>VXBO01010258.1:554808-636210 GCA_013400135.1 Rhinoptilus africanus | reverse complement strand
AAATTCTCAGGATCACAGCCATCAAGGAAGAATGAGAACTCCTCAGCAAACTTTCTAATTTATATTGAGTGTGGTGTTCATGGTATGAAATAATCCTGTTGGCCAGCTTGGGTCAGTTGCCCGGGTTCCACTCCTCTTCATCCCTGCACCTGGCTACTTTCAAAAACACTGAGGTCTTGAACCCACGTAGTACTGCTGGCTATAAAGTAAATATTTTCACAAATTCAGACACTGCTTTCCCAAGCATTAGAAGAGACAGTAGTCCTTCATTGCTCAAACCAGGACAAAGTCACCTAGCCCAATGTCCCAACTCAAAGTACCTCTATTTATAACAGGTTGTTCAGGGTTTTGTTCAGGCAGGTTTTGAATATCTCCAAAGACTGACTTTTCAAACTAATTTTGTTGCCTGCTCTGGTGCCTGACCTCCCCCATGGTGAAAAATATTTTTTCTTACATTGCGCTGGAATTTCTCATATTGCAATTTGTGTCTTCTGCCGCACATCCTCCCCCTTCACACCTCCAAGAAAAGTCTGGTGCCATCTTTCCTACACTCGTGCCAGCTTATTGACCACCTTAAGTCAGGTCTACACATTACATTTACAGGCCAATGGAGAAGTACGCAATTCAAAAATTAGACAGAATGAAAAGACAGAGCTCTCTGTAAGAGAGTTTAATACAGCTATGCTTAAAAGCTATGTATGTGAATGACTCTGCTTCATACAAGACCCACTCCCTCCCCCCTCCAGAGTGAGCACAGAATCTGCAAGACTGCAGTTTCTTATGGAGCCAGGACCCTAAGAGCTGATGGCCTCCTACACCAACATCCAAAAAAAAAAAAAATTATTCCCATCATGGCCATCACATTAGAGATTTTCTTTTGTTGCCTTTTGGCATCACAATTTTTTTTCCATTTTCCAGTTACCCCCCTCCCTCCCACCATCAACTGAGTTTCTGCAGGTACAAATCTTAGAGCAGTCTCATGATTTCCACTTCTGTTGAGTACATTACCATCTATTTAAAATCATGGCTAAAGGAATACCAAATTGTAGATTTATTTGGGCTTGTTTCCTAATAGAACCTTTGCTAAAGCATTGAATCCTAAATAATTTTTAAGTTGGTCAATTCAGAGACAGTTGTTTTCATTCTGAAATTCCAAAGTGAAACAGAGGTGTTACACAAACTACAGAAAAGATGGTGAGAGGTCCCAATGTGCCATTAATGAAGATCTAGTGGAAGATTTCCACTAAATAGTCCAATTAAAATTTTTCCTTTATGAAAAAAATTAGTATATCATCTCCTTCGAGTCAGTGAAGTAAATCCAGACAAACCTGGCAGCAAGATAATATTTGATCAACCACCAGTTGATTACTTATATACTGCAACACTGCAAGTTCATTCTACATACATTATCACAAAGCACTGCAAGTTGGGGCTTTTTCTACCATAACATAAGAAGAAGAAAAGAAAATTCAAAGATTAATATATCCTTTGCAAAACAACGACCATTCAGCCTTGGACAGTTTCCAGTAAACTCCCATTGCAAACAGAATACTTGTAGTAGGTAAATATAGTTCTGAGAAAAAAAAAAAAATTAAACAAGCCTAATAGTTGGAGATAATATTGGAAATTCTATTTCTGATTCATCGAGTTGTAATAAAAAAATTGAGCCATCAACACCAATAAGCAATATTTTATATTGATGTAGCCATGGAAAATACCTTTTTGAAGTTGTTATGCAAAATTCAAGTCCCAGTCATCCTATTTTCAATTGACAAGTGAAAACAAAACCAAACAGACTATCAGACAAACAAGCAAAAAGTCAATAAAACCCAGATAACACTTAGCTGTAAGGAATCACTTTCTCCTCACTTTCTAGCTATCTCTAGGTGACTGTAACAGTTGAAGAGGTGAAAAAAAAAATAAATCTGTAACTCACTAAGTTTCACTGCAAAAAGATTGATTTTGATTTAAGCAGCCTAGAACATCCTACAGAATGACTTTCTAAAACTACGATTGCCATGAGTCAGTTATTTATTATTTCACCAAACCACAGTTTCCCCAACTAAAAAAGTAAATGTGGCTATCTGTAATTTGGACCAAAGTTTTCCATCTCCTGCTTTTACAACGATCACCTGGGTTCTATCTCAAGATAGATTACATGAATTTTCCAAGGACATTTTCTGAAACACATCACTAAGTAGGAGGGGCTGCAATTTTAAAAGAACTTAGAAATACTAATTCCTTCCACATGTAATGCAAGGGGCTTTCTGAATTGTGAACTGTAGGCAGGCATTTTGCTGAGTTCAGCTAAACAAAGGAGCAAAACAGGGCATGTGCATGCTAAGACCCTGGTCACTGCTCAAATAATTTCATTTATTCCTAGCTCTAGAGCCAAGGCTGATCACCCCCCAGTGAAAACAGCTACTTCACAAAATCTTCATAGCCGTACATACTGTTGTTACTGTTGTTAAAACTGTGGTCTTGAGATTATTCCCTCTGTTTTCACAAGGCTTTCCATATGCTTTTCTTTGCAGCTAGCTCATTTGGCAGCATGCTGGATGTTGGCACTCAGCAATAACATGTGAGAAAAGTGAAGGATTGCAAGAAATATTAAAAATACTTCTAAGCAGAATGTACGGAGGAGGTAATAGTAATTGTGCAAAAAATATCAGGAGGCAGGGTTATGAGGAATTGTCAAACTGCCAGTGGAAAACTCTCACCCCATTAACCACGACGACAGCATCCCCATACTAAAAGCTCCTCAGCCAAAAGCAAGCAGCAGCTTAGCTCAAGAATTAAAACAGGCCCTGCTTAGGCGGCACTCCTCTTTAGATAATGCAGGAAGAATTTAACTGTAGACGGCAGCACGATGCGATCAGGTACGCCAGCTTGAACGTGCATCCCTAGCAAACTGCCTGGACAACCAAACTGCATGCTGCGCAATCAAAGGAGACATCTTCTGGAATTTATTTTTGTATTTTTCCCAGTCTCCTACATTCCTTGTTCTTCTGAAGTGTTCTCAGCTTTATTTGTTTACAGAGGAAAGAAATGCAGCGTAGGATTATGTGATGACAGTCCAGAAGCCAGTATAAAAAGTCAATTGAACAAAGTCTTTCCATAAATGAGGTGGTTCTCAATATTGTGTGTAGATCAAAGAACTTATTCTTTCCTTCACTAATAAAAGTCCTAAATAAGGCACCGAAGGAATTTGATCCAGTTTAAGTTGCCTTAACACAGATGACTTTTGTTGTTTTAGTCTCCAAACACTTTTTGAATAGGATGTCTTATATATAGTTTTTTATGCAAGTCTAAAACCTTTTCAATTTTACAATTGCAAAGTTCACTGCATCCCAGAAGGCTTTTTATGTATCAACAAATTGTTTGGCTATACAAGCCACAGCAGCAGGCACTGGCATTGGAAAGCTATGACATAAGGAATTTTCCATCATTGTCATGCAGAACCATTGGCCAGAAATTTAATTAACCCAAGCATTAAGAAATTTTATTCTATTCTCTCTTAAAAAAAAATTAGATGAATGTTACAGAAATGTTTTAAAGAAACACTCTGATATATAGAAAGGACTATAAATATTGCCAGAGAATGGATGGATTGTGGAGGAAATCAAGGGCATGAAATCCTGTCTAATGCGAATTTAGCTGAAACACAATAATACAATTACTGTAGTTTTCATCTAGACAGGTAAAGGATGCCAACATTTGTCACAAAAACAGTTATAGAATTGGATTTGTACCACCTACCAAATGCTAAACTTAATTCTTTATGTAGTTTATAACAGTTTCAAACAGAAACAAAGGAAAACTCAGCAGAATCTATGCAGAGGCAGCAAAATCCAGCACAGATGTGCCAGTTTTATTGAGATGGTAGTAAACTTCCAAGGCAATTTACGTTAACAAGTGTTAACAAGTGGTGGGTTTTGTGTTACAGAAGTGCAGCACCAACTTCTGCATGTGTATAATCATCCAGGTTGCATCTTCTCATGTGATTGAACAACAGATGTACTGAACAAACACTTCCCTCTTACTGTTAGACTGACTTATGACTGACTAATGCAGAACAGGAAATAATTCCCATACTGTATTACTCCTGCCATCACCGATGATGTGCCTTAACTGACATTCAAGTTTGTGTACCATCACACCAGGATGGACTGCATGTTTCTCCAGGGACATGGTATGAAATATTCTCAACTCCAAAGTTGTGGTCTATGCTGACCTCTTAAGACGTGATAATTCTTTGTGCATTCAGAGCAGGTCTTTTAGATTCCACTCTCAGAAGGGACATTAATTCTTTTTGATATATTTGAATCTAGGAGTTTCTGTTTACCCATGCTGGCTCATATTAAAAAACAAACAAACAAACTAAACCCCACAACAAAATATCTTTTCAAACTCCAAAAAGGCTTGATACACACATCTGTTCCAGCTAAAATCTGCAAAAGAATGAGAAAGAATTGCACATACGCAGTTTGATCTCGCACGTCTTCAGGTCACCGGGAATTTTCTCAGTGACTTGAATGGGAGGAAGATCAAGCCCAGGGAGCATAGCAGGACAGACAGTTGGCCACAAGGTATTGATTGTGAGCCTTGTGTCCTTTTTTGAAATAGTGTGTTCGACCCTCAGGCTAAGTAGGCTGGCACAGATGATCTACACTGAACAGAATACTACCAACTCAGGTATTCAATGAAAGGCTCACAAAATTTGGCATTCCTCTTTCTTCTCATGTACAGACTCATGTAGCTATGTAGTAATCTCAGTTTCAGTATGAAATTTTTTTTAGTCTTGAGTTACAGACAGTTTGAAAAGTCAAAGCCCTAAAGGCTCAAAAAATCAGAAGGCATGCTGATAATAAATCTGAGGCTCACCATTTTTTTTCCGCCCAGAGTTGGGATTTTCAAGCCTTTAAGACAACCACTCTTAAAAACTCACTAAGTCTTTTAATCTTTGTTTTCACCTACTAAAAATAGGAAAGCATAAAAGTAGAACTAGATATTACACTAAGTGGGTGATAGTTCTGCAAACCCCTTAACTCAGATATGAAAAATTTAGAAAAGTTATTTTAATTAATAGGATGATATAGTATTCATGACTTTGGAATATGAATATTTTGTAATGTTATAGCTACTGCGAATGGCTAAACACGTCACTCCAAATGTTATGTTAATTCTGACACATTGAAAAACTGCTTTGAAGACAAGTATAGAAAAGCATATCCGTATGAAAACATAGCTCATGGAAGATAAACACTCCTTCTGCAACACTGCAAAGACTTTGTAATATAAAGTCAAGTCTAAAACAAAATTAGAGCCATTAACTGAACGGGGACATCATCAGTTTCACTCTGTAGCAAAAGTCTGGTTACTTTGGAAGCTATAAAAACCACATTGCACTAATCAATAGAAATAATGCCCCACAAAAAGTAGAGTCAAAGAGTTGAAAATATCTTGAAAAAGCACACCCTAGGGCAACAATAAGAAATTCAACTTTTTAAAATTTGCTTGGGGGGGGAGGGCATTTTATGCATTCTATAATGCCTTTAAAAATACTAAGTTTGGACAACTTTTTTTCCTTCTCACTCCAAGGAAAAAAAACACTAAGAAAAATATATTTCAGACAGAAAATTGAAACACTGCTGTGACAGATGGTACATGATTTATACATTTTAATTTACTCTGTGTCATACTCCTTTAGGAAAGATGCAGCCGGTCACAACCGAAAAAGGTCTTCTCTTTACTTGCATGTTGAGTCAGGTAAAGGGACAGGTTAAACTTTCCCAGAGCAGAGATGATACAGGCAGAAAAGAGAAAAAGTCAGAGAGACCCATTCAATTGGACTCTACAGCATCAACCGATACCAGGAGAAACCTGTGAAGAGCAGGAGGACAATTCAGTCCCCTTGCATCCTCACACTGCAACATTTGCAGTGCTTGAGAGACACTACCAGGTAATCAGATTGAGAGAAAAACTGGCAGAAAGATCCCATCCCATGAGGATAAAAGGGAGAGCAAAGTAGATTTTTTTGCAGGCACCTACTGCTCCTATTCTGTGCAAGTGTTTCTATCATTAAAAGCTCAATAGTCTAGTTTAGTTTTCAAAGTTGTACATCCTCTTACTGTTTTGGGAGTGCTCACTGAAGAAAACTATGTAAACAGAACCATCAAAAAGCACTGAGCAATTTGGAATCCCATCACTGTGTAAAAATGCAGTAATGAAGATGAAAGTGATTGTAGTAGGAAAACTGCTCAGCTTATGACTTAAATCAAATCAGGATCAAAGGGGCTTATTGATTTATTAACAACATGTAATTAACTGGGAAGAAGAGAACTATATATTCAGAATCAATATGAACAACACAACAGATGAACCACAACACTAGACACTTACAAAATGTTAATGAACACCTATAAATGTCTAAACGGCCTTCTGTAACCAGTCCCAAAAAAAAGCTGCAGTTGCCTGCACCCGTGCACACCGCCCATGTGGGCTACACACGCACTCCTCCCCTTCCCAGCGTGCAGGGGTTCCCTCCTGGCACATCCTCCCACAGGCAACATGGATGCTGCAGCAGCACAGCACTCCTGCTGCTGCCCATCCCTTCGCCGGGGGCAGGCTGGGCACTGCATCCCACAGGGAGGTCGTGATACCTGGCCTAAGCCAAGACTAATTACCAAACGAAGGCCATGTGGACTTCCCCACAAGCAATCAAAATCAAACCCCTGAACCTTGCGGGCTAGAAAATTGAGTGCCTGCCTCGTGCTGCCTTTGGAAGGTTTGTGAAAAATAAGATCACTGGGTAATTCAGTTAGTAAGGGACCTCAAGAGGTATCTAGTCCAACCTCCTGCTCCAAGCACTTTCAGCCATAGGTTGCTCAGGGCTTGACCCAGTCAGGTCTAAACCCTCCAAGGCTGGAGACTGCACAAATACTCTGGATAACTGCTCCACCTCACCGTCCTCAACAGGGGAAAAGTTTTTCCTTATAACCAGTCTGAAGTACTCGTTTCAAATTCTGCCCATCTCTCACCCTTCTGCCACACACAGCTGTGAAGAGCCTGGATCCGTCTGCTTGATAACCTCCCCGTCGGTATGGGCAGGCTGCTCTCAGGTCCTCCTGAGGCCATTTCTTCTCCGGGCTGAAAAAGCCCTGATGTCAATCCTGATTTGCCACTACGGGCACAATCCACCTCTACCTGAGCACTTTAGGCACTAGGTTACAGTTTCCTTGAGTTTCTTTCACAATGCTCCTGAAAAAATAGTTCTTCTAAGACATGGATAATAACACAGAAAGCCAGTAGAGCAGGAAACACACTGTCAGGATGTTCTGCTTTACTGAAGACTGCAGTTCACCATGGGATAGAGAAGCAGCCAAAACTACACAAGTTATCTAGAGATAAACATATTATACAAGACAAACTGTAAAAGCATCTCCCAGAAATAAAGAATACAGACTTTCCAGTGGCTTAGACAGAGAGTTAAAATGGCAGCAACAAGATTACAAAATAGAAGACTTCCACTGTCAGCAAATAAAACACCCCTAGTAATAGTACAGCCAAGTCCCACTAAACAATCAAAAATAAAGTTGGTTGACTATGGAGAGAAGATTAGGCCATAAGTTATCACCAGTTCTGATCTCTAGATGACACTTCCAACAGAATTCTACATTTAAAACATAAAATATATTTGGATACTCTTGAAGACTGATACTCTCCCAAAGCCCTCTGAGAAGGTATGGGGGATCTACCCAGTCCCCCGGAGTGAGCTACAGAGAGACCAAGTATCAGGATTGGTCTTCAGGGTGTTACAGAAAGGCAATCTTACTCTAGTCATTTTTGGAAAGTTCAATCAGACCTTGGGGATAACAGGGTTGAGCAAGTCCTCTATGGACAACAAGCACTACTGGAGCAAAGAAATAGCAAAAGAAAGTAATAGTGTCCTCTAAAAGCACAAGATGCAACTTTCTCTTTCAATGAGGGTCTGGTGCTGTTTAAAAGTGAAAGAATCCTAGGTCTCATCAAGCCTAGGTATCATCAGCAAGCAAACCACTCAGTCATGCACATGAGTTCCCTTTTATCCCACCTTTGGTGCACCACACTCTTACAGAGGCAGTCATCTTCCACATTTCCTGCCTTGACAAGACTGTAAATTCCACCTACTTAAAAAGCAGGGATTTTGCCATTAATTCTCAGCAAGAGAAGACTCAGAAATCCCTCTGGCTCTGACCTGCCATAACACAGGCCACATACCAAACACCTGTGGTTCAAAGGCAAGCTCTATAAAGCATGCTTAGTATCCCAGCAAAATCCCAGGGTGGGCAGCAGTACATTCTAAATAGTCTCCTCTCCTCTGAATGACCTGGACAGAAAATGCACTGCCAGGTGAATTTTTAAGGCTTTACAGGGATGCAGTTAACTTGTCTCACCTGGGAAGGCTTTACAGAACAAAGATCTTAACCTCTGTCTGTAAACATAAGACAAAGCAAGGGTCCAAGAGCAAGAAATCAGTCCAAGCTGTTTTAAAGTTCATACATGCAAGGCAAAAGTATGCCTTAAAGCTAACAGGTGAAAAAATTTGTTGTCTTTTGTAGGTTTCAAGTGATTTCAGCCATTACGTAAAACAAATCCTATCTTGAGCAAAAAAGCAAGTGTTTGAAACAGGCCTGTTATCTGACTATTCCCTTTGCTAATTGATATACAGAAAGGACCTTCTGCTTCTGGCACTCTTCCAATCTAGGCAGCACGCATGTCCTTCCATCACGCAGCACTACGGGAATCAAATCAGAACAGTGCCAGCATACCGTGTCTGTCCCCAGCACGGTTTCCAGCACAGGTATTCAGCACTACATGACAAATGACTGCTACAAGATGACAAATGTAAAAGGCTAAGTATTAAAATTAGCAACTACTGAGAAATGAAGAGAGGGTGTTAAATTAAAAAAAAAAAAATAAAAGGACACTGAACAAAATGTGTCCATCACACTAAATGGAGAATGAAAACTAATCTCACCCCAAAATCAACAGTCTATTAAAAATCTAAAAATGAAATACCAGTGGTGATCAGCAGAACCTGTAAAACTCAGAAAAGNTTTTCCCTTTGATCCCTTAGCTTTTTATACTGAGCATGATGCGGATGGGATGGAATACCCTGTTGGTCAGTTTTGGGTCACCTGTCCTGTCCGCTCCTCCCTATAGGTGTGACCCCTCTGCGCTTCTCCGCTTCCGACCCTCTAACGGGACAAACAGCGAAGTTGGCCGACCTTGGTTGTTATAGCAATAAGTATAAGCAGGAGCCTCAGTGCATACCATTCCTTGGGATAATCAGGTCTTATCACTCGGAGAGTGAACACTGTCTGAACAATGTGTTGTTAATTTCAGACTTTAGTCAGTTAGACGAGGCCCAGCTAAAAAGTAAAATTCCAAATTAGAAAATTGGTTCGATTTTACCTCAAACCAGGACATTCCACCCCTTATTCCATACCATTTTCATCATGCTCAGATTACTGTCACTTATCACAAACTGAAGCAAAAAGAACAAGATGCACTTACCAAATTAAAGTCCTACTTTTAAAGATCAGTGTTCGTTCTTAGCACTCTTGCAAACATTAGTAGTGTTTTCATATAACCAAGACCATACATGTGCATTTCCCACCTCAAGATACCACACCTACCACTAATTTTATACAGTAGTACGGTTTGAATTTATTTTGCGTCATATTAGAGAAATTTGTTATCTTTGTACTGTTGTATTACCCTTGGGCCCTCAAGAAAGGGAAGTCATCGCTTACAGAGACACAATTTCATCCTACTAAGGAGGCAGAACAGTTTACACATGCACATCTTAGAAAGCAGCCACAGAAAAATAATACTAATAAATAATAATAACAATAATAATAATAAGCTAGATTCTCAAAGTCATCAGACAAGCTTCAAAAGTAGAGACAGCTGTTGACATAGTCCTGAGAAAATGAGCTTCATATTAAAATCTCTCTGCCCACTCTTGTCTCAGCAGAGTATTCCCATTTCTACAGATGGCCGCCCTGCTCTGAAAGCTTTTCTGCAGCACTTTCTGACAAAGACTATGCCTGGAATGTCAGCAAGCAAAAAGAAAGAAAAAAAAAAACCTAAAAAAAATGCCAAACACCACACCACAAGTTGTGTTCAGATTTTTGCAGATACAAATGTCACAGTCAGTGGTGCCCAGGGACAGGACAAGAGGGAATGGGCACAAACTTGAGCATAGGAAGTTCCACCGAAACATGAGAAGGATCTTTATCCTGAGGGTGGCAGAGCCCTGGCACAGGCTGCCCAGGGAGGTGGTGGAGTCTCCGTCTCTGGAGACATTCAAAACCCGCCTGGACGCGTTCCTGTGCAACCTGCTCTAAGGTGGCCCTGCTCTGGCAGGGGGGCTGGACTAGATGCCCTCCAGACGTCCCTTCCAACCCTATGATTCTATGAAAAGCACCACCCAAATAAAGAAGATCTTGGCTGCATTTTCTTGGCCCTGGCGATACAGTATATGCTGGAAAACAAGGAAGCAGCAAATTAACTTATTTACCTGTTGCAATACACATGCATTTTGTAACACATTTGGGAGGAGAGGCCAGAAGGCAGTAGCAGAGACAGTCTGTGGTGGGGGAACACTTAACCCAGGCATCTGACCTCATGTAAAAGGCTGCACATTACAAATGTGTAGGGGCCAGGTTGGCAGCTGGGACCCTGCACATCAGCTGGGCAAACAGAGCAAGTGTCTCATTTCCCAAGCCCCTGGCCTCCATCTAAACTGGACCGGAGGACAACAGCCTACAGTGGTATGAGTGGGTGATGTGTGTCATAAAAGAGAAATTGCAATCCACACACTATACCCGCCTTTAATAGTAAATAAATTTTAGATTATATGTCACCCAGTGCTGAGACATTGTCCTTGTGGCCAGTTCGAGCTCTCCCATCACATATGAGATAATGACTTCCTATTTTATTTAATAGTATTAGGCACCCCAGTACTCCAGAAAAGCAAGGGGTTTGTTGTTGGGTTTTTTTTGTCTTATCTCTGATGTCATTAAGTCAGAGTTTACACAGTTGGTACAGAAGAAGACACAACAGAGGAGATATATGAGGTTAGGCACACCACAGAAACGCACACCGAGCTCTACCAGACAGCGGAAATCGCCTTCAGGGCACTGAAATAAGTTTTATTCTCACATGAAAACAGAAGTAACCACAATGTTGAAATGGATTTGGAGAGCAGAAATTAGCTTGCAAGTTATAACTAAAATGCTGCCACTGCAGCTACTTCAAAGGAACCACAGATTCACAGCAGCATATAGAGCTCTTGCTCCATCCCACCCCTCATTTTTGTAACTTTTTTAACAGGATAATTACTTCTGCAAAATTAAATTGATCTCTCTCCCCCCCCTTTCCTTACGAGATTGATTCCATGAAATCATTTAATGATATTCAACTATTATGTCAAGCATAATTGACTAACCTAAGGTTTAAAGACATCAGCTATTATTAATGAAGCGTTTTAAAACACATTTTGCTGACGCGGCCACAGCTAGAATTTATAACAGAGCTTTACGTGCTCACAAAGCAACGTAGCAATCTTTTGCTGGAGTGCTACGGAAGTGTTACATATAATCTAGCCCTTGGGGTGGGGGTAGGGGGGAAGATGGGGCTAAAGCACAGAAATTAGACTTGAAAAATACTTTATAATGTCAAAGACAGCAGATGCTTAAAAGATTAAGTTCTTGCAGAAACTTAAGCAGCAGGCACAGACATTACACTGCTTTTTCTCTTACTGAGCAGAGATTTCTGTGTAGGCTAAATCTGAAAAACTAGCCCTAGAAGGTACACCTATAACAAAGGGAAAGGTTTACAGATTTTGTTCTTGAATCTCTATAGCATAAGCATGTTTCTTAAACTCATTACAAAATTCTAGCCCTATTTACACTGAGTTGCCACTGGCTTTTGTGTGGAAGGAGGTAGCCAGCAGGTAAAGGGAATCCTATCAAACTTCACTTCTTCCAAAGGTAAGTAGCCTACTGGGTGTTTAGGTGTATAAGCTTCTCTTATCAGTATGTCTGGCTCTTACCTGTGGCAGGAAGCTTGTCGCTTTTCTAGAAGCCTACAGAAATAGCCAATACTAAAATGACACTGGACTGGAGATAGCATAGCTCCAATGTAGTGTCTTTCACTTCTGAGTCATACCTCCAGGGTCCCTAGGTTGAATTTACCCCAAAAAAGAGGAAAGCAGGTTGAATTTTATTTTTATATATATATATACTCAGACATGCATGCATAGGGCCAACCACTTGTTGTTTGCAGCCATAGAAAAGACACCAAATCAAATATGAAAGCTTTGGCTTCTTGCCATCACAAATATTAAGATCAGCATTCAAGAGCAGCTAAGTAGGTAAGACACGGTGTGCCTCTCTCATGGCAATTTTAATATTCAGACATCAAAACAGCAGCAAAAATTACTGATAGGCAATCAGCAAAACCCAAAGCATTGATGAAGCCACTTTCCACTTTAGTGCTATACTGTTTAGTAATTAACATCTGATTCCAAATTTTATAGGTGCTCGGAAAGTTAAAGACATTGCTGATACCCTTCCAGTGGTGCCTGTTACATTACTCTGGCCTGGAAGGTAAAGACAGCTATCCCCTGATCCCAAATCCCCCAAGAACCTTGAAAACAAAAGTCCAAGCCTGGCAAAAACCCCTCCAATTTTAGTACCACATGAGAGTGTAGAAAACTTATGCAAGCCTTCCATTTGCAGAATGAGGACCACGGATATACCGAAGTTATGCTTAGGTGGACTGATTCATAGGAAAAATAAAATCTAGATGCATCTGCCAGAATGATACCTCATCCTGTGAAGAGCACGACCTCTCTCCAGAGGTGCAGAACCCTATTACGTCCTACAATAGGATGTAAGTTTCACCAGGGCAACACAATACAGCAGTTCACAGAAGTAAGGGCCAGGATGTAGATCCAGCCCTCTCCTTAAACCCTTAAATAGAAGGCATTTCCTTCTTCAGAAACGTGATTCTGCTATGGTTGTTTTCATAACCATGGCTACGCACATCACAGCACATCAGCTTGCCTCTGGAAGACACTGCCATCAACGAGAACTGGGGGGACAGAGAGGAATTTAGCATCCTGTGGTTTTGGGTTTTTACTAATTATCTGGTTGAGCCCAGTCATGTCTGACACCTGTGAGGGTAGATTAAAGTGAGTAATTCTGATATCATCTGTCCTAATGTGAGACAACATCAGGGAGGCTTAAGTAAATGTGTCATAGTGTGAAGTCAGTGAAAGCACAACTCTTTTTGATAGTTACCACTAGTGGGGGTGTGCTGCTGTGTCTGTCATGCACGTTGTCTTCATTCAAAGAAATTTCCTAAGATGTTCTCACAGGAACAAAAATTAGAAGCAGCAGCAATCAATGCTCCTGCTGGTCTTGATGCTAGTTTAGGGAGAAGTTCTCCATCAAGAATCGTTTCAACAACTGAGACAATGAAATCTCCTTTCAGGAGAGCTATAACTGGGTGATAAAAACAAGGTATCAAACAGTTCCTTGATAACCCATGAGCAGGAAGCAGTATTCCAAAACAAGTCAGGGAGTAAAATCAGCCAGAAGACTACGATAAAAGACAAGCACACATTTCTACTGCAAAAGGAAAGACAGCATGTAATCTTGCTGATATTAGTGTCTCCTTTGGTCCTGTTATTTATCATTTGTTATGTGGGAGCACTTAAAAACCTCAGGCCTGAATGAGGTTACCATTAAACAAAGATAATAAAAAGTATGCTGCTCCCTCCTGTTGAGCACAACAACTGTTGTTAAATTCTTTAGAAAACATTGCTATGGAGACACTGTTTCCAACTGTCCCTTTAGACACATTCAGGTTGAGAGGCAACAAAAATTCGACTAAAAGTGTCCATAAAAGTTAAATATGTTTTGATATACGGCATTAAACACATCTACCAGATGACCTGGTTTAGGTATTTCCTCTCTCCTATATGTCTTTTTTGTCTTTTTTTTTTTTTTAATTTATTCTGTCTTTTCATTTTATTAAAGAGCTAAACCAAAAAACATATTCCATATCAGTAACCCAAATCAGAATTTATATATAAATGCAAAGATATAGCCTTCCAAGGATGAAGACAGTGCTCAGCCTTTAAGCCATCTGCTTAGGTACATTTGAGCCAAGTGATTATTTCATGGAAAATAATACACAGTTTTCTATAACACAACAGTTTCTTCCTTAATTTATTTTGGACATTGAATACACTTTTGCACACAGCATTTTTTTCCCCTTTGAAGAGCTAAGAGTCATTAGTAACCTCTACTGGCACAAGATCCATTAGATTTTCTAAGTTGTAAATGCTCTCTATCAATTTATCATTAAAATTAAATTAAGTGATACCATTTTAATATTGAGTTCAGTAGCACTGTCCTACTAGAGCTGGGCTAGTTAAGCAGGGAAAGGCTGGCTTTCAAAAAGAAGCACACACAACTTTTTCAGCATTTCCCATTTACAAAAACTTTTATCTACAAGCTCCGTGCGTAACTGAATCCTAATCTAAAGCATCCATTCATTATTCAGCTAGCATTCCTCTCCTCATCGCCACTACAGAAGGCAGAATGAGGACTACATAGGACTTACACATTTCTCCCCTGCACTTGATTAATCTCGTTTTAATTAGGTCTTGTTAGCAATTAAAAAGAAAAAAATCTTTGAAGAGCAAGGTTCTCAAAGGTGAAAGTGTATTAAACTGTCGTGCCGTTTACTGTTGTACTGTATCCTTGCTACCCTCCCGTAACCCTTCATAACTTGCACATGGCAGAGAAGCGATTGCTGCTAGACTGCATTAAGTTCAAATAAGCGAGTACCATTCTTCAAGTGTCAAAAGCGCAGAGCAAGGTGCATGAGGTGAAAAAAGCAGCACTGGCAGAAAGGCCATAAGCAAAAGAGAACATTTGCAGGGACCACAGACCAAGAAAGATGTTCCTTAGTCTTTCAAGCAGACACTTCCCACTAAAGTTTATTCTATTTCACCACCATCATAATTGATTCTTGCAATTGCGATCTGTCCAAACAGCATCATGGAAAAGTAATGTAAATAATGCAGCTTTATCTCTTATTTAACATCAGTCAACTAATTCCTAATTTCATTCTTCTAACCAAGGCCGACAGTCAAAATCTGCTCCTATGTTCTCATAGTAGAAAGTGTTTCATAGGATATTTAAGATTGTAGATCTCTCCTTCTACGTTCCACTGAGACCAAGGTTAGCCATAGGATCATACCAGGTGGGTCAGAGACTGATTAATTTCAGTCTTGAAACCCTCCAATGCTAGAGACTGCACAACTGCTCTGGGCAACTACTCCAACACCTCACTGTCCTCATGGGGAAAATTTTCTCCTTATATCCAGTCTGAACCTCTTGTTTCAAGATGTCTCTATTGCCTCTCAACACCGTGCACTGCTGTGAAGTCTTGTTCTCTATAGTCTCCACATAGGTAAGGGAAAGCTGCCACTATATGCACCCCAAAGTCATCCCTCCCTCATTCTTAAGAAGCCCACTTTCCTTAACCTCTCCTACAGGAGAATTGCTCCAGCTGTTTTGGTGGCTGGCTGCTGAACTCATTTCAGTAGGTGAGTTATACTGAGTTATACTGCTGCACAAAACTGTGAATAACAGTATTCAAGTTGAGACACACTCGAGTTTAGAGAGACTGGGAGCACTTCAGAGATTTAGCAGACAAAAAAGAGGAACTGCTTGTTCTAAAGAAAAATAGTGTGTGTGTGTAGAATTACTATAGAGAGTAATTACAGATCAAAATGGGATGTTCTTTCTTAGCTCTCTCTAATAGAACAAGTCTGAATGCAGACAGTTTCCATTCCTGAGGATAATTTCTGTTCAGGAAGAATTAATGCAAAAGGGAAAATTATCATCACTTGCTCTAAAAGGTAAACTTGTTAAAGTTAAATATGTAGGAGAAAACATAAATATATCTATATGTAGAGGCACACAAAACAGCAAGACAGATTTGCCGAAAGGCAACAGAAAATTTCACAGAGACCATCAATTCATTTAAGCTTGACTAGAGAGAACAAAAAGGACTGTTTTATAATAAAAGTAGCATGTCCATTTTGTAATACAAATTTAAAGTAGTTAGTTATTAAAAGTGGCCTCTTCATGGAACGACTGTGTGTATGTATGCAGCAAAGCTATTACAATAATTACAGTGAGTTCTACTGCACATGCTACAACTCCTACCTCTACACTTGTCAAAGATAAGCCCACATCTCTGCAGCTATTACAGCTCTGTCTGCAAGGCAAAGCCACAGAAATAAGAAAACATTCCGATTTCCTACGTTTAAAATGTGAATCTTTGAAGAGACAGAAAATGAAGGATATCTTTAAACTCTAGAGCCTGCCCTGTGCCTCTTAAACGCCTTTCTAGCTCTCTCTTGTGTCTCCTTGAAGTTCCCATCTATTTCCTCTTTCTCACCTTCATCTTCCCACTCTAGCTTTTCACTCTTGCTTCCAAGCCAGGTGTCATTTGGAAGTGGTTCATACTCACACATAAGTGGAATACAAGGCAGCATGCTTGCTATGGGACATCCCCACCTGCACAGTAGGGACAACCACTTCCAGAATTCAGGCAGCTAGGTCATGACCCTATGCAAACAAAGCATTTTACCAGATCCCACAGCTTTCTGTTGCTGAAGAGCTGAAAGGAATTTCCTCTTCCACACAATTCCAGTACCCTGCTTCAGCGCACAGCATTCTTCACCGACACAACTGAAACAGCTGTATGAATTCTCTAATAAGACTGGGGGGAAAAGCCTTATATCTCTCATTCCAAAATGTTTTAACCATTTTCAACCAGATATAGCAGGCAGCATGACCAATAAGAGAAAACTGCTTTGGGGAAAGGGACAACTGCACTTTCCACACTGAAGTTTTAATTTCTGTGCTTCTATGCCATGCTTATTATGTGCATCTCATGAAATTTGGAAAGCCACACTATTTTGGAAAACATTTTTCCTGTTTTCTGGTATGCATAAACTATTTATTGCTATGCTTTGCACTGAAGAAAAAAGAAAGGAAGGATATGTTCCTCGGTACAGTACTTGTGGTCAATCCTAGAAGAGATGCTAACATGCAGCTACAGTAACCATAGCTTTTAGTAAGCCCAGTTACCGTCTTCAAGACGTTAACTGCTTACTAGATCACAAGAAGTTCCTCTTCCAAGCACTTTGACAAATTTCACTTGCTTTAAGAGATTGTGTATGATTTTCTGCTGTTCCAAACAGCAATCCACAATTTAGTAAGTACAGCTCCAAGGAGATATAACCTTTTCCTTTAGGATTATTTATTATGTGGTGCTACCGCTCAGTCAGGTTTTTTAGACCATTAGGGTGCAGCCAAGATTGCCTAAATTGGAACCTTTTTCTGACCAACTTTGTGATGTTTAACCCACCACAGAGGAAGTTAATTACAAAGCGAATTTAAAAAGTGTCTGTAAAAGGGAGTGAAGGTACACATGGTCCAGCTATACTGAAAGTTTTTTGTGAAGAGAAATTGGAGATGCTGAAATTCACCGTCAGACACTGCATGTGAGTCATGAATAACTGGAGAGTTGTGGTGGATGGAGTGAGGTAAACTGTTCAGGAGTGTTAATAAAAACATCATCATTCCCTAGCCTGCGGAGATTTAAGACATGCCCACAATGAATTTTCAGGCTGTAAGTTAGAAGAGCAGCTATTTATGATTCTTCTTCTGACAAACAGCAGGAAGATATTAGAACAATTTGAACTGTGGCTCATCTTCTTTCCTCTTCACTCAACCACTTGCTACCAGGGGATGGTTCTGAGCATGTTCCTATAACATAGAAGGACTTTGGAAATGATTTAGAGACTACCATTCCTTCATTTAATCTCTGCATTATTGTAAAAAAGCAACAGAAAAAATACTGCTAGGTCACTTTTTTTTCCCTCCCTCCTTCCTTTAGCACATCAGATATAGCATATTTGCTGACATTACATGGCCTACCCTCTACACTCAAAGGTGAAACCATTTTTTAAATCAGATACTATACCTCTGGATTTATAACAAGGAAACATTCTAGATGCCCAGCGTGGAATGTGTCTGCAACATTTGCAAGAGTGAATAAAATAAGTAAAAATTTAATTGACAATTTGTAAGGGTTGGTCTTTCATATTCGGACAGTAGTTTGGACTTCCAAAGAGGTGAACCTACCACTTCCTCTTCGTTACTGTAGAAAATTAAGACATAGGTACCAACACACACTAGTCTCAACGAAATAGAATGAAATTATTTGCGAACTTTCTACATATTGAATTTCTCATTTTAGTCTGATTTTACACAGCTACTATATCAGGAGTACCTCACTGCATATGCTGTCCCTTACTTGTAATCATAAACAGAAGGGGGGAAAAAAGGCAGGGGAGGACACCACGTGGACCTTTATTTTGTATTTATTATCCTTGTGCAAAGAGAACCAACTGACTGATGTGTGCATCATAAAATACTGCTCTGAACACCCTAAAGAGAAACAGAGGAGTATACCTGAAGATACCAGCTCCCTGCTGTGCCTCAGAAAGCTATTTATGCTATCTTACCCAACATCACCTACCCTAAAACGATTAGTGCGGTATATAACTGATCTCTTTATAGGAATTACTGGTAGCATGCACCTTTTCCCTTTGAAGCCCATAAGAAGTAGAATTTTTACTGTTTCCCCTTTACTGTTCATTTCCCTTTTGGGGTAGGAAGCCTCATAGGCTTTCATTAGTCACAAACTTCTGTTCAACTCATTTCAGATTTGGAAACCACCTGCTTTTGGTTCAAATCTAGATTTTATACCTACAAAGTTTTCAGGTTTATAATTTAGGATCTCCTCTCTGTAATACTAACTAAAATATTGCTGTTGTATAGTCCTTTTATCACATACATGGTAAGTTTGTTGATAACAACTCTAATAGCAAAAAATAATTTAGAACATGAATTAACTGAAAATGGGACACTATTAGCATGAAATATCAATATATTTGGTTTTATATCTAAAAAACAACTTCTGTAGTTCAGTAACAGGTTTACTTAGAAACAGAAAACACACAATACTCTCAATATACAAACTACCAAACTACTCAGAAAAGAAAATCACTACGAGTTCTTTTAATTGCAATTCAAACCCGAAACCTTTAAAATGCTTAGAATTGCCTATAAAAATCATTAATTAATATTTAATAATCTAATTCTAATGAAAATTTATATATTAAACATAATTCTGTTAGCCAAAGAGACAGGTAAATAGGTTTCTTTGATATCAAAATTATCCCACTTTAATTCCTATAAGTATATACAGAGAATAATAAAACAACCATCATCTTAACACTTCAGCACAGAGCAAAAAATAGCATATAGAGATTACTTGCCATATCAACAGCAGCGTTCTAGTTTCCAGTTTTGTTATAGAAGTAGATGTATGAACAGTACAAATTATTTTCTCAAATATTGAGCATTTAAAAATTAAGTACATTCATACAGAATACTGCACTTACAGATTGAAGAATGCAGCTGATATTTAGATCTTTTTCAGTTTTCAAGCCCCTTTTCTACACCTTCTACAGATTTTCTTAAGATGCGCAGGGCTCAGTTCCAGACTGGTGATGTGTTAGGAAGCTTTCTCAGTAACCATAATGTACTGGTAGTATCTGCAAAGGCAGATAATTAAGCAATGCAGATGCGAGTTTCCTAATTACACAGAGTTCCCAGCAAAGCCAAACCCTTAAAACTGTCAGAAGCAGGATCCAGAATTCCCTCAGAGCCTCCAGCTAGCTTTGCTCTCTACCACCTTCTGACATCCTCTATTGCTTTACTTTTTCGCCTCCATGTCCCTTCCTGAAAGACGACTTACTACTCAGTGCATCAAGTAGCCATTTCTTGTTGTGATTGGTGATCTTTAAACAAAGCAAGAGTGAAAGCAAAAAGTAAGTGCATTGAAATCTTCTGAAATCTAGTGTACAACTCAAATATTTTGGATTTTTTTCAGGTTGGTTGTTTTTTTCATTGGTTGGGGTTTTTTTAGGGATATCAGAAACAACTTAGCCAAAAAAGTGATGAAAATCCAGACCCTTCAGAGCAATACAAGCTAATCAACTGCATAAACCACAGCATCTTTCTCCAGGCACCACCACAGATGAGCAAATTGAAACAATCATTCAAGTCACCTGGCAAGAACAGGCTTTAGCCAGCACAGTTAGCATTAAACAGAAACACACAACCCATCCTCAGTATATAACTGACCAAATGAGAGTGCCAAATGAGAGTACCAAAGAGAGTATCAGAGCCAGATCCGGAGTACCTCTACCACCATTTGGCTTTCTTGAGTTCCTCTAAATTCTTCACTCATCCTGCCCATTATCCTCCTTCACTCCAACAGTTACCCTTAAAACTCAGGCACCATATCCTTTGCACCAGCAGCTCTTCACATAGCCAAATACATATTTCCTCAGGGCTGCTATCACGCAGTCATGGAACAGCTTCCCTGTGCTAGATGTAAGCAACAAAACCCCAGGTAGTTCACAGATTCCCTTGGCAGTCCCAGGCAGAACAAACATCTGACCCTCTGTCAGCCACATCTTTGCTCTCACCTTGGACCTGGCACTGCTCTCTTTCTCTCCAGTTCTGGAAGGGAAGTCACTGCCTGCGTCTCTCTGCTTCTGTAGAGGACTCTCACAGCTCTCTTCCCAGGCATTTCTCTTCCTGATCACAGCTCAACAGCTTCCTTGAGCTCTTCTTTTCTATTTTGAGAGGGTGGGGCATCACCTTCCAGTACTCAGCTGTAGTTTAGGTACACTTGGCCCATAACCCTATGGCAGGATACTTTACTTTGTGTTGTACAAATCTGAAACCACGCAGAGAAGAGAATTAGTGTATGTTTGTACTGTTTCACCTGAATTTAAAAAAACAACCAACCACCAAAGCAAACAAAAACACAAGCAATCACAAACAAAACAGCTAATGTCACCTAGAGCAAGACAAATACGCAGTTTAAGTTTTGGTTAAGTCTTGGATGCTATTTCTGTATTGGCATAAAAAAGAGCAACTGAAGACACTAGAGATCCCTAGATAACACAAATGAAATCAAAACCTTTCTTTCAAGGTCATATAGAGGTCATATATCAAGGTCATATATCACCTTCTGTTCAGGTACTCTATTGACTTACATCCTGCTTAATAGTTACTGCTAATACTTTGCTTAGTGTAGTATGCCCCAGCAGCAACTGATGTTTCTGCATTCACCTTATTTGCATTTCATTAAGATGATTGCCTAATCTGTCTCTTGTAATAATGGCACCACATCACACATGACATGGAAGACCAGTCTTTGAAATGAATACAAGGCTGTGGAATATTTGTAAGCTTCAATTTACCTTTCCTGCATGTAAAGACAATTTAAAGTTAGTTCAAAGTAGGAAGAAACTTCTGAAATGTTTGATAAATTGTTGGAACTTCCTAGTTTTCTAGAAATAAATGATCGATAATTTTAAATTTAACACACACCTACAGCAAATGAAACCTTTTAAATATTCTTCAGGAATATTTTGTTTCAAGTGTAAGTATCTTGTTACTAATGAAGACAAAGAGAAAAACATAGCACCAGGCAAAAGCTTTATATTTATTCTCAGTAAAGCAGAGCTTTGAGGATGGTATAATCTTCCATTCAAATTGCCTCAGTGTTTTTGATAGAAAAACATTAATAATTAATGGAACTCTAGAGTTCTCAGTGTAAGAAGGACATGGACCTGTTGGAATGGGTTCAGCGGAGGGCCACAAAGATGATCAGAGGGCTGGACCACCTCTCCTGTGAGGACAGGTTGAGAGAGTTGGGGCTGTTCAGCCTGGAGAAGAGAGCGCTGCGGAGAAAACTTATTGCTGTCTTCCAGTACCTAAAGGGGGCCTAAAGGAAAGGTAGGGAGGGACTCTTTAATAGGGAGGGTAGCGATAAGGTGAGGATAACAGTTTGAAACTGAAAGAGGGGAGATCTAGATTGGATATTAGGAAGAAATTCTTTACTGTGAGGGTGGTGAAGCACTGGAACAAGTTGCCCAGAGAAGTTATGGATGCCCCACTCCTGGAAGTGTTCAAGGCCAGGCTGGATGGGGCTTTGAGCAGCCTGGTCTGGGGGAAAGTGTCCCTGCCCATGGCAGGGGGGTTGGAACTAGATGATCTTTAAGGTCCCTTCTAACCCAAACCATTCTGTGATTCTATAATTATATCACCATCAGCACTCTCTATTATCAGGACTGAGACATTCCCTAGATACAACTCACGGGATTACTCAGATTGCACCCATCTCTTGCACTTGCTTTCAAGTCCACTGAAAGAAATCATCGTCTAAGTGATTTTGTCGAGCTTGGGGATCAGCCTTTAAACCTTACATCTCAATTAAGACAACATGTGCAGAAAGCAAACCAAACCGATGTACTTAATTCAATGGTGTGCACAATACTCCAACAGTGGCCTGAACTTGCCAACTCAGTTCCACACCACGTCTTGTACAACCAACAGAGACTAAAGACTGTTGATCTTTGCCAGCTTGGGCCTGATTTAAATTGATGGCCTAGAGCTGACACACTCTGCATTAACATATTTCATGGTGCAGAGAAATGCTAACTTACGCATGTGAGAGTAAATTAATTTAATTTGATGAAGACACCTTCTTACCCCCTGCTGATGTTGATTCCTTCAACTATGCAGAAGGAATTCTGTTGTCTGCTGATGAAAGGTAATATATAAAGCAACAGAAGAAAGAAAAAAGAAATCCCATTGCCATAGACTCTCAGCTCACTGCATGGTGCTTTACGGTCACAAATCCTATTAGCATTAATCAAAGTAAGATGATGGGCTTTCTAACATGTTTGGTCTGGAAGACAGAACCTGCACAAATCTGAGAATTGGAACTTCACAGAGCAGGGAGGGGGAAGGAGGGTGGGCAAAAACCTCCTCTACCTACCAAAATACTGATCCACGCAGCAAAATGAGGGGAAGATTGGAGAGCTCATTTCCTATACCGACTTCCCTAAAGCACTGCACAGCAATAAGCAGCTGTCACCGAGGTGGATAGACCAATAAAGTCCCAACAGTCAAGCTGAACTGATACAGTCCATTACCTATTGAATCATGCCCATACAGGTCTCTCAATTGAATGATTACAGCAGTGCCAATGGGCTGTGCACTGCAGTGTTGTATTACAGCTCTGGTTCATAAAATTTTACAATGTATAAGTAAAAAATTAAATGCTGCTGAAGACATAAGCATTTCTCTTTCATACGCACACCAGACATATCCAACCATGGTTGCAGTTTAAAATGTATACATGATGAATTTCTAGGAAACTGGCCAAAATCTAGTACAATACAGCCACACAGATCTCCTAAAAAGACATACAGCAAAAGTTTTGCTTTTGAGTATTTGCAGCTGGTATTACATTTACGAGGCTATCACTGAACTACTGTTTATCCTTATTCTTTATTTTGGAAATAGTTCAATGAGCTTATTGGCAGATGAACCAGAACCAAAATACTGCTTGCTGGCATGTATTTTGAAGCAATCAACTTAAAATATCCCAGCCAGAGCTGCATAACTGGAAAACTGCACTATACATCTAATTCTGAATATGCACAAAATCTAAATGCCTGCCTTATTGACACAGTATATCTTTTCTGAAAACTACACTTTTGTTGAAATAATAACATCATTGATTTTTAGAGCTGGTCAAATAGGATTCTCCAAATACAGATTCTCGTAAATTTGGGTATGTTTTTGAGTTGTGAAACATCCACAGGCCATCCCTATTATTTGCCCATCTTCTTGGAAAAACATGAAAAAAATCGACAAGCAAACAGTCTTATCTGTTGACTATGCACAAGTTATTGAGTAGTGGTATTTGCTACTTGACACGCAAGCCTCAAAATTAGCTATGTGATTAATCTGCCTGCTAAAGTAACTACACCAAATCAAAATACCTACATTTGTTCAATTTGTGCTCTTTTCAGGCTTTTTTTTGGAAGAGCAATCATAGTCAAATAATATTGCATCTCTACCCCGTTGTGGTATTTATGCTTTCCCATTCTTGGGCAGCAATGTTAGGCCAGCTTTGAAAAATGAAGTCCAGCATATACCCTTATTTGCTCATCAGGGCAAATCCCAGACCAGACTTCCTGACACTATAAGTGGGCTTAACCTAACAATTTTCACTCATTTACATCAGCAGGTAATTTGGGCCAGGACATGCCCAAAAAATAGGAATATACACTTAAAATTGATTGCTGGAAGTGCTCCTGTTGAGAAGAACATTTGCCAAATATTGAGACCCCAGTGAAATTTCTGAAATCAGTGAGATTTAACCTCCTGCTTTCATCAACTGATCCTTTGAACAAGAAGAAATTCATTGATAACTTTTGCTTAACAGCATCATTGTAATAATAGATAATAATAGTAATAATAACTATAATTATGATGATGATGTGGCCTTATACCAGCAAGAAATAGTGATACTAACCAATTTATTTATTTTCCATTGTTGTATCTACATAAATGTAGAACAGGAGCTGGGCAATAAGAAATCATACTCCTGAAAATTAAACAAGCATCTACTCTTGTATCAATCCTGTTGCTAGGTTGTAATACCCAGATATGCATATAAGAACTGAATTTTTTATGATCAAACATTTTCTAACTGCCACAAAACTTACTGGGAATAGACAGGTTGGTTCTTGCTTCACCTAGATACTCTTACCCCAGTTCATTAAACCAGCTGTACTTGAAAGCGACAGTCTGCACAGACTTCCAAATATGCTGTAAGCAACCAAGCTGTCTGAACTAACTCCTACAAAGAGGCAAACACTGTAGCTGCAATTTCACTCAACTGTTCTGTGCGTCTAAGAGACCCAGCTACAGCTTTTTTTGGCGGTTTTGGCAGGATGCTGACACTCACCACCCTCTTCACGGCTTTCCATAAACTGCTGGGAATAGCATTCCTGTTTGTCCCCAAGTTTTTAAACTACAGGAATCTCTGACCACTTTGGGCAAAGTTGTTCTGCACACAAAAGCAAACATTCACTCCAACTACTAGTATCTCCTGAGGACGTTACCCGCATGCCCTTAAATAATGTCACTGCCTTCATGGGTTACACCAGTTCAGGGCTATTAACATAATTCTCCTTGAACTGGTATCAGCTGTGGAAATTTGGTATTAGCCTATTCTTAATTCGATATGAAAGGTAAGCCATAATTGTTTAGAAACTGTTTCAGAAACTACTTCACATTAAAAAAAAAAAAACAAACCCTGCAGCCAGTTACAACTGAGCTGTTTCTTTCTACTTTTTAAATGCTGTATTTAAACTTAGTAAAGGGTAAACTGGTACACATGGTAAACAAGGAAGTAAATATAAACATTGAAGACTAAATATAAGAGCAGGGATTGTCACATAAGGAAGATACCTAAATCAATACAACAATCACCAACTAAATAGCTTAAATAAAGAGATCCAGACTTTGTATGTCTGGGTGCAAAATGTTCAGGAAATCTTACTAGCACTTATGGGGCCTTAAGGAGTTTGGGGGCCTCTATTTTATAAACATCCACATCACTGGACAGGTATACTGCCGCTTGTTTTCAAAACTGGCTGCTCTAATCCCAGCATTACAAAGCACAAAAATCAACAAAAAACACTGGGAGAAAGTTAGGGACAGAGTGACTCGTGACTCGAGGGTACTTGTGGTGGGACATTGAAGCAGCGCAAGTTTTGAGGCTGCAGAAACTGACTCCCAATGTGAATTCCCCAAAGAAAACGACACAATTTTTTATCAAAAGCGAGGTTTCTTTGCAATATCAACCAGAATATTTAGTTTTGAATATAGAAAACAGTGAGCAACAGAAACAGAGACAGTTTAAACCCAGCTCTCTCTTCCCATGCTTGCATGGAAGCAGACAGGCCCTTGCTTTTACAACCGCTTTTAGTCACTCAGTGATTTTCTGAGTCACAGCAAACTCTAACCAGTCCCTTCCAGTTCCGGTGGAGCCAGGGCTAAAGTCATATGTCAAGAAAGCAGTGGAACAGGTTCCAGCACACTGTTCTCGCACAAGTAGTCCTGAGTAGAGTGGAACAAAAATAAACATTAAAAAAGCAGATTTGAAGCAAGCTGACAGTTGCCTGCTAGAACTAAACTGTCTGTGTAATTGTAGAAACAACACTGAACAGCTGTGTTTCCAGAAAAGTCCCTGCAAGGACTGTTCTAATGCTAATTGACTTTATCAGTAGTGACTTTATTTTCTTCTGGATCACTGATAACAAAGCTGGCAAAGGGGAAAGATTGGAAATAGATAATGAGAAGGTGAAGACAGGATCCACGGTAACAGAGACTGCTTTGTAAACTGACACATCCAAAGGGTATGTACAGCAAAACCTCAGGTTAAATATCTGGGTACTAAGAGAAAGCCTTTCGCAAGGCCACCTTTAACTTAGGAGACTGGCACACACTTTACTGCTACAGCTAGCAGAGGAAGGTGCTTCCATAGAGGAGGATTCAGAATAACGGCTCAGCCTACCTAAAGCTGAACTGACCTATGCTGCCTCGTACAGTTACTCATATATGATAAACTATTACTCATATTTTCATTCTATACTTGATGGTTCTCATGCACTACTTCCTATATAATGCTACATATACAAGCATTCTGAAACAGTTGGAATTAAATGGTAAGTCAATCAGCATCAAGCCTTCTAGAAGGATGATGAAAAATTAGAGGAAGTTCAGAGCAACACGAAAAGAAACATACGTTAAAAAGATGAGGACAGGTTAATTCAATTTATCCTGGTTTTCAAAGAGAAAGTTATATGCAGAGATGATAATGGTAACTTTCATGCCACTATTACCTTATCTAATAGCACAGACATCTTCAGGCTAAAAGACAAAATGATGAACAATGTCCAAGGCGTCGAGTTCAAACTAGATAAATGTAGATGAGAAATAAGGCTCAAATCTCAAGCTGCAAGCACAATCAATCACAACAAATTATTGTTTAAAACAGCTTCTCTTTGAATCAATAAATGTTTTTTTTCGGGTTTTGGAGAGGTTTTGTTCTTTTTTGTTCGTTTGTTTTAAAGATCACCTAGTTTAGCTACAGTTCCTAGGTTCAAAGCAGTCCACAAGGCTTCAATGACTTCAGTTGCTAAGGTACACAGAAAGCCAGAAGAGCTAGTTTTGGTAAACTCAAAATTTATAAACCTACCAATGCGCTGGCTGTGTATTCTGCTTATAGTGATAGACACCCAAGCAAGATCAGAGCCACACCTGGTAATCTGCATAAACTTTGGAAAGAAAGTCCCTGTCTCAAACAACTATCTCCACAGATAAAACAGGTTTCACATCGCAGGGAGGAAGATGCACAAAGACAATAGATGACTTTGACCAAGGTGAGTCCCAGCTTTCCCAAAGACACAATCTGCCCCAAAATATGAATCAATTCACTGTTAACACTGGTGTCATATTAACTCTTATTTTATCAGAACTAATTAGACAACCTTAGGTCGTGGTTGACTGAATCAATGCTGTGCAAGGACAAAAGGACCTTCAATGTCTCTTTTGTTTCAGCACCTTACCTATACAGTAAAGAAGAAATATTACCAACACATGCTACGTACAGTACACAGACAGAAAGAGTACCCTTACTCTTAGATTTTTGGTGTATGTGTTAGTAGATGAAATTTTTCACAAAAGCTCATGTTGCAACAGCTATCGTTTTCAGACAACACTTTCCAGAAGCTTTCCCAGAATACATCTGACAATGCTGAAAAATGCTACATGAATACGGTTTCCTATTTGGACAATTGAAAATACAAAGCAACAAAAAAACCCACACACCTTTTAACAGAGCTTTACAATTTCTGAGCATAAGTTTGGAAAACACACGTCCCATATTTTAAAAAGTAGAACTAGTTGAGAGTTGCAGAATCATAGAATACCCGGTTGGAAGGAACCTCAAGGACCATCTAGTCGAAGCTTTTCTTGGCAAAAGCACAGTCTAGACAAGATGGCCCAGCACCCTCTCCAGCTGAATCTTAAAAGTATTCATGTTGGGGAATCCACCACTTCCCTGGGGACATTATTCCAATGGCTGATTGTTCTCATTGTGAAAAATTTTCCTCCTGTGTCCAGTCAGGATCTCCGCAGGAGTAACATGCGCCCTTTACCCCTCGTCTTTTCCATGTGACTCCATGTAAAAATGGAGTCTCCACCTTCTTTGTAGCCACCGTTTAAATACTGGAATGTGGTGATAAGGCCTCCCCTGAGCCTTCCTTTCTCAAGGCTGAACAAACCCAGTTCTCTCAGCCTTTCCTCATATGGCAGGCTTCCCAGTTCTTTGATTATCTTTGGGGACCATACATGAAGTATGTCTTTTTTTCTTTTTACCTGTAATCCCAAACTGTCAAAAGTCTTATCTCCATCCTTCTGCAGTTACTAGAACAGTCTGCAAATATCATTTGAGATATCCCATTGCATTGGGATGTCAAAGGACAGCAGATCTATTGTCTTTTAGGCCAATAGCCTACATATTTCCTACTCTTGAGTCAAGAGTAGAAATTAATGATTTATTTCTCTTCCAAAACATTTATTTTCACAGTCAGGGAAATAAGATTTATGGTTCCAAAATCCCGATAGCATAGTATAAATATATTTATATGTTCTTGTAATTATATTTATACTATACCTGAGGGATTCCAACTCTGCAAATAAATCTTGTTATTTTCTACACTATGCAAATAAGCATTCTATAGTAGAAATAAATCATTTGTTCCACTACAGAATCATTTTCCTCAAAAGCAGTAAATTATTCTGTCAATACCGATGGTCTGTCAACCAGCAATGGCTAAGTCCCACCAAACCATGGCACGTTGTAACTTCCCGTTAGCTGGCTGCTGTAGCTTACTGCAGGGGGAAAGAACAGGAAAAAGAAAAAGTGCTCAGTGCCCTGTGGGACTGGTGAGCTGTGTGTATGCTCGTACCAGTAGTCTGCTGGGATTTGCACAGGGATTGCCAACATTGTGCACTGCAGCTTAAGAACCCTGCAGCCGACACCACTGCACAATGCAAATTCACCCCTGCTCCTGAGGGAACAACACATGCAGCATCATATCTGTAGTTAAATAGAGGAGGGGTAAAAAGGCAGTCGGGGGGCAAACAAGCATGGGAAGTGTTGATTTCCTGACATGCAATATTAATCTTAATAAATTCAGCAAGGCAACTCTCAATTTAAACATATATACTGTCAGAAGAATTAATCCTGAGTTTAATTTAGTTGACTTTAGTGACATCACTTTGAGAGCATCAGGCATCCTGCATTATTTAATCGCATTTATTCTCATAACTGCCTTGCGAAGAGGAAAACACTATTATTGCTGTTTGACAAGTGGGGATGTGAAACACAGTGAAACTAAATGACCTATTCAAGGTCACAGAGAAGTCTGTTTCAGCACAAGCATTAAATCCCAGATTTGCTGAGTCCTTTGACAGCACAATCCAATAGGACTACCTGCCTGTGTCGTCTGCTCACTGGCAGTATTGATGATTCTTCCTGAAAGGACAAATAATCAAAAGAAATTAGGCGAAAATGTACAAATCAAATATAAACTAGGAAAAAGAACTCGACCTGAGATATTCTACATAGGACTGTAAATACAAACAAAAATGAAAAGAAGTCACTTTTCTACTTCATAAAGGCAGTATTTTCTTCTTTCAAAGCATAAACTTCCTGATGACAGCAGTGAAGCATAAACAAAGAGATAAAACACAGCATGCCTCACATGCTGAAGAAAAAGGATTTCCTCCCTCTCCTTTTTTCTTTTAGGCATATTTCATCTTCCCTCTCCTTGCTTCTCCTCTTCCTTTCATTAAGGAAGATAAGTCATAGCAATGAAGTTACAGACACCTGTTTCCCAGTTAATTGCCAGTAAAGGCATTTTTACCGTTTCCCTAAGGATGATGCAGCTCAGACTAAAAATCTTTCACGTTCAAATAGGTAAGTCTAGCTTTAAAGCTGCTGGGACATGCTTCGCTCAGAGCTAACCTGTCTTCAGAAGGATCTCTGCTTATAAAGTAGCATGAACTCAAGAGAGGATCCTGGGAGACACTTGAATTACACATTTTTGGAAAAATAATGCGAATAAGAAAGAAGGTAATTGAAAAGGTAACCAGATACGTGTCTCAGGGAAGGCAAACACATACAGAGGCAAGTTAATTTACTGAAAGGTCAGAACAGAATAAGATTTTTGCTTTCCTTGTGCAAGCACAAGGAGAGAGCATACCAGGAGAAACATACAATGCCAAGCAAATAATTTGCATTATAACTGCTGTAAAGAATTGGTAACTTGTACAAAAATGGCTGCAAAGGGAGTACGGAGGGCAAAGGGGAGGTGTGAATTAGTGAATGAAGCATCTCTTTGAACTGAGGAGTAAGAAACTATATGCTAGTTTGCCAATGCTCATTAAGCTATTCTGGACACATTGTTTCCCTCCCATCCTTCAATTTCCCTACTTGAAAAATTCAGGACACCTATTAGCAATGTAATCACAAAATAATAATGATGGCATGGCTGTGGACCGCCATGCTGTGGAGCACTTGGATTTCTGCCAGCAAGAAAAGCTAAATATTATTACTTTTGCAGGAATATCTCTAGACATCTTAAATCTGACTGTAATGGCAGAGGGGAAAAAAAAAATCTGTTGAAAAATAAGAAAGGCAGTGCCTTCCCCTTTAATGCTGCAAAATTAGTGTTCTTGCTCTCTTAAGACCCTTGCATATCCCAACACCGCGAAGTCGGCGCGCTTTCACTGTGGCACCAAATGTTGGTTTTATACAGGCCCTCTGTAGGAAGGGAGTTTCTGAGCAGTATCCCCATGGCAGAGCAGGTGCAGCTTGAAAACTAGCTTGAGATCCCTGCTTCAGCCCAGGTTTTTCATAAACTGGCAAGGCTGCAGCCGTAACCCAAGTTCACTCAGCCGGATGCCTTTTGATAAATGGCCTCTTCCAGACAACCAACAGCTGCTACTGCTTAAACATTTGGGGCTGTTCTAATCAATAAGGCAAAGAATTTGACATAGGGTCAGAAAGCTGTAGCCTGTTCTCCAACTTCCCCAGCAGTGGTCAGGACATGATGGAAAATTGTATCTTACCGGGTAGTGCTTATTTTTCTAAAGTCATTTCAGTCTGCTGTAACAGAGAGGTTGTTTATTAAGTTTCCTGATTCATTCAAAAGAGAGAATGCTCTGCTTAGCAAGATTAGGGAAAAGGTCTGACAGTTTATAGGTTTTTACTATGATATCCTAAATATAAAATGATATTATATAGCTTAGGAGTATCTTGCACAGCGACAACATACCTGTGACAGCTCTAGTCAGTCCTCCTTAATGATTTATTCAATGCCAAATCACTTTTAGTGCAATTGTAAAAACCTCCCCTACCAGCTCTTCTGATAACAGAAGCATACCTCACATAAGTAGGACACTGAAATGCTGCATCTTTTTATTGACTAGGATGAGTGACTTTCTTGATATTACCGTGCATTAAGGGCCACCTAAAACCAGCTGAAAGAGGCGTATTGCCTACCCCACCTTATCATCTCGGTCAGTAATGACCACAGCTTTTTGATTTTCAGACTTCCAAAAGTTTTCCGGTGGAGGTATGAAACCAGAATATAGGATTTAAGCTTTCTGTTTAAAAAAAGAATCTGCCTGATTTGCTATACTCCTTTTATTGATGGCTTTGAAATAGCTCATGGAATTGAGGAATCCATAAATAACAGATTTAAAAATTAAGAAATCCTAAAACACAATCCCACAGTATTTAGTTTAGCTGTATTAGAGGAGTGGAGCAAATAACTTTCCCAAGGTCATTGCTGCAAATTAAACTTGCAATTTGTTAGAATGATTAAACTCCCCAAGGGAAGAACATGAATCTCTCCAGTATACAGAACATCCATGTTATCTCATTTCACACTGCATATTTTCATTAGCTGGCACTGTGCAATGTGCTCCCTGTCTCCATATGCTCCAATCTTCAAACTGTCTGCGGATCTATGCGACTTTGGCAGGTGAGCGATTCAGACCCAAATTTGGCAAATCTTTCCCCTGGTGTGACATCTTGCTGTTGACACTTCTTCATTGCCTTTGCCAGCAGACTTCCCTCTGCGGCCAGCCGGAGACCACCCTGCTGTTGCATGACACCCTGGGACGCGGTTTTTACCTTGACTTGCACAGCAGCCGGTTTAAGCATAGGTGAGAATACTACAGTTATTATTGCATTCATCTTTGTGCTGACCTTTAAGTTTCTCCTGTTGCAGCGCGCACACTCTTTATGCTCACTGAGCTTTCTGTTTGAATCAAGAAGTGAAACCTTATCATAGAGGTTGCCTATGTCAGCTTTTGTGAAAAGAAAATGTAACATTTAATTTTTGTATTGAAGCTATGCACCTGGGAAACAGCCGTCATGCTCTTTAAATATGAAATTCCTTTTGCCCAAAATTGCTGTTGCTGCTCTACAACATACACTCATTTTCTTATGGGGTTTCTTTCCAGATCCTGCTAGAAGGACAACTGAAAAAAAATCCACAACAAACAAACAAAACAAACCCAACCCAAACCCAACAAGGAATAGCAAATGCTGCTTAATAAGAAAAACAGCTGATCGGCTAAAATGGTACAAAAGAACTTGTATTTCTAAGCCTGAAAAGAATATAAAAGAACTAAAAGAGCAGGTAATAATCAATGTTTTGTGATCTAATTTTTGTGAATCAAAATTATGATGGATAAAGTAAATTTGAGGGCAAAAAGATGGCAAGTCACAGTATCTTTCACTCTAAAATTGGTAATCCAGACTAAAAACAGGGAGTTACATTTACTCTTAAAATAATTAATAGAATAATGCTCCATTTAACAGATGAGAATGACCAAGCTTTATTAGCATGTAGGTCAATCAGGGAAGAGGCATCTCAGCAGTCAACAGAACATGTAAGAGGCCTCTGTAGCAGGGACCGTGCAGAAAAGCCAGCACTGATGCACGGATCAGTCACCATCAGGAGTTAACCATGCTTCCAGGGCTGAAAGCCACTCAACAGGGCTTTGTCAAGAATCGGCCAATGAAACTTCTTTGTTGGATATTTGACTAGAGCAAAAATGTTGCCCATTTCTGTGCTTTGAACGCACATATTTTTGCAAAGGAGGAGTAAAAAAAATCTTACCAGCACTACCTTTCACACCAGAGGTACCTTACTATCTTGCAAGATGAAGTGAATTTGTAAAAACCCATCTATTTGTGAATTATGAGTGAAATAGTGGGAATTTATTTATGTTTTGTTGGGTTTTTTGGTCGTCTGAGGGCACATGGGGAGATGTGTCATATTTTATCACTTCAAAGACTTGAGCATCTTTGATTCATTCCTGTGTAATACAGTTTTCCAGCAAAGTAGGACTGTATGGCACAGGATGCAGGATTAGTTTCCCAAGAAAACCTAGGAACATATTGGCAGTCTTAGAAAGCAATGCTGTATTAAGAGAGTCTGGTACTAAAGGAAAAAAAAAAAAAAGCTTTTCCAAAACCTGACAATATCACATGGGTTTTCAAAACTTCTGAGGGAAAGAGACTGGTACATCTCTCTCTAAGTCGCACTGATGTTTCCTCACCTGCGTACCAGGGTAGCAGCATCCAGAACACCGAGTTTACTCCTTGTGAGTTTCTCTCTTCAATTCTCCTGCTTTGTCCTCTAAATTCAGGCGAAAGCTGGATCAATCTAACCACCAATTCCACATGTAACTGATGCCACAGATTCTCTTTGCATATAATATGCATGCCCTCAACCATCCTGAAGCTAAGGGAAGGGGAGAGAACTTGTACTCTCCCAGGCTCTTACAGTATCCAGCCCCAGCACTTTGCAGCACAGGACAGGGGTTGGCAGCACATGTTTTCAGTTACTCAACCTAATGTTTTTATGTTGAGGCAGGGATTCTTGTTCCTCCGAGCTCTTCACTGCTAACATTAGTCTGATGTCAATATTCATCGTGTGTGCCATATACAACCTTCTCAATGTTATTTGGACAGGAAAAAGGAGCAGAAAAATCCAGAAAATAAGGCAGAAAAGCAAGTAAGAAAACATGAGAATCTGCCTGGCACCTTATTAATGCCTCCTTCAAGTAGCCAAACACGTCTCAATAAATCTCATCCATTCTGAAGTACAGCATTTTTCAGCCTTATTATTTCCAATATTTTGCCTGTCATTTCCGAATGGTTTCTCGGAAATAAAAGCTTGTCCTTGAGAAGCAAGAAAAAGTTACTGTATTTTCAGTCTGAATCATCTCATAATATAAGCACTGAAATGCTAGGAATAATGTAAACTCTCCAGTAAAATACAGTGATATAGTATACCTAGAAATACCTCAGCTTAATAGGTGTTGTGCCATTAACAGTGGATTTTATGGATGTGAGTAGATGTAAATCTGTCAGGTAGACGAAGATTTACAGTAATATCCCCTGCAGTGGACGATTTTCATCACATTTAGGACTGTCAGGCAGCTAGTGTGTTTTCTTCGGACCCTTTAGGCATGAAGGCCCCTTCATTTTACTTAAAGGCTGGTACTTTCACCTTCAGGCATTCTGCAGTGAGGAACGCAGCTCTCCGCTGCCCCGTTCCCTTTCATAGATATCACCCACAGCTCGGATGACTTTGCCCGTTCACCCCACTCCTTCCCAGAGAAGAGCCTTATCGTATGTGTTAGACATTAGACAGGTAAGACCCAAATCCACGGCGTACGCATTTAGAAGGTTAAAAAGCAAGGTTTGCAGTACAGCGTCTGCGTATTCCCAGGAAGCGGAGTGAAGGAGCTCTCCTTTTCTCCGAGGCATCTCCCAGGGGGACAGCGGTGGGGTAGGAGGGCTGGAAACCCTTTCGGCAGCTAAGAAATGAGTCTGGAGTGCTGCTGACGCCAGAGAAGAGGCTTCGACCTCACAGACAGGAGAAGGATTGCAGAAACACAGGGTACAGGTGCCCAGGCACTGGCAGGAGCATCACGGTGGAGCGTCCCCCGTGAGGAGCGGCCAGGGCTGTATTTTGCTAAGGGTAACTTACATTTGTGTGGTGTCATGCGATACATTTTGTGTGTGTAACAGCAAACGGTCTCAAAGAAGTAAATTCTATAGTAAGCATGATGGTCAAGAGAGGTTCTCCTCCCCCTCTATTCTGCATTGGTGAGGCCACATCTGGAGTATTGTGTCCAGTTCTGGGCCCCTCAGTTCAAGAAGGACAGGGAACTGCTTGAGAGAGTCCAGCGCAGAGCCACAAAGATGATTAAGGGAGTGGAACATCTCCCTTATGAGGAAAGGCTGAGGGAGCTGGGTCTCTTTAGTCTGGAGAAAAGGAGACTGAGGGGTGACCTCATCAATGTCTTCAAATACCTAAAGGGGGAGTGTCAGGAAGATGGAGAGAAGTTGTTTTCAGTGATGACCAGTGATAGGACAAGGAGTAATGGATGTAAATTGGAGCATAGGAGATTCAAGAGGGATATCAGGAGGAATTTTTTTACTGTGAGAGTGACAGAGCACTGGAACAGGCTGCCCAGAGAGGTTGTGGAGTCTCCTTCACTGGAGACATTCAAAACCCGCCTGGACGCGTTCCTGGGTGATGTGCTCTAGGTGGCCCTGCTCTGGCAGGGGGGTTGGACTAGATGATCTTTCGAGGTCCCTTCCAACCCTATGATTCTATGATTCTATGATACGCTCCACACATGGAATAGATAAAGGGAGCTGGTCAGAGGGTATTGCACTCTGGCACTCAAGTGTACTTAAGAAAAGGCAAAATACTGCCTGGAAGTGAGGGAAAAAAATTTCTATGCGGAACAGCCCTGCAAGGACCCAGGAGAGAGAAGAGAGAGGGGAGGAGACACTCCGGTGTCTGGGCACAGATCCACATGTAGCCCCTGGAGAGACCCCATGAGAGCAGGAATCCACACTGGAGCCTTGGAGGACCCCACACGGGAGCAAGTGCACGTGCCCTGATGGAGTTGTGGAGAGTCCACACAAGAGCAGGGGACAGGGAGGGGGTTAGGGACTGACTGCAGCCCCCGTTCTCCATTCCCTGCGCTGTAGAGGGGTCTGGAAAGAAGGCATGAAGTTGAGCCTTGAAAGAAGGAAGGCGGGGGGAGGATATGGTTTATGTTTGTCTTTTTTTCTCACGATCCAAATATATTTTTAATTGGCAACAAAATAAATTAATCTTCCCCAAGCTGACACTGTTTTTCCCATGACATGTTAGTCCCTATTTTTATCCCAACACGCAAGCTTTTTAATCCTATTGTCCTGTTGAGAAGGGGGAATAAGAAAGCAGCTGGGTGGGCACCTGTCAGCCAGCCACAGGCTACCCACCCCAAAGGGTCTGGGCCATGTCAGCAATAAAGACAATTCTTTAAGAGTTTCCTTACAATATGCAGATCTCCAAAGTGAGTACGTAAAGAAAAAAACAAACCCCAACCCTTAAAAAAAAAAAAAAAAAAAAGAGAGAAGAAAGACATTACGTGGTTGCATTTCTGAGAACAATGATCAGCTTCCTACCATAACACTAATTCTGCTCCTTTCTTCAGGAGCTGGCCCCCATGCCTGCCATGCAGCTGCTGTTCATCACAGCCAGAAACAGAGGTAGCAAGGACCATACCATTTTAAACATGGCTTTATGGAAGGAGAGAATGATGAAAAAGACAAAAAAACCCACTATTAAAATGTTTAATTCCTTCTGTTGTGGCACACCTTTTACCCAGGTATCCATATAAACACATCAGAATTTTGGAAGCTTTCTCAAGCATGGGGAGAGTCACTTTTCCTGGTATGAAAGAGAAGTTTCCCAGGAATCAAACTACAATAACAAAACATAACATAGTTTTAATTATATCTCACTGTTTCTGCTCTCTTAACTGTCATCAGGGCTACAAGAGCACAATTATATGATACAACATAGGCAACCAAACTCTTTGGTACTCGCAGTGCATATTCCAAAAGATGAAGACCTCTGGCAATTAATGCTAAACACAGAGTCTAACTGTGCTAATAACTGACGTAAAATACCTTCATACCACAATACTCCAAATGCAGGAAATCTTGAGCCAACAAACTCCTCAAAAGCTGGGCAATTACAGGCTTAAATCTATTTCCAATCAAGAACTTCAGAAGCACCTCATATCCAAAAGGAAGCCTGCCATTTACTTCCTGCAGAGAACCCCTTATCATCTTCAATTTTAATTAATCTTGCAAGCTGCTTCATTTCCAGCTGGAAAGAACAATAGCAGCAAAATACCTGCATCTTACAGGCCTATTTACAAAACAGCATTTTCCCAAACCAGCCAGGATTGTTTTGGCACAGGAGCCCATAAATTATTCCGTAGCAACACATCCTAAATAATGCTTAACAATTACCAGTGAAACATATAGTACATTCAATTGCATCCTGTGGTACTGAAACTAATAACTATGCGATTTCTGTGTTACAACTATCTACAAGATAAATTCAAATACATGGAAGCAGCAGCATTTAAAGTAAATTAAAATACTGTGCAGTTTTACTTTTCACCACGCACACTCTAATGTGCATTCCATTTAGAGGTTTTCTCCTCTATTAAAGTTTCACCGTTTAAAATTGTGCTTTGACCACAGCTTGTCAGGCATCTCCTGTCACCTTCACACTGTGTTTCAGTGGTATTAAGCTAGGATTTACAGACCGCAAGACCAGAAGAATTCATTACAGTCTTTAGTCTTACTTTCTGCACGAGATGGCTGAATTCAAAGACAACAAATGATGACAGCTCTACTGCATCCCTAGATAGGTAGCTCCGGTAGTTCATTACATTCACATTTAAGAGTCTATTCTTTGTTTTGATTTTTTTCTAACTGTCCTAATTGAATTGCTAGAATCCTATAATGCCTTTGTCATCCAACAGGCCGCCAGAGAAGCCTCACCAACTTTGCTTCCTCTTCCATCCCTGAAAATATTTTTATGAAAATTTTACAATGGGAAGTGGAGCCCTCTGCCTCCTTCATTTTTGAAAGCGTAGTGGCTCTGGAAGCTTTACTTCCCTTTCCACTATTTTGCATGTTTATTTTTTTCCGTGCATAGTGAAAAAAAATTACTCAATTAATACTTTGTCAAATACATTCACAATTACACACACACACATACACAAAGTAGATTGATTCTGTAACCCTGACTGCCTCCTATGTGTATTTAAAAACCTGTTTGGATAAATAGCTTGTGATTCTTATTGCAACTTCGAAGAAATCAGCAAATAAATTTTCCCTATTTTTCTTGCTTCAGGAAAACACAGCATCAGATGTCTTAGAAAATAATTGTATGGCATTTATTTGGGATTTCCTAGAGTAGTGGGATTAATTACAAAAGGAAGAAATTTTTGACAAATGCCTATCTGACAGAGACAATAGGGGTCACTTACCCAAATCAATGAAAAAAAAAATAACTTGGCTACTCAAAAACAAACTCACAAACATGGATATCCCATAGCCCTTATTCACATTCTATGTCCATTCTTCAGCATTTTTCCTGGGATGCTGTTTAAAACCTCCTGCGGTTGAATGTTTTTGTAATTTGGGCTGTTTTATTGCTCAGAGAAGAAGACAAAAATCTAAGTAAGACTATCCAGTAACTAAAAACTTTTCTTGGAGCCTTTTGAAACAAAATTGCATCAGGAATAAAGCAAAATAAGACACTTCAACTGTAAAGGAGACTGTTTCCAAGGGCTTTAGGGAAAACCTCCGAAGATAGAATTACAGTAATATTCCCCACACAATGCCAGAAATCCACATTGAGCTCTGCATTCCGTAATGGCACCACTGAAATCAGCAGATCCATCCATAATTAAGGTGAAGATCCAAGATTAAGCCACAGTGGGATGAACTGTAAGTTAGCATTTTCTGAAATATATGTATATTTTAATTTTTATCCACATTTTTGAAAATTAATATATAAATGAATTTGAAATATGTGCACTACCTGTTCTGCTCACAATTCATCTCCACACATCTGTGATATTTTATATCTCTGTACAATATGTAGGTGTGGAATCCCCTCAACTCTATATATTTATTTGCAGAATCTGTTCCTGTAGGTATTGATGTCAAGTAACAATTTCCTGAACTGCAGCGTACTTAAATTACTTCCTTTATTGGTCTGCAAAACTCCTGAAGACATGAGGGAAAGAAAGAGGCGACAAGGAAACCATAAGGAAAAAAAAACCCAACACAAAAACCAACAAAACAACCCTTTCTACACCTCTGTATTAACTGCTCAGAGAAATAAAGGTTGTTGCTCTGTTAAGACTGAACTTTGCAGAGAAATTTCTTTTAAGGAATTTTCTTCTTTGATTATATCCCCTGAAGCATAAATTACAGCATAAATACAGAGTAGCTGCTGGGATTTAGCATCATTTGTCGTGATGACTGGGTGGCTCAGTCCATTGGAGAACTACAGTAACATGTCGCCCTGTTATACTGCCCTTCAGGAATTGCAATTTCACAGTTTGATTCCCAGCACTGCCTTGCAGGGCTGCTACCGTAATGAGTTTCTGGATCTTCACACACCATGTGAAAGACTCTCTTTGCTGTAGTTTCCCAACAGGGAATGCAGAAAACACTAGCAGAAAAGGCAGTTAAGGCAAAGCATATCAACATTGGGAGGGCAGGAGAAAGCGTTCTAAACACTTCACCAAAGGCAAATGTGGACTTGTCTTTTTTTTTCTGCTGCACTATCATTGTCTTTTTCTCTTTAGCTTTATTATTTCAGAGCACCAGCACAATTGCTTTTACACAGTTAAAATGCAGGGATTACTTGGGGTAATGGAGAATGTTGTATTTTTGCATGGGTCATGAGTGCTAATTGCAAACCATGACTTTATGCACTGAGAAGGGCAACCAAATTGAAAGAACCAGGAATAAGTGAACCAGGAAACTTCAGCCGAGGAAAAAAAGAACCAATTTCACGCACATAAGATTTACAATAACTTTGTTATAAAGCCGTTCATATTTCTTTTCAGAGCACTCCAAATACTATTCCTGTAAGTGCCTTTTGGTCAGAGGAAGAAGCTTCATACTTGGTGCAACCTCTTCCATTACCTGCCTGTCTTTTACATTTTATGTAATTGAGTTTGTGGACGTTAGAGTGACACCACACTGTGCTGTAAACCACAGTCACCTTTCCCAATGGCCACTAAAATCTCAAGAGCATTTGTCCAGGACAACTCCATTTTTATGTAGCCAGCAATAAGAATATAGATGTATGTTTGGCTTCAAATCTTTTACTTTACAGAAAAAAGCCCAAACCAACTACGGATAAACACAGGGAAGACGGTGGGTGGCCCCTTCATTCTTATACTTTGAGATCTGCCCTAAGCCGCTGTTTCAAAAGCACTTTTATTATTTTGGAAAAAAGAATAAAATCCTATTTTAAGACTTGTCAACACATGACAGCTGAAGAGCACGAGCAATCCAGTACAGTGGAAATATAAAGGTGGATCCGCAAAAGCGTGTGCGCAGTTACAGCATGCAAAACTACCTGCAAAAGATTCCTCACACACAGGAAGGGCAGAATACTAGTACAAAACATGTTACAGTCATATTTCCAGTATGGATTACTGCAGCAGAACACTTGAACTGTTTGTAGAAGATGAACAGGCAGGAGAGAAGAGGTTCACGTTCCTCACAGAAATAACAATACCAGTAGAAAACACATACACAGATCCAGATTAAGATCCCAAACTGAAACAGTCTTCCCAAGGAATGTTTTTGGAAATTAAATTAAAAACAAGCAAACAAAACAGAAACAAGGCAACTTCAAAAAAGACTGGGTTCAAAGTGAGCCCAGCTCAACTCACGGAATTAATTTCAGAGTTGGAAGGAACTTCTACAGGTCACTTAGTCCAACTCCCCTTCTGAAGCAGGATTACCCAGAGCACATTACTCAGGACTGCATCCACACGGGTCTTGAAAGTCTCCAGAGAAGGGGACTCCACAACCTCCCTGGGCAGCCTGTGCCAGTGCTCTGTCACTCTCACCGTAAAGAAGTTTTTTCTCATATTCGATCAGAACCTCCTATGTTCCAGCTTGTGCCCGTTACCCCTCATCCTGTCACTGGGAATCACTGAAAAGAGCTTGGCTCCATCCTCCTTCAACTCACCCTTTAGATACTTGTAGCCCCTCCTCACCCTGTGCTCCAGCCTTGACCGGCACAGTGTCCCACCACTGGGCTCCATGCCTTAGTGGCTCTTTTGTACTGGGAAACCACCACTTGGGCTCCAGATGTGGTCTCGCCAGCGCCAAGCACAGGGGAAGATCACAGCCCGCTGGGTCTACTCCTGCTGACAGCCCAGGATGTGACTGGCCTTTGCAGAAAGTCACACTTACCCTTGCTGAGCTCCAGGGTGTTCCTGACAGCCTGCTCCAGCTTGTTCAGGCCCCTCCGAAAGGCTGCCCTGCCATCTTGCATATCAAACAATCCCCTAGTTCAGTATCATATGCATATTCGCTGAGTGAATCGTATCTCAACCTCCAAGTTTAAAGTAAAGAGATTAACAATAATGGCATCAATATTGATCCTTTAGGGAGACCACTCATACCCAGCAACTGTTTCATCACTGTGTGACTGATCACCACTCTTGGAGCCTGATGATACAGCCACATTTCACCTCCTTCACTATCCACTTGTCCAGCGCATATTTCAGCAATTTAGCTACAGTGGTACTATGGGAGACCATCTCATTTCATTGCAAGAGATATTCGAGGCAGACATGAGTTGCCCTAAGTAAATCTGCAGTGGCTGTTTCTAGTTACCTTCTCATTCTTCATGTGCACGGAAATGGCTTCCAAGATTTGCTCCATAATCTTCTCAATGCCTGATGAGAGGGTGACCAGCTTGTACCTCCCCAGATCCTCCTCCTTCTTGCCCTACCTGACAACAGGTTTGCTTTCATCCAGTGAAATCCCAGTCACCATGACCTTCCCAAGATAACTAACAGTGCCCTTGCAGTAACATTGCCCAGCTCCCTCAGCAACCTTGAATACATCACTTTTGATCCCAGGTACTTCTGTACGTCCAATATTCCCCCAAACAGTATCACTGTTAGGACAGTAGATAGCACCTCCAGAGGAAGAGGGCTCTGCAGCGTGAGCTAGTCATCCACCACTGGCCATTCTGGAAAACAACCGAACTCTCCTTGAAGTGAAGTATGACCATCTTTCTTTAAATTGCTCTTCAATTTGTTCAAGTTGATAGAGCAGGGCAGGTAAATGGAGACAATGCAGAATGGAATAAATTCTTCACTTAGCCAGAAAAGCAATCACATTTATTTCTCCCTGAATTTGTCACGAAAAAGATCCAGAGGACTTGAAGCTAGCACCGCCATGTCAGAAACACTGGCTTGCCAAAATAAAGGCATGAAGCTCTCCCTAAGGAATATACTAGGATCTTGTTTAAAAACTGTATTTCTGTTGCTCTGCTTCTTCAAAGGATCATCTCTTTCTCACTCCAAACTCCAACAAGAGCAACAGATTTGGGACTGAAAACAGCGGGAACAGCACTGGGGCTAGGGGAAAGATGGGGAAGAAAATGATGAAAATAGAGCTATCCTCCCACTACACACAGGTAACACCCTGCCAGCTTCTCCAACTATAATGTCATATAGACAGCATTCTGAATTAACTTCGAGACCTTTTCAATTTCTGATTTCAAATTAAACCCCCTCTAAATGCCCACCCACTTCAAGAAAGATAATTTAATTAACTCTCTGAAGTTATATTTGAAGAAACATGACAGCCATCCCCTTAAGGATAGGTAATAAGCGTGCTGTTCAAAAGAGGAGACTAGAGGAAAACAAACACTAGGGATGTTAAAGCCTATTTTGTGGCTACTTTTTATCATCTGAGGTGAACAAAGCAGCTAAGAATGAAATTGTCCCATCAGCTTTCATGGCTGTTAAGGGATTGCCATATTTTTTTTTTCTTTTAATATCACCCCTGACTGTCTCAGTGTCTCTGAAATTTACAATTCTATTCATGGTAATGCTATTTTTACCAATTTTGCTACTTTACAGGGAAGACTTCTGATTTTCTTTATCCTCAAACCCAGAAGTAAGCAGAAGTTTTGGTAAAGATGGTATTAGAAGAGGTCAAATGAGGAAATTTCCAGGCATCTGGACACCTTCAGCACACCCCTTGCATTTGAAGGACGTATCATTTGCCAAATGAGTCTGGACATCAGTCTTGAGCATAAGAAGCGCTGCTTGCCTAGTTCTGGGCATCACGTAACTCACACTCTGCAGGTCACTGTGGAAAAATTACTAAAATGATCAAAAATACAGTATTGTTCACACATTAAGGAAAGGTATAAAATCAGAAAGTTTCTAAGGTAGAATACAGCCACAGCTGGTATGTGAAGAATCCATTACATCTGCGATTCCCTGTACAATATTGCTTGCAAAGCAACACGGGGGACGGAGTGGGATGAACCTTCCATGGCCCTGCCCTGTGATAATACAGCAGATATGGGAACGAGATGGTACTATGTAACTGATAAACTGCATACGTACTCCCCTGAGCCAATAGGTTGTCAAATTTGGATCAAATGCTGTCCTTTGTGCAAACTTTGCTCATTATAATGTCATTATAACACCAAAACACACCTCCATCCCAAAGCCTACCTGCCTCCAAGGTGCAACCACTCCTCCTTGAGTCTGTGTCCTGAATTTTTCGTAAACTATACCTTTAAATGTGAAGCGAGAGAATTTTACACCAATCATAATAAAGGTATTTATGACTAAAGTCACTCAAACTCCACCCGGAAGGTAAAAAAATAGTGTAAAAATAGCCCAAGAAAGGGGGAGTATCAGGGAAGACACTATCGTGAACAAGTCAGGGAGAACTCCATCACAGACTGCCTTTGACTTCTGGGACCAGTCAGGCTGAGTCTTTCTTCCTCGCCCCTGCATAGGGATGCCTTTGGGTAAGACTTAGATTATACCGAGTGCTTTCTTGGGAAACTTAGAAATTTCTCTAGAGAATCTCTTTTCTACATTAGCAGCCAGGCTGTATTGTTTATAACTTAGTCGTGCATTTTGTATAATTAATAAGAGTGTTATTTGCACATGCTTTGCAGACAGTGTATTTATCATCAGCAACCCTAAGAACCCGTATATCTGTTGCTTAAATAAACTGCACTGTTTAAGTAGCTAGTCATTTCAGTTTCTCATGGAAGGCAACCAAAGACTTGAGAGTGGCCGTGCTAGTTCACGAGCACGACTGGACTGAAGGTGCAGTCCACTATTAGTGTATCTGGAATCATAACAGTTTAATATATTAAACGTGACTGGACCGATAGTGGCGAATTGGGCACCACTCAGAATTTAAGCCCAGCCGCACCTAGCCTCCCACCTCAGTGAGGAGTGTTAGAACGCAAGGAGGTTTATTTTCTGCCAAAACCATTTTGCCTTTTAACGCAACATTCACCATCTTTTAATTTTTCACATCCGATCTGGATTTCGCTACTCCAGAACCGTTAAAGCACCTCATCAAATATTCCAAGGATCACTAAGCCATCAGTCTACAGTAGGAGTCAAAACTGCATTTACTTTCTTTGCTTTTATCTCCCGGACTTTAATTGCCATATTGACAAAAAAGAAACAGTTGTTTACCTTCTAAAGTCTCAGGAGTGCCTGCCAAATTAATCCTTTTATGCAGTGTTTCTTCAGTCTCAGAAACAACTAAGTAGCATGCAAAGCAGCAAGATACTCCCTTAAGAGGCAGTAAACATACACACTGCTTCAAAATTAACCTTGACTATCATAACTTGTCAAAGATTTGTTCTTTCCTATTTCATATAGGCCAGAGGTTCCAAAAGGTGGGTGGTTTCTTAAAGCAATCAAGAGTTTGAAACTCTTATTCAAAAGAGTTTTATTACCCAGATAAGTGCAATAGCCAAAACACACACGGAGTGGTGGTGGGGCAGTGTTACCTAAAGAATGAGCTTGCAGGAACTTAAAGCACAAGAGAGCCAAATTATTTGGAATTACACTCCTGGCAAACAGGAAAATGACCTGCACTTTGCGATGCCAACCAATGCTCTAAATGCTATGAAATAGTGCATAACACTAGTAAAGTCTCTGACACTTTGTCCTAAAGTCAGTACCGTACATCTTAGAGCATAATTATTTTTCCTTCCCAAGACGGACTTGTCACTCACTCTGTTGATAAATTTGAAAGAGTTGGAATTTTGTATATAAACTGACTCTTGCCTTATAACTGAAACATTAAAAAAAAAGAAAGATTTTTTTTCATCTTAGATGATGCTAACACTTCAGCTGCAACGGAAATTAAATCTGCTGCAAAAACTAGGACAAGTGATTCACATTTCAGTACCAAGCCAGGAGGATGCTGATGGGCTTTAGTTACAATCATCAATGCGACGGAAGTACCCTAAATGATTTGTAACTGTTCTCCTCACATTGCCCTCCACCTGCTCTGAGGTAAGCCCTGCATCCCTTGAAACAGTCTTTCCCATTATGTCTGCAGCAGGAAATACACCCAAAATAGTTCTGCCAGAACTGAAGCAGCTGGTTAATGGAAGGAAGTTTAAATCAAGAAGCAGCTGCATGATTAGATGCAATTCAGCCACTTTCTTTGTGCCTCATTGCCTCACCTTTTTTTTAAGGATCTCAGCTGAGCCTTTTTATTGTTGCCTACTGCCACTTCTAAAATCCAGACTCAGTTTTTCTCCCCAGCAGTATTTCAGTCTAGGAAATGTAAGAGCTTGTTTGCAATAAGGAGGCTGTAACCAAGGCAAAAATAAAGAAAAAACTGGGAGGAAATATGTGAGAAAGGAGGGTCTTGGTGCTACCTAAGTTTTGAGCAAGATCAAGGGGAAGAAAAGGGTTCCAATACTGCTATTTCAAGTGCCACAAGACCTTATGTGCTTGCAGCCAACACAACATAATTTCTGCTCAGTGCCAGTAATACTGCTGCACTTACCGCTACTGGTATTGGGGTTATTACGTAGCCATTGCGTTGTTTTAGGCCTACCAGGAGCACTTGTAGCAGAAGTGAACCAGGAGCGCAAAAGGACACATTTTGGCAGTGCCCTGCTTTGTGCAGGCATATAGACTTGGCCCCAGATGATGCTATCGAATGGCTGGAAGGCAGCCTTCCCACAATTCTCAACCCAATATTTGAAAGCTTCTTAAAATATAGAAGATGCAACACACAACTTACAAAAAGAGTCTCTCATATTCTTCTCACAACAACAATGTAAGCAACATCTTACCTACATACCTCTTCAGGCAACTACAAAAGGTTGCTACAGCCTTACTCTCTAGGACAGAGTGACAAAAACCAGGGTTCTTTTCATTTTGCCAATTCATTATGTCTGTCCTCAAGATTATTAAAAGAAAGATGAGCTGTTTTGGAAAAACGATTTAGGACAGCATTACACCTCAGATCTGCTATCCAGCCATTCATCACAGAATCACAGAGTCATTCCATTATGAAGAAGCATAATGGTTTCACCTTGCTACTCAAGACTGACCTTTACATGAGGGAAAATCTGTCTGTTGGCAAACAAGGAGACTGTCTAATTGTATAAATACAAAAATATCAGCAGTAGCCAAAAGCCCATGTTATTCAAATATTGTTAACAGCAAATAGGTTGTACATTGAGCAGTAACGAAGGGGAAAATTTCTAAAACTCTTCAGTAAGGACAGGAATGAGAGGGATGGCACAATCTCCCCCCTTGGAATGTTACTATTTTCTGCCTTTATGGACTTCTTCAGCTTCAGAGTGCACACATCTATTTGCATTCTAACCCAGCAAGCAATAGGCTAAAAATAGTGTTGAAAATCCACTCTGTGGATACTGAAGAGTGCTCTAGGAACCTAACAGTTAAGCCTATTTTTTTCCTAGCAATTATAGGCAGTGTCAAAGACAAAAAAAACCCCAAACACCAAAACCTAAGGCTTATCACTCTTTGCAGAGGAGGTGTTTCCATTTGCAAGAGAAACCATGTGTCTTTCATATATATTAATACACCAACATGCCTGTATATGTTCACTTCAGATTCTTGGTAGCCTTCCTACTTTGGTGTCTATCCCTTCACCAAGGCTGAAAACAAAAGAAAATACAGCAACTGGAACTGCATTTGCCTTTCAGACACCTTCAGTGAAGATTGTTCTTCAGCATTTCTAAAGTCCCAGGCACCAGAACTTTTAAATTTGATTCTTTGAACAACCACCTCTGCTCTGCATAGTCCACTATGCTAAGTATGCATTGGGAAGGCTGTTTTAGATAAGCACTGAGCAATCTACAGACCTGACTGCAAGGTAAAAATTAACAGAAAGTCAGATCAAATTGGCAAAAGACTGCCAATACTGGAAAGTTTACCAGAAAGCATGATGGGCATGGAAGCTAGTGACGCCAGTCACAACTGAGGACTGGTCTGACAGTGGGCTATTCAGGTGACTGATGCTCTTTAAAAATATTTTAATGTATAGTGCAAATGGTAGCTAGAGCACAATGTGGCATAGCAGCTGTGGGTAAGCTTCCTGACATAAACCAGAAATATTCCCTCATTCATTCACTTTTTCTTTTCGGTGCATCCCACTGACCCCTGAAAATAAGGCTGGTCTCCTCACCAGTTGTTGAAACAGGCGCGCTTTCCGAGGAGATCAAGATCCATGTCACAACAGGCCATTCAGTTCTGTCATCACACCCAGAGAGAAACACAGCACTGGAGAAATATCAACACAGCTCTGTGGTAAAGGAGCTCCTGTTGAATGCATGGATCCTAGTTTCTTTCACCAACAGTTTTTGTTTTCAGTTATTGAGAGGGAGAAAAATACAGGTTCAAGAAAAGATTTTGAGGACAGGTTTCCACTCAGCTTTTCAAAAAGAAGCTTTCCAGTTGGAGGCTTTAATTAACACAGTGGATCCCTGACGAGTTCCCAGGCTGTGGGAGGCTGGCCCACTACCCAGAGCTTTTGTGTGGTTTGTCCACCAGACTTGGGCTACCCAAGTGTTAGCTTGATAAAATATATGACTCCCACCAAAAAAAAAAGTGTTTAGACCCTAGCTCCCACACACTCCCAGCTTCTATCGTCTTTCTTAGAGAAAAACAAAAGCAGGAAATTGGGACTCAACTCAGGACTTAACAGCAGCAAAGTTGTTTGTTTCCCTGAATCCCGATTCCAGGGGGGTTGGACTAGATGACCTTTAAAGTTCCCTTCCAACCCAACACTTTCTATGAGGACAGCCTCCCACTATTAGCATGGAAGAGGCTGACAAGGCAAGTGGCTCTCATTTTCTCCAAGTTTCAGAGCAGAACATAGGAAGTACCGTATCTCATAGAAAGAAGAGATGATTTTATATCACTTACAGAACCCTTTCAGGAGGTCATTTAGAAGCAGAATCAACAAACCGAAACAGAAAACCTGCCCATCATTACAGTACAAGCTAGACAATGGCTAGGGCTAAAGTTTTCATTGTATTGAACTGAAGAAGCAAGAGCCACATCACACCAGATAGAAGATGCTATGATGGTATCTGTAAAAAGCCATGGAGAGCATAAACACCCTGATGGCAGAACAAATTTGAGTAGTACAACTGTTCCAAATGGTGTTTTGTGCAATTATCTGCACAGAAGTTTTGTTTGACTGCCTGGATGCTACACTGCAGCTACTCAGTAAATGTTTTGGAGTGTATGCCTCAGGCAGCAAAGGCACTTGACCAACCCAATTATTATTCCATCCGTAGTCCGTTATTCTGCCCCACCACACTGCCATAATTCTACTTTTGGCTGTGCTTCCAATAAGCAACTCCCTCACGAGCCTCGTTCTGTATCCAGCTATGTCAAAACAGTTAAGTTCACTCTCAGCAACCCAGCATCCTTACTCCCAGATTTCTCATCATAAAGCGTTAGGAAAAAACCAAACAAACAAAACAAAAAACCCCACCCAAACAAACAGAAACCAACCAAACCAAAAACCCCAAACAACTCCTGCACGCCCTCAAAATACCTTTTCCCATTTCCTGATCCATTGAGTGTGCTGCTCTTACCCTCTTCTTTTCAGAAAAGAAAGCAACCATTCATGAGCACATTGTTAGATCCATTTTCTCCCAAACAATCAAGTCTCTCATAGCAGACAGTTCTCCTTTGGGAAGGTTTGTTGCTAAATGTCATTCTAAAGGCAGTGCAACATTTGGTTCAAAAGTACTGCCCTTTTCTGAGATTTTACACCTATTCTGATTTCAGTGACCCTCTAAGTCCAGCTATCACTCCAGAACTGAAATGTTTTTCTTCCTTTCTGTGTCTCTTGGCTATAAATATTGTTGTAGTCACTTTTATTTAAGTACACTATTAAACCTGGTTGCAAACTGACTGAAAGAATAAAAGAAAGAATTCTTAAGAAAAAAAAAAAATGTATTAGCTAAGCAGCAAACTTTATTCTGGAGGTCTTCTCTCCTGGGTAGGTTGGTTCAGGTACCTCAAAGTGGAGAATGGCATACCACTGTACCTCTTTCTGACCTGACCAAGTTGCCCTGTTAGGCTCTCTTCTGAGGGGTACTAGCTTTCTGCTAAGCAGCTGATACTGGTAAAATCCTCAGGACTACTTGGACTGCTAGTTCCAATGGTCATCAGTCTTTCTTGCTGTGCTGTTTCCCTCTGCAGCAGCTGAATCCACATACCTCAGCATTTAGTTACAGGCAGCAAACCCAACAAGTACGTCAAGTTCCCAGTGTTAGCACGAAATACTAACATCGTGCCACAAGAGTCATTCTAACAGTGAAAAGAGAAACGTGGTAGAAAAAGGCTTGTTTGGGCTTTTTCTTCCATGCCAGTTATTTTTTAACCTACTTGCTACTGACATTAAATAGAACTGACTTAGCTCTTTCTGAGAAAAACAGCCATGTCTGTACCCGTGTTCTGAGTTTTTCCATAAAGAACACAACAATAGGAGATGTCTACAACACATGGGAGATGTCAACAGCACATGAAATATCACACCTTTGTTTTCTGCATGCTCTAAACTTACACCTCTAGGATTTTTGCCACCAACAGTGAGAAGCAGCCACTTCATTTCCTTTTATCTCCACTTGGATTTGTGCTATACTATTTTCCCCCAAAGTCTTGCCTAGGTCAACATCAGGTCAAAAGCATGCAAAGAGAATAAACAAGTTGTCTCGCCTTAAACCTCTTGAAAAGGACGGGTCAAAGGTATGCAAGACCCAAAGAGTAAGGTAAGGAGGGAGTCAAGCACAACAGATACAATCTCATGAAGACTGACTTCAGGTTTTGCCCGAGTGCTGTAAGCCATTTCCAGAATCAGGAAGGAGGGCATGTGGTCATAAAGGTAAACTAGAAATTTCCCCACAAATGAAACATCAATATGAGAGAGGAGGTGTTCTGAAAATCAACAGCTGCATAACCGATTTCCTAACATGAGTCCCATCAAAATGTGCAAACTTCCAGTTTTGCAACTGTTTGTACTGAAATCAGCCGGCTGAGACCACACACAAGAGCACTTTTTAGAGCAGCACCTCTTAGTTTGCTGATATTGACTGAAAAAATTAAAATCTTCATTAAGCTGTAGGCCCACATCTAACCCTGCAAATTTGTCACAACTAATCTAGAAGGCTTGCAGATATTTGGCAAATCATGCTGTTTGATTAGTGCATCTGTCATAACCTGATGATCTATAGAAAGGCAGATGTGCACTATGCAAAGATTTTCCTTTGAATCAGTCTCACTAGAAACAGTTGTCATACAAACTATTAAATGTAAAATAAATTTAAGTTTATTGTGTCCTTTTATTCCTCTGTCCACACAGTTCCCAAGTTACTTTTAAAGTGGTCTCTTACCAGCAACATACTCTGCCTATGTTTTGATCAAAAGAGGTTAAAAAAAAAAAAAAAAAGAGGGGAGGAGGCTAAGAAATTACTTTTCTTTTTAAAAACAGGGTGGCAGTTCTACAAGATTTCACAACAACAGTTTTCCTGCAAAACAGAACAAAAAAAGAGCAAAGCTATAAACATTCAAACAGCATGTATAGCATTAATGTTTTCCTCTGTCCTTTAAAAGATTTATTGTCTTTGAAGATATTACCTCTCAACAGCTCACCACAGTAATGCTGCATAACGCTGACAATCCAGCCAAGGCTCAGAGGAGAAATAAATAATGAGAGTAAGCTCTTGAAACAGAATTGACATGAACCGAGTCTCCCCTGACTTTACAGTTCCTCCACCTGAGTCATTATTTCTCCGCCTAGAAGTAGAGAGATGTTAGAACACATTGTGGGGCCTGTTAATTCACAGACCTGTGGCCAATGCAATGGATATAATATATCCCCTTGTTCCATGTTTTATGCAATCCATGATCTTGCTAGTCCAAACATTCCTATGTAACAAACATTCCACTAGATAGTTGAGAGCAAAGTACTGTTGCATTACACCTCTTTTTAAAAAGGATAATCTTAATTTTGATCTTTGTATTTCAAGTTATTAAAATTGTTGGAACTCAGACAGCTTGTAGTATCAATGTGAAATCACTTTCTGCTGAAAACATTTGTGAAGGTGGCAACACCTTCACAGATAAGAGGGCCAACTGTCAGTAAGGAACTGCTTCTTCCACTTACAATACAATTAAGGAAGTGTTATTTGTATTCCTTGTTCCAAAACATTCCAAAATCCCAAACACATCTCCAGGGTTATTGAAGTGTATTATTGGTGCCTCAATATCCAGCTAATTTTGTCCTAAAATATTCAAGGCATGTGGGTAGGAATTGGAAAAAGGAGCAAAGAAGCATGCCTACCTGAAAGACAGAAATACTAACCCAGCCTGCATCCCATATGGGACTTCCAGGCAAGGTTTTTGCTCCCCAGCTTTTTTTTCCCTGTGTGTTCCCGAAAAGTTAGACAGAAAAATCAGAATGCGAGAACACTCTCCTAACAGAATAAATGTATTAGCTACTCCCCAATACCTTCCCCCTGCTTCATCACTGAACACAGAATAACAGAATGTCATTGATTTTGTGGCTAAAGGTATCTCTTCAGTTTTTTCTCTCAAGTCCGCCACGGACTTTCTCTTTGACCTAGAAGAAGATACACTTAGTAGGACAAATCACCTGCTGCGTGCTCCAGTTCCTCAGGAAAAGGGAAAAAAAAAAGAAAAAGAGGGGGGAGAAGGCAGGGGAAGAGAAACTTATTATACACCTATGATATGAAGGAAATTTGAAGCTGAATCAAGCAATATTTTCTTCATAAGGCATTTGGAAATCTCTGGAATAAAAAGTCTTTAATGTAAGAAAAACTCCAGATGAACAGTTGTTTAGGCAGGTGTTAAAATCAATAGCACCTCCACAGTACCCACTGGAAAAAAGTCTACCACACAGACACAGGAAAAAGCAGTAGTATAATGGTTTGTGAGGGAGCTCCAGGGAGTGGAAAACAAATATTAAAGTAGCTAGCACAATTGGCTTAAGATCTTCCTTTCCTATTTTGTCCCCAGAGGTCTCATGAGGTTCGCCAATGCTTTTCCCAGATGCATTTTCTTCTGAGAAGCAAACAGTATGGTAATAGTCCCTCTTACCACCTTCCTCAGCCCACAGCATGTAAGTGCAATGATATATTACAAACAACATAAAGAAAGGCTTTGGTCACCATGTGCTAGTTCATAAGCAAGAGCAGGTGGGGTACCTGGGCCGCAGAGGACCAGCCTTCTTGAACAGTGAGAGGGGAACGGCAGAAAAACACCCTAAAAGTGAGTTTAATGTCTCACTAATTTAAGAGAGGAAAGCTTCAACTGAACCTACCCTGGCTTTGTAATGTTTATAAAAGCCTTAACTGGCCTGCTGCAATTTCATTTAGGAAAGAATAAGTGGTGCATACTCTGCCTTTTCGCCAACAGAGGGAGAAACAAACAAACAAAAAAACCAAGCAAAGAATCACCAGTGGAATCATTAAGGGAAGCAGCAATGAAGGCAAAAAAAAATCCCTTGAATACAACTTCGCTTACAACTGCCTACACATCTTTTTGAAAAGTTTATCCATCCCCAGTTTATCTTACCTTCACTTAAGAATAAGAAGTTTCACATTTATTACAGGCGAAAAGCCTACATATAAAAAGTTAAGATAGAATAGCTCCTGCCATTCTAACTTACCTCAGGAGCAATCAGTTCATGTCGCCATGTCTTTAAATACATTTCATTACTAGTATCACCATCCAAGGCAGCACAGCACTGCAAAATTTCTTTGACTGTAATTAAACAGATCATTTGCTTTTATTTAATACTGAAAAGCAATAAGAAGTTATTAGCAGGTGGAAGTTTTAATGCCAGTTTATTAGTAGCACTGACTTGGTGCCTGCTGATAGTTACTGTGAAGGCCAAAAGGTTAACAAGAGTTGGCTGGGACCAAGCATATTGCCAGCTGTTTTCCTAGTGGTTGATGGAGTAAAGCCAATTGGAATTATCAGTTTAAAAGCTAGTCAGTAGCAACTCTTTTTTGCAACATGAAAACACAATTTTCATGAAAAAAAAATCTAAAAAATCATTTTTCCTGTCTGTTGCTGCAACAACCGTCACATAATTTGTAGTAATTAAAGCCAGTAGCAGCCAGCTTTCTCTGACTTCAACAGCTTCCTCACAAAATAGCAGTGCAAAGAAAGCGCAGCACTTTAACAATGATCTCTTCACTAAAATAAGGCTTCACAGCTTTCTGAATTTTGTAAGCAATATTTAAGGCACAGAACAGGTGTTAAACCTTTTCCAGAGGACTTTTAATTACCTAATTCATATCTGTAAAGAGTTCTAATAAAATAACAAAAATATGATTAAATATGAGGCAGGCAGCATGAATAATAAAAGAAATGCACACTGTTGTTTTGGACTGAATACACAGGTAGTTGGTCCAAAATAAAGCAGATGGCAAATCAAACACATAAACATCCACTTTATCTTGCAGATCCTGCAGTTCTCTGATTACTTTTATTTATTTTGGATATTTCAGCATATCTGTAAAATTAGGCAGATGAAAGCCAGAGGTGACAGATTCATGTTCCACAAATTCATTGTCAGAGGAAAAAAAAAAAAAACACCCAAAAAATTATCATATGCACAGCAGTGCCCTTAAAAAGACATCCATCAAAAACAAGTAAATGATACTACCTGAATATCCAGGTTATTCCCTTGTGCTTGCCTATATTTAGGATATACCCTAAAGAGAGAGCTTATCTGGGTATAACTCCAGTCTTCTAGGGCTATCCTTTTGAATATGTATGTGTATATACATATACACGTGCATGTGGGCACATATACACAGATACACATTTTCATCCGTCTTCAGCCCCAAAGGCCTTTTGCCATGAAGACAGGTTACTACAGGAAAAAGGCATCATTATATGGTTATAAATTCAGCTCAGTTTTTAAAGTATTTCAAAGAGTGCCAAAAGCCAGAGTGACATTCTCACTATACTGATACCACAAGCATCTTTGACAAAGTCAGGATTTTACAGCCAAATAGGTAACACCAAATAGAGAGAATAATCATTGTGGGCAGGGAGAACAGGGGGATTTCTGTGCAATAAAAAAATTTAAAAACTATTTTCCAGATGAATTCTGCTCCCCAAGGAGGGGCTTGTATCTTCAGGGGCCTGCTTTGCCAGAGTTGAAAAGCATTTCAGGCAATTTATTTGAAAATCCTTATATTAAACTGTTCAGCCTTATTCCCTGCCTGTCCATTGTACTGCATTTTCTGTCCAGAGCCCTATTGTTCTCATATTGCTGCTAATGACAACAAAACACTCCATTCCCTGTAGAAATTCCAGAAAGATAAAGCTGAAGTATCCTGTGAGGACAAAGGGTACGTGAGAACAAGCCTTGGAGTATATGATAATCACGACGTGAAGAAAAGATCTTCTCTAGGCAACTTGTTCCGTTGTTTGTCCTTCTTCACAGTGACAAATTAAATCGCCTAATATGAAGTTTGGATTTTCCATATTCCAACTTCTGTACGTTGTCTCTCTTCCTGCCACCGTTTCCCTCTGACGAGTCTCTGGCTTTTCCTACGCTCTCCCATCAGGCAGCTGCAGGCAGCAATAAGGGCTCCCTGCCTCCAGCCTTCCCTCCTCCAGCCAGACCAAGCCCAGCTCTTTTGCATGAACTTCTGGAGGCAGCAATTATCCAGGCTGTTGAGGTCCCTCTGAAAGGCAGCCCTGCCCTCCAGTGCAGCAGAGGCTCCCCGCAACTTAGTGAGTTTGCTGTATCTCATCACCCGGCTTGCAAATGGCAAGGTTAAAGAGTATTAGCATCCATGTCAGCCTCTGAGATGCCACTAGCAAGCAGCCATCCATTTGTGTCATTGATGCCAGTACTCCGAGTCCAGCAGTCCTGCCAGTTTTCATCCACCTTATCATCCACTGGGGCAGTCCGTATCTCACCAGTTTAGTCACGACAACAACACTACCAGAGACTGTCCGAAAGGCCTTCTGGTGAACGTCAAGGTATACAACACAATCGCTCATCTCATTGTAGGAGGCAATCAGGGCGTGCATGATTTGCCCTTGGTAAACTTGAACTTGCTGTCACCAGTTATCTTCTTCACATGCCTGGAAATGGCTTCCAGGAGGATTTGCTCCATGTTTACCCAGGGCCTGAAGTGAAGCTGAGCAGCCCTTAGCTCTCAAAATCTTACTTCTTCTTGCCCTTCCTGACAACAGATGTGAAGTTCGCTTTCCTCCAGCAAACAGGAACCTCCCCTGATCCATGACCCTTATAAGATGATATGTGTCATCCTCACAATGACATTGACCAGCTCCTCCAGCAACGCTGGATGCAGCCTGTCTGGTCTTATGAAGTTCTATGTAAATTTGCGATCCCCAGCTCTATCTTCTCCTGGGCATAATGTTTCATTCCAATGCACTAGAAGGCTCTGTGACCTGAGAAAACAGAGTACAAATCTTACCAGTAACAATGGAGGCCAAAAAAAAGCATCAGGTACCTCATATCCTTCCCTGTCCTTCATCACTAGGTCTTCTGCCCCGCTGAGCAGTGGGTTCATGTTTTCTTTCCTTCACCTTCCTTTTGCTACCACTGCAATTGTACCATCTGTGCTTTTACCCTTCACATCCCTCACTAGTTTCATCTGAAGCTAAGCTTGGGCTTTCCTAACTCTGTCCCTGCACTCTCAGGCAACATCTCTATATTCCTCCTGGGCAGCCCATCTCCACTTCCACCTTGTTTATGCTGTCGTCTTTGTGCATTTTTGCTCAGTGAGGATTTCCCTGGTCATTCATGATGACCTTCTGCCATGCCTGCTTGACTTCCTGCCTGTCGCAGAGGACTGTTCTGCTTCAAGGACATTGTCCCTGATGATTCTTTTTGCAATCCAAGATACCACGTCTTCCAGTCTGCTTAAGTGACTGGAGGTTATATTTGCATGCTCAGGTGCAATTCAGACACCATGAAGGCTAATTTCCTTTGATCACAAAGTTCCATTGAGGAGACTGAAATGTCCCCAATGTCAAACATCTCTTTCAGACTTTTGTCTTGCTATTTAGGCCTGGTAATATATTTAAATACCCTCCATACCTAAATCTCACTTTAAGTCAGGAGGTAGTAGCTGTCTAAACGTTTAATTCACCCCTAAAATCAGTAAAGATTTTGCAATGTTTCCCTCTGTTTAACAAATATAAGCAAGGCCCAATCCATTGCCCTTGTAATTGCTACCACATATCCATCTTCTGGAGGAACCTCTCTTGTTGCTCAGTAAGCAACTTTTTGTTATTAAATTGTTTGAAATTCAGCAATTGCACTACACAATGCATTTTTATTTGCACACTAGCCAAGAAATGATTCAAGAACATAACAGCTTTTCTGAACTGGATTTAAATTACCATCAATCATTCAATAAACTATAACAAAATTTTCCCTTCCTGCACATTTTGTTGAACACTGCTGCATATTTCCCTGACTAAGGGTTATGGTGGCCAAAAGGCATCTCTAAGAAGACTACACTGTCGAACTTGGACATGCAGGGCATGGTATGTACTTCAAAAGACAAGACTGTGGTTGGAGTTTATCCCCCTCTCCTATTATTTCATTTTTCTTCAACACTGCGCTCCTCACAAGAATGGCATATCATCACTTTTTAAAATGTATTTTGACATGCTGCTCAAGTAATTGCAATGACCAGTTTTAGCAATTTACTGGCATATATATTCATTTTTCTCACTATTATTTTGTGTTCCTCTGCTCTGTTTTATCCATGGTTTTTTTGCTTTTCCCTTTAATATAATCCAGCCCCATAATAGTCTTCTTCCCATGCATATACCATTTTTGTTTGAATTGCACAGGAATTCGATTGCTGAGCAGCAATCCTACAGTTACGTGACAGAGACAGACCACTCTTCCCTAGCTAATCCAGAAAGCATTCTGACTCCATAAAATGGTCAATATCCAAAGCACAGTTAAATGTAGTTTGCAACAGCCTCACTGCAGGTAGATGCTAAAATGGCCAAGCCAGTACCTACTCTGCAGCTAAGTAGAGGGCAGTGCAGTCCAAGACAGCTGAGGCCGTTGACAAGCATTACCCTGATTTAGTGTAATTCTAGCTAATCTTAATACAATGTCAAGTCAGGACAAATGCAGTAATCCTGCACTAACCCCAATTACTGCACCGTTGCAGGGCAAGGCACAGTCTTGTTTCATCCCCTTCACATGAACAAATGAAAAGCAAATAATTTATCATTTGTAATTATTCATGATCACGTTATCACAACTTGAGATGTTAAGTATATATACTTCACTCAGTTTCCCTGGGCACTTAAATTTAGCACATGGACTGTTTCTACTTTACAATAATCAAGTAATGCTTCCAGCTTCCTACAGGCTCACAAACAGAAACTATGTTAGATAATATGGAACAAGTGATCCAAGCTAGAAGAATGCTTTCCAAAAAGCCAAAAATAACAATTCTGTATTTATATCCTTTGACTAGATGATGTCTAACTACTCCAAGGGTAAGCAGCTACACGAAGGCAGAATCCTGGTCATATCAGTGAAGGAAATCTTCTCTGTTCCTAGGTTAGTAGGAAGTTGTATTTTGTTTCAACACATTTTGGGGTCTGCCTGTGCCATCCAGGCATGTTGTGCATAATTTTTAGTCTAATCAGCCTTGCTTGAAAAGTGTTAATTACATAGAGGCATTGGTTAAATTCCAGCTCTGATGTGGCTCTCCTCAGTGTCTGGACACTGCACATTCTCAGTGCATTTTCCAAGACAGTCAAGACTGGACATGAACAACTTGAAGGCAATATGATAGGCAGGTCAAACCCTGCCCAAGTAAGGAGCAGAGAACATGCCGATAGAGCTCATTCAGCTCCAAGATTCACAAGTCAGAAATACTGCAGTCATTAATATCATGGGACCATATAACATTGTGCTCTGTGCCGTAATACACATGAGATACAGGGAAACAAGCTTTTACACAGGACCTTGAAGTAGGGATTTCCAGGAGTGTGGCATTAGAGTGCCAATGTTCTTTTAACGTGTTTGTTAGTATCTCCATGCATATGGACATATATGCGCTAAATTTATCTATGTGATAAAAAAATTCTTTTAAGTATCTTATTAAGATATGTTCTTTTTTAAAAAACCAACCAAACAAACAAACATATGTGTAACACTGTGCAACCAGGGTGGGACTTTCAAAAGCAGTCAACAGAATACTCTACTCCTCTGGAAATAAGAGGTCTAAGTTTGCTTTTGTTAAAATTTGTGGCACTGTTCTCCCAGAGAAAATGGTTAGATCAATTAGCTGAGGGATTTAAAATCCTTCCCCTGCAGGACACAGGGAATCATGAACAGTAGCAAGGATGAGTAGTTGAAAAGAAAAAATATTTCCAGGTGTATTGGGTTTGCATGGCAAGGTTTTGGTAGCAGGCGGCTACAGAGGTGGCTTCTGTGAGAAGCTGCTAGAAGCTTCCCCCATGTCCGATAGAGCCAATGCCAGCCGGCTTCAAGACAGACCCGCCGCTGGCCAAGACTGAATCCATCAGCAATGGTGGTAGCACCTCTGTGAGAACATATTTAAGAAGGGGAGGAAAACATCTGAACGGCAGCAGCCAGAGGTGAGGAGTGAGAATATGTGAGAGCAGCAACTCTGCAGACACCAAAGTCAGTGAAGACGGAGGGAGAGCAGGCACTCCAGACACTCCAGGCACTGGTGCAAAGATTCCCCTGCAACCCATGGTGAAGACTACGGTGAGGCAGGCTGTCCCCCTGCGGCCCACGGAGGTTAACAGTGGAGCAGATACCCACCTGCAGCCCACCGAGGGCACCATGCCAGAGCAGGTGGATGTTCGAAGGAGGCTGTGACTCTCTGGAGACCCCATGCTGGAGAAGGCTCCTAGCAGGACCTGTGGCCCCATGGAGAGAGGAGGCCATGCTGGAGCAGCTTTGCTGCCAGGACTTGTGACCCCACAGCTGGCTCGTGTTGCAGNCTGTGAGAAGCTGCTAGAAGCTTCCCCCATGTCCGATAGAGCCAATGCCAGCCGGCTTCAAGACAGACCCGCCGCTGGCCAAGACTGAATCCATCAGCAATGGTGGTAGCACCTCTGTGAGAACATATTTAAGAAGGGGAGGAAAACATCTGAACGGCAGCAGCCAGAGGTGAGGAGTGAGAATATGTGAGAGCAGCAACTCTGCAGACACCAAAGTCAGTGAAGACGGAGGGAGAGCAGGCACTCCAGACACTCCAGGCACTGGTGCAAAGATTCTCCTGCAACCCATGGTGAAGACTACGGTGAGGCAGGCTGTCCCCCTGCGGCCCACGGAGGTTAACAGTGGAGCAGATACCCACCTGCAGCCCACCGAGGGCACCATGCCAGAGCAGGTGGATGTTCGAAGGAGGCTGTGACTCTCTGGAGACCCCATGCTGGAGAAGGCTCCTAGCAGGACCTGTGGCCCCATGGAGAGAGGAGGCCATGCTGGAGCAGCTTTGCTGCCAGGACTTGTGACCCCACAGCTGGCTCATGTTGCAGCAGTCTGCTTCTGAGGGATGGCACCCTGTGGAAGGGATCCATGCTGGAGCAGTTTGTGAAGAACAGCAGCCTGTGGGAAGGACTGACGTTGGAGAAGTTCATGGAGGACTTCTCGTGTGAGGGACCCCATGCTGGAGCAGGAGTGTGTGGCGTGAGGAGGAGAGTGTGAGGAGTTCTCCTCCTGAGGAGGAAGGAACAGCAGAGACAACATGTGATGAACTGACTGCAAAACCCATTCCCCATCCTCCTGTGCTGCTGGGGGTAGGAGGTGGAGAAAATCAGGTGTAAAGTTGAGCCCAGAAAGAAGGGAGGGCTTGGGGAAAGGTTTTTTAAGATTTGGTTTTATTTCTTTTTATCCTACTCTAATTTGATTTGTAATTAATTTAATTAATTTCCCCAAATCGAGTTAGTTTTGCCTGTGACGTTAGCTGGTGAACAATCTCTCCCTGTTGTTATCCCAACCCATGAGCTTTTCGTTATATTTTTCTCTACCCGGTCCAGCTGAAGAGGGGTGTGACTGAGCAGCTTGGTGGGCACCCGGCGTCCAGCCAGGGTCAACCCACCACACCAGACAAGCCCAATTACAATTTTGAAAACATTATTAAGTGGGGAATGGGAGGCAGTGTAGCAGATTCAATACAGTTGAATAAAAGCAAAGAATTTGACAGACTGCTTCACAAACATCTTGCATAGAAGAATTCATTCGAGTAAGCTTGAATATGGATGTAGAGGTACAGAAAGCCAACTAAAAGGGTAAGGTAATAATAAAATGTCTTGGGGAATTTCCTGGACAGCATCATTTTTTCAATATTTTCTAAGCTTTGCCAGCAAAACTTGAGGTTTAAGAGTTTGCTTGACAGCACAGGTAAAGAAGGTGAAAATGGGAAGAGCTGAGCAAGATCCAGAATCAACAAGGCAGATCAACCCTGCAAGAAAATTAAGCAACACACAGGGCCTGTAAAGCTCTATAATGATGCAACTGTCATTTATATCATTCTGCTCCTTGTCTTTTTTGTTTGTCTCCTTCAACTGGTACAGCGTGTCTCTTAGACAGTCTTGTCTTGGAACAAAATGTGTTATTTTGCTGTGTGCTTTATTCAGTTCCTAACAAAACAGGTCCCCGAATGGCTGAGATTCCTCACGGTATTACTTCAATATAAATGTTAAACAACAATATTATTGTTATGCTATATAGCTGATCCACATCAAGGGATTTGGAGTTGATTCATTCATCATTGTCAGGCAGGCAGTTTAAATTCCATTCGAGCCCATACGCAATAACCCCAGTATAATGTGATCACTTTTTAAGGGTATGAAGGGAAAAGGAGTATTGGGAAAAATTTGAAAAGCAGGAAGTTCACTTCATAACTGAAGTCAAACTGAAGCTCGACAACTTCATCCATATTACTGTACCTTATTGGTTGCATCTGTGGGTTAGTCTGCGGCTCCATGAGACTCGTCTGCAGGACCCTCCTCAAGCTGGCACGGGCACGTGTCTGGCATTCCCAGGGGCGAAACACCGGGGACAGAGCACCTTGTGCTCTCACGGACCCTACTGCCATGTGCCTACCTTGTGATGCCGTGAACTGGTTCTAGGTAGATGAGATGAGAGTCATTCCCAAAGGGACACAGTGTTTCTTGCCAGAGCAGTCAGTGACATTTTGTAGGCAGCTGCTGCTTGGAGACACAAGGTGTTGGATTTTAGATTCTTCACAGGCTGCTCCTGAAACCTTCCTGTCTTGCAATTCAGCAACAGCCAGCAGGGCCGACACGGCAACAGAAGTATTGCCTTGCTGGAGAGGACATCAGGAGACAATACCTAATTCAAGCATATTTGTCTGGGAAACAAAATGTTGAGCTCTGTACTGGACTCTCTGATTCCTCAGCCATTCAGCAGATGAAGTCTGAAAGGTTTCATGGAGTACTTCCTGGAGACCAAAGACTTTCTTTGACGTATGGACATCCTTTCTAGACTCACAGTAAAGCCCCTGTGCTTTTCTAATCTCAGCACTATTCTAATCCATCAATCCATGCTATTCTATATCCATTTCCTCCCCTGCAAGAAGGTGTCTAACTAAGCTTTTCTTTTGCTGCTTTGTGTCATTTCCAACTCAAGTAACTCTTTCAGGAAGTCCCTCTGCTTTATCCAGTCATCCATACTTCTATCTGAAGTGGCATGCCTACCATCAAAACCAAATGGACATAGCTGCATTTAGCTGCAGCACAACCACCAGACCTAAAACTGAATTACTGATTATAGGTAATCTGAAGCAAGACACAGAGCTTCATCTGGCTCCAAATTCGCTCAAGGCCTCTTACCTATGTATTCACTATGGCATGCAAGGAACACAGGGCAAAACTTGGAATATATTACCCATCGACAAGCACCACAATGAAACTCAGTCCCTCTCCTTGACAGTGTACTTCAAAAAGGGTACCAGAGAGAAGCAAATTAGGATTATACCTTTTCTTTGGATACAGTTTAGTGGTGTACCTAAGTATGGCAGTCAGGGATCCAAGACAATTTATTGGATGAGATACAAAACCAAGGCCTTGACCATCTGTTTACTGAAAAACCCAAGGGTTTCTTGCGAGTTTGAGAATTTAGCCTGTGTTTTCTATAAATGCAAAATTAGATGGAATTCTGAGAATCTTATTTACACTGTACTTCTCATTTAGAAAACTGTGTTGACTGTATTCCAGGGCAAAAAATAACTATGCAAAAGATGGTGGATTGTTTATTAAATTCTTCACAAGGTAATTCTTCACAAGGAAAAGCGTGACAAATACAGTTTGAGATACCACTAGGAATTTAGAACGCCATTCTCAAAACTCATTCTTTAATGAGAGTTTACTGCAAAAGTTAGAAAAGTTACTTTTGAAGGTATGAGTTCAAAACGCTGTGTTTTCTCTGTACAGTACAATGAATTTGATTTAGGAAAGCATTTTTGTCTCTTAAAAAAAATAAATGTGATTTCTCATCTCTCTACAGCCATGGTTTCTTTCTTTTTTTTTTTTTTCATTTTAACTAGCAGCTGTGGGGTCAACAAACATTCCCCACAGAAAAATATTTTCTTCTATTTCTAATTGCTGCATTTGCTCGCTAGTTGCCTTCACTTAGGAAAGTGCAGCAGCTAAGCACTCTGCAGTCCGTGAACTCCTGCATCTTTCACATTGCGTGCCGGGGTACCCAAGGGCAGGAAAGCAACCCTCTCAAATGCCTAACAAACGCACTCAGCTTGAAAGAGACACGGGTGCTGTCATCGGCCTCTGGAATCAGCTTGCCAGCAACGGAGGCAGGAGGAAGAGAAGAGAGAAAAGCACAAGGAAAGGGAGAGAGAGGGAGGCTGAACACGCTGTACCATAACTCAGTGTCACAAGAAATGAAACTGCGCCGTGTTTGTTTACTAACAAAGATGTCAAATGCTTGTTCGACGCTTGGGAATTTTCATATTCACTTGAGGGATCTGACTGCATTATGTCTTATGAGTGAGGAGCTTGCTGAGGGCTTAGGAGTGCAGGTTTTGGGGGTTTTTTTTTGCATGCTTGTTTATCATTTTGCTGACTTATGCTTAAAAACAGAAACACACCCACAAAATCATTGCTAATAAAGACACAATATCTTTCAAAGTGGCCTGAGACACTTCTACTGACAGCTACACATAACCTCTGCATGTTTCAGATGGTAACACAGAAACTGAGCCCCTACAAGACAGGCAGCGGGGCTGGGACATCACCTTCCTTCCCCATTGCAAAAAGTGCGCTGGAAGTGAAGTGCTTCAATCATTCTGCTAAGGCATACATTTAGGGCAGGGTTTTAAAGCTATTGCGTGATGAGGGAAGGTGGAAAACAGCAATATTATGATAATCAGTTCCCAGCAGTTAGCCAAGCCTTTGGAAATCTCTGTGGGAATCTCTCTTCAGATTCACGTGTCCTTCCTTGTCTTTTTTTTCAGCCAGTTTTTCTTACCACAGAGAAGCTCTGAATGGGAAAAGAAGTGCTACCTTGGAGTCACTGCTACAAACATCCTGTCAGCTGTTTTCCGTACTCCTCTCTTCGTACTTAATATTTGCATTGTAGTAAAACGTAAGAGCCCACAGGGGTTTCTACAGCCCCTGCATTTGTTTTCTGCATCTCCATGGATGTTTCGTCTTTAACTCAAATGCTGCATATTTTTATGCAGCATTGCTACGTGGGTTGCTGGTCTTTAGCTGTTACCATTAGAATTAATAAGAAATACATTTCCACATTTCCCATTCAGCTGGGAGTTCTTCTTCATGCAAATGATGCTAAAAAAAAAGAGGATATTAACTGGTAAGACCTATGATACTGACAAGCTTTTGCTATTTTATTAGTAATTATAGATAGTAGAAATAAATGCAGGATGCAGGAACTAACACTAGTGAAGCTGTAATAAACTAAATATAAATTTCATAGGAACTGATTTTCATTAAACACTATTTGACTTACTAATAACACACTGGACCACTTTGATCCTATACTACACTCAGATGTTTTCCCCAGCCACCTCCATGTCACTGGGGAAGCAAGGAGTGTTATTTACTAGAAGACCATTTACCAAAAAAACCCACTCCTCCATCTCTCAAAGGAAGTACAAAAGATTGCTTCTCTTCCGTATCTGGGAAAAAATAAAAACGCTTTCCCAATTCCTCGGTGTTTACTGATCCTTTGAAGAGAAACCCAAAACGACGCAAAACAACACAAGCAGAAAAACAACAGTTTTCTTCTTACAAGACACTTTTAAAGGCTGGGTTTGTGTTTTGGGGTTTTTGTTTTGTTTGGGGGTTTTTTTGGGGTTGTTTTTCTTTTTTTTTTTGCCAGGTGTGCTTTTTGCTCCTGCCTCAGACCCTTTTTTGTTCCTCTATTTTTGCAGTATTTTTTTTTTTTTTTTCAGCTTGTGGCTGAAACACCACTACTGTCCCTCACTGGGCTGGGGGTAAATTGCAGCCCAGCAGAGCAGCGATGGGGGGGGATAAACCCAGCCCACGGCAGCCTCAGCTCCTCTCCCTTCCCAGCCCGGCGGGTAACGCCGCGAGGCTCATTCCACTGACGTGTGCCATCCTGTAGCCAAGGGAGGAAACCCGCAAACACCACAAACCTTCCCGTCCGCGATTCCAAATGCCTGGGGAGATGGATAGAAAGGGAGCTGGCTGCAGAAATGCCTTCCTTGGGGCCTGCCCCTCCAGCAGGAGCTCAGGATCCCGCCAAGTGACGTTGCCCTTCCTACTCCTGCATGGCCGCCAGCAACCCCAAGTGAGGGTTATGATCTTGGTACCCCGGGTAAGCACATCGCTGCCACAAAAACAAAACCCTAACGCGCCTGCAGAAGGCCCTGCGTTGCTAGTAGGCGCCTTTATATCCTCGCGAACCAGGGGAGAGCTGCATCCTGCCTTAGTGCCGCGGAGAAGGCGCTGACTGACCACCCCGCCAAACGAATCAAGCTGATGAGCTGTCTGGAGCAAACTGCCAGGGGACCAACGCGGAGCGGTCACCTTTACACGCAACAGCACAAGAAAATTACCATTTCAAAACCATCTAGAAGCTCACGCTAAAATAGCAAATCCAGTCATTTTCACAAGCGTTGCTTAACGCAATTTCATGGCCTCGCAGCCTTGCTGAGTGGCATTTTCTGCTCCTTTCTCTGCACCAGGCTAAGGTGAAGTGATTAAAGCTGGCAGAGCTGACTCTTCCCCAAACACGGGGGGGTTGTCGGGTTGCGTGGCACTGAAAGGCACAGCGTTGGGTGTTACCGAAGGCTGACGGGCACGAGTCAGTCCCTGAGCACTCACAGGTCACCGCGGCTCTGGGCTGAGCTACTGTAGAGTCACCTCCCCTCAATTCATGGATATAAATATTGGAGGCTGTAACATAAGGCTTGTATGAGAGAATAAAATGAAATAGAAACAGCCTATCATACTCTACAGAATGAAGGAGCCGAGCTTAACTTAAACTATTCATAGAGCTTAAAGGCAGACAAGACCGTTACGATCACTTTGAATGACCTCCTGTGTACCACACGAGACTAAACTTTACCCAGTTACCCGTGAAACAAGCCTGATAACTTTTGTACAGCTAAAGGATGTCTTCCAGAGAGACACTGAGCCTTGATTTCAAAAAACAGCAACTCAGAGCCCAAATATTTCCCCTGTGAGTTGGTGCCAGCGACACTACAACACGCAGTTAAAACTGTGTCTCACGACTACGTTTGAGTTTGTCTGGCATCAGCTTCCAGCCGCTGATCTGCTGTGTCTTTTTGTGTTAGTTTGAAAAGCCCGTTACTACCCAGTATTTTCTCTCCTTAAAGGCACTTACAGTTTGCAATAAAGTCATCTCAAAGTCATCTCTTCATACCAACACAGACTGAACTGGTTTTCTATTTTGCATTGCTAAAACTCTTCTCCAGGCTCTGGATGGCTCTGGAGTCTGTTTTCTACACTGGACACAATTTTTAGTATTGGATCTTAAAATACGTTTTTTCTAGAATTAAGGAAAGTACTTCAACAGTTTTTGCCAATGCACTACTCAGAGATCCCTTTTTTTTCCTCCTTCTCCTTAACGCCTTACCAACAGCCCCAAATCTCAGCAGAGCTTTTTGACACAACTTTGCATTGGAGGTTTAATATTCTTGTCTAATACCAACACAGAAGCCCTTTCCTACTTGTGAGGATATAATTCCCCATTTCAAAGCTACCACCTCCATCTACAGTTTCTAAATCTGTGGTACTTTATGTGTGGCTGAACCAAAATCTATATAGTTTGAATGTGACTTTCGTGTGAGCGGAGCCCAACTTGTCAGTGATCTACATCTGCAAGGCTGCCATTTGTCCTCGATGTTATTTAATATTTTGATGCTCTTTGTGTCAGATATAAGTTTTACGAGCCTTTAGATGCATTTACTTCTAGATGATGGGTGGTGATGTTGAATACCATGGAATGGGCCATTAAGATGCATCGATAGTGATTATGGTTTTGGGTAATGGCTTCTCACTGACAATTACTGCCACATCTGGCCAGTTCCCCATGAATTAAAGGCACGTTGACAAAGCCAGAGGGTGCTACATCTTTAAGCTACCATGGTATTACATCAAACTCTATATCAATGTCTAAGTCTATTATATCTTCATAGATATCAAGGAAGTCCTTAATCAAAAAGCCATAAATCTGACTGACAATTTTGAAAAGCTCAGATCTACTAGCATTTACTTTTATTTAAATCTATCAATTCTTTATTAAATCATGTCTGCATTGTTTGCCCAATACTGAGTTGGAGACAGACATCACACTAACATGAATTTTACTTGTCTGTATGACCAAATTCATCTTGAAATGGGAATTGTGCAATTTCCCTAGTAATGGAAAACTTAAATAGAAAATATGATTTCATGTAACTCTTCTGCATCCTTGATAAAAGGCATCTTAAATCAGCCAGCCTGTGTGTCAGTCTCTCAGAGACCAGGTCCAACAACCTCCTCAAAATTACCACAGAGGCTGCGGGGCTCAGCTGTGCCCAGTACAACAGATCTCTACTGTTTCCCTAATTTTATTTCTAAGTGTCTTTAAAGTTTCCATAGACACTAACAGGTAAAATTGTTGTCATGGCATGGATTTCCCCTAGGAAGACTTTTCCCGTCTTCTCCACTTCCTAGCACACTTGATAGCTTTGACCGCCATGTCTCTCTCCTTCTTCCATCATCTGTTGCACGTTAATACTTCCTCTTACTCCAGGATGGGCTTTTGCCCCAAATTATTATGCTTCAGTGTAGAATGGAGAGATCTTAACTGTTTAAGAAAGTCTTTTTTAACTGCAAGTATTGATTCACTGTTTTCTATTACATTTTCCTTTCAAATTTCCATCTATTTCTCCTCTGCTGTGGGAAATCAGGCCCCTAGGAAGGCCAGGGCAGATGCTACCATTCAAACATCTCCTCTTTCCTTTCTGAGTTTCCATAGGCAATAATTAGTAGTGCCTATGTATTCACTATCTAACAGGATAAAGATTAATATTTCTTAATGTATCATTCTGAAGTTACAGGGTCCTGAGTGCAACACACATGATAGAGGAAAATTTAAAATTCTAGTATTTCAGAAATCCTAACAAAATTTCATTACTGGCTGCCTGACACAGTAAGTACATGTCTCTCAAATTAAAGTTGCCCATACACTGTCTGTAGTGTAGAAAGATGCTTAGATGGTCATGCGTGGTATTCTGTAAGCTGACTTAATAACCTGAAGAGGAGAATATCCTCTTCCTCACTTCAAATTTTGCTAGAGAGAACGTCAGTGAATATGCATTCAAGATGACTACACTTCCAGTGGCTTACCAGCCACTCTACAAATATTATTCTGAACAGGCCATAGTCAGTCATTTTAACAGGCATTATCCCAGTTTTCAGCAATGCTGGATAGATCAGATTCCGATTCCCACTCATTACACATTACCAGGGCTTCAACAACTGGGCACAGCAAATAAACAATACATCTAACTACAGCAGTCCAGGACTTTGGGTTTTGCTCAGCTGCAGTCAGTCCCAGAGGGAGACAAGGTGTGGTTTATGCACCCTCTCCAACATTCAGACCTTTGAAGCTGCTTGAAGTTATACTGGTAGCTTGGCTCTCCTGCCTGCCCATGCTCTCAACGTTCCTGAGGCTGAGTGACACAAAATAGCTGAATGGACTCTAATGGCTGAAGTTTTCTCCATCTGAGAGGACCGTGAGCCAGGGAGTTAGACAGCGTGTACAGCCTTCTCCCACCTCTGCAGGGTAAGTAACAACTGGAGGATAGAGACCATGACAACATAACAGAGAATTTATCTCCACTAGCACATAACCCCTTTTATCTCACATATAAAAAAAACAAAATTTACACAAACCACTGACCAACAGAACTATAAGCCATACAGCACTAGCCATCAGATACAAGGCTGGTCAAAAGAAAGTGAGATTCAGAGAGAAAGAATTCCAGAACTGGAGACCTTTATCATCCCAATGAAAACCCATGCAAACCTCAGAGGAGCTCCATTGTTGAAGTGGTCTGTGGCAAGACAAACTGCTTCTGCTCAGTGAAAATACATGTTGTTTTGTAAAATATTGACTTGCTACCTTGAATTTCTTGTAAAAGCAATTTGTAATTTGATGCTGTTGTCAGAGACAAGATACAATATGATCCTTGGGATTAGCATTAACAAGCTGATGAAAATTGGCAGAAAGTGCATGTCTTACATTATTCTCAAGAAATGCGCTTTCAGAGGGGGCAATAACAATTAATTCTGCGGGTCAAATAAAAAAAAAAAGAAATCAGCACCAGCCATTGAGTTACTAGATACAGAATTATAAATAGATAGATAGATAGATAGATAGATAGATAGATAGATAGATAGATAGATAGATAGATAGATAGATAGATAGATAAGAATTTAGTGAACCAGACCGTGTTCCAAGGAGAAGCTGGAGAACCCAACACCAAATTTCAGTCACAAGCTCCTTGGACAAGATGAGTAAAGTTGCCTCAACTTTATCTTTAAACTACCTTATCCTTTCATTCTGCTATCATTAACTTCAAACAAATCACTCACCTGCCGCCAGATTTAAACAACATATCAGTGGAATGACAGGAAGGGGGCAGAACTGAATTGATGCCATCGCTGTACCAACCATCTTTGACAGAAAGGAGTCCATACCACAGCATCAGAGAGACCTACCCCAGAGCCATCCTGGGACACTAGCAATAAAACAAATCCTGGATTCACATGGAAAGGAGGGAACAGCATCAGTTTAGGGAAAGAATCTGCCCAATCCACATGGAGTATGAAAGGAGCACATAAAAATAAGAACTCACTAACCAAGAAATATGTCCTGCCCATAACTAACCATAAGTAATACTTCAACTACAGAGAAAAGGCTACAGAACTCAAGGACTACAATTAATGTGTGCTATTTTTGTTTTATTCAAGTGCTGGTAAAAAAAATGGCAGGTTGTCACCAGATTAACGTACTGCAAAAGAATAAAAGGTGGCCTCACAAGGAAGGACTTGTTATCTCCTCAGTGAAGGAGCACAATGTTACCTTACATGGAGAAAAAATGCAACTGGCAGCAAATTTAGTATATGCCCAGCTCAGATGGTGGCACAGGTTTATAGAACAATATAGACAGAAGCTATCACCTTTCTTGATGCAGTATAATTCCCATCGCTTCCTCTGCTATCTACCATGAGTACAAAGAACAGACTACTACTTTCCTCTTCTTAGTTGCTTTTTATATATTTGAAGACTTAATGTGTCCCCACCCTTTCCTCTTCACTTTCCCTTCTTTGAGGTAAAGAAACTTAGCACCATTCCATGACAGGGTGACTTTCAACCATTTGCTTAAGTTCTGTCCTAAATAAAGATGGTGTCGCAACCTGGGCTTAAGAGAGGGAAGCATCTAACTTCCACACTGAAGATCAAAACTTGAAATATCTCCAAAACCTGAGGGAACAAAACACAAAAGCCAGGAATCTATTATTACGTTTATTGCAGTATTGAGTTTCATCTGCCATCACATATTTAACCAGTCAGTTCCTGTTGCTGTTACCTTCCATACAAAGTCACAGAAACCAATCTTTCAATCAGAAGAGTCTAATACAATGAAGACTTATCCTGCACTTAATTGAATCAATTACCTAGGAATTTGTCCTACACTGAAGAAAAAATTCTTTTGCATTTCTGTTAAGATTCAGAATAGCAGGTTACAATACTCTCACAATATAACCAATTTTGAGTGTGATTTTTGTCCATGAACTATCCTACATTTGTCATCCGTCACAGGTCATTTAGCTCAGACAGGATGATAATAATAGAAGGAAGATGCAGGCAAAAAAAAAAAAATTTTTACAAGTTATCATGTTGACACTCAAGGACATAATACATGTTGTTTTGTTTCACCTTTTACCGTAAGGTACTTCAGACTTTGTGCTTTGTGAGCTTTGGGATATTTCAGTGCACTTTCCTTACAGATAAAGGAGGTGGCACCATGGCCATTCCCACACCGTATTCTTCTCAACTTTATATCATACGTACCTATGCCTGACCATGGAACCTACATCAAACTTATTCATAAAAATAATAGACAGCTTTCTCCATGCTCTAGTATACATATAATGTCATAAAGACACACATTTCAAATTTTTATGTACAAATACTGTTTATTCTGATTTATTGTGAAGCATTAAAAAAAAGAGAGCAGTGAACCGTAAATGAGAAGTCTTTGAGAATAGAACTCTAGTATTTGTATTTTCTGTTTTCCTTTTCTGTAGTTATTTTTTAACTCTAGATCCCTTTTCTAGGCAACCAATAAAAGGCTTTCACATATGTTTTAATGTCTTCCTACAAACCTTAGAGTATGTATTACCTTACAGTGTGCTGTTGTCTGCATTATTGTCATAACTTACTCTCCTTCAGGAGATTGCAAATTGTCCTTCAATGCCTTGTGTGAAGAATTGAAAAAAATCATCAGCTAGCAATAAGTAGCTCTCCTGTACCTGGGGAGGAATTTTCTGCAAGCAGGGAGGTACAACCACATGCACCAGCATATGCTGGGGGCCAAACAACTGGAAAGCAGCTTGGAAGAAAAGAACCTGAGCTTCCTGGTGGACACCAAAGTGAACATGAGCCAACAACATGCCCTTGCAGAAAAGAAGGCTAAAAAAATCATGGGCTGCATTGGGAACAGTGTTGTCAGCAGGTTGAGGGAGGAGATCCTTCCCCTCTACTGGTGAGGCCTCACCTGGAGTACTGTGTCCAGTTCTGGGCTCTCCAGTACAAGAGAGATAGGGAGCTACTGGAAACAGTCCAGTGAAGCACCACTAAGACAATTAAGGGACTGGAGCATCTGGAGCTATATGAGGAAAAGCTGAGAGATCTGGGACTGCCCAGTCTGGAGAAGAGAAGGCTCTGGGGAGATGGTATCAATGTATATAAATACCTGAATCATAGAATCATTTAGGTTGGAAAAGACCTTTAAGGTCATTGACTCCAACAGTAAACCTAACACTAAGTCCACCACTAAACCATGTCTCTAAGTGCCACAACTACACATCTTTTAAATACCTCCAGGGACGGTGACTCAGCCACTCCCCTGGTCAGCCTGTTCCGGTGTGTGACAACCTTTTTAGTGAAGCAATTTTTCCTACTGTCCAATCTAAACTTCCCCTGGTGCAACTTGAGGCTGTTTCCTCTCATCCTATCACTTGTTTACACCACCCTCAAGGGAGGGTGTAACGAAGACTGAGCCAAGGTCTTTTCAGTGGAGCCCAGTGACAGGTCAAGAGGCGATGGGGACAAACTGAAACGTAGGAGGTGCTGTCTGAACATCAGGAAACAATTTTTTTATGGTAAGGGTGACCAAGCACTAGCACAGGTTGCCCAAAGAGGTTGTGGACTGTCCCACCTTAGAGACATTCAAAAGCCACCTGGGAAGCTTGCTGTAGATGATCCTGCTTGAGCCAGGGGCTTTGAACTCGATGACCTTCAGAGGTCCCTTCCAATCTCAACCATTCTGAGCTAATGTTCTCTTATTGCAGAATTATTTGGAATGCCACGGCAATTCTGTATAAAATGCTAGAAAGCTGCTCACTCTGGTAACTGTCCTGTAACCATCAGCAGGGTGTGGATGTTGAAATTCTAGTTGAAATAATAATAACACAAGCCTAGAGATCCAAGGAGATAACATCAAGCCCATTTCCAGCTAAATCAGGAAGCATAATATTTGATTCACCTCACTGGGTGTGTCACTATAATCTTCCATCTTGTTTAGGAGCTGTGTGCAGGAACAATTGTCAGGACAAAAGTTGTTGCCCTAGTAGCAGAACTGCCATATCCGACCCATACCTCATCTCTAAAGACAGTCACTCCCAGAAAGCACAAGAACTTCCATAACAAATATAATTTTGTAATAACACAAACTTATGGGGAAATTTCTTCCTAAACACAGGCTATTGCAAATTGGTTCTTGATCTAAAGCATGAGGATTTATATGCTTTCTAGTCCTACCTCACTGCAAACTGTTGCCCTTTCCACCAACGATGAGGCTAGAACAGAGTAAGTCAATTAGCAGCATCCCTCCACCTGGTTGCTGGATTCAGCGTGCATTAGTCTTGGAAAATACAAAAGATACATACAAATGGAGATGGTTGTGGACCTTCATCGGCTCTGCACATCTGGGGACATATTCCTTTACTGATACAGCTGTAAGCAAAGAGAAGCAAAGCATTGGGTTATAATGTTTGAAAATTGCCAAGGCTTACCCATATCTTAATCCTTAGTGGTATACTACAATTTCCATCACTGGCGGCAACCCCCATGCACATTTATATACACATATATTTTATTTGTTCTTTTTTTCTCATTAAATGATCAGTGATATTTTAAGAACTACTTCAGTTAAGAGTATAGCTACTTTGCCTGCTGTTAAAGCTCTTGAGAGATTTGTTTTGGTCATCAAAATTGTCCAGCTTTACAGGGTACCTCATACAGAGCATTTTGAGGTAAGGGTAAGAGCTGCCCTATATGAATCCCTTAAGGTCTTACAGTAAGTCATATCTGGCATCCCATTTGTCATCCTGAAATCCTGAGAACAGAAGACAAATGGGCCTCAAAGTTGAAGGGAATCCTTCAGACAGAAATCACTTAAAAAGTAATAAGTTAATAAAGCGTAGAGACACTTATGCAGAGTAGTCATCAGGCTCATGGGCTGGGATTTTGCTCAGACCTCTTTAAATAACTTCATAGATAAAGAAGAGAATTTAATTTTCCTGATAAAATTATACCAATTAATCAGACAGCACAGCAGAGGATATATTTCCTTTCTATAAGGGGAAAACCAGCTAAGTTACGATAAAGAATTTATTAGCAAGAAGAGTTCTCCTTAGACTTCCTTGGGTAATGAAGGGCAAGCCAATAGTAAAATATTTTAAAGCTCATTGTGGGCTTTTGGAGCACTGGTGAAATGTGCACCATCTATCAAGATTATTAAGATGAAACTATTAACCCTCTGACAGTTTAATAACCATTCTTTATGTTATAATAACACAGGGCCCCTTTGGGATCAGAGTTCCAATTTTGGAGGCAGTGTCCATCATTTGTCAAGGAAATTCAACCTTTGTGTTGAGCAAAACAGCAACAAGATGGGCCTCCCCCACCTTTTCCTCCCTAAAGTGTACAACCTTGCAGCGCCAGGTCCAGGCTTCTCCCTTTTTACAGGCCTTTTCTTGTAAATAGGGACATTTGGTCTGCACGCTTCTTGAGCGAGCACAAATCACTGGACTATGGGAACAAATCAGAAAACAGCAATTAATGACGTCTTGTCTCACAAATATGAACGCCCCACTGCATCTCACTAGGCTTTAGACCTTTTATAGCATTGACATGTTAGGGTACCAGACAAATGCCAAATCTCATGCGACTTGTGTCAGTTACTCTTCTTGGTTACACCATAACCAGGCCCGGCGTGCAAAACACCACCTCAGCGCAGCAGCTGTAAAAAGAACCTGCACCCCCCATGCGCACACACACTGCGCGTAAAAAGTAGAAACTGGGAATATTAATATTGACACCATGCACAGCTACCGGAATCAGGTTTAACATTCACACACTTGCTGGCACACACTGATGTGCCGGAGTTTATAGAAAAACACTTTTTTGATCTTTACTAGGCAGCACTGCAGCCCAGCACTCGGCACGAAGGATAAGCCCCAAGCACTGCAGATGCCAGTGTAAGCAGTTTCCTAGGGAGAAACCTGTTGGACTTTTTTTTTTTACTTTCTCCATGATTTTGTTGCTCTCCACTTCCAATGACCTTATTTCCACGGACTTAATCCTACATCACATATAAAAATTCTCACCGCTTGAATGCTATCAAGTTCCTACAGGAAAAGGAATGAGAACTCTGTAGATGAGGACAAAAATCACAATACAAATCTGTCAAGTAATATTGGAGAAAATAACTGAGGAACCTAGGCCCAAGTCATACAAATGGCAAAAGTGCAAACACAGCCCACCTTATTTACACACACATAACCCTGACCAAATATTTACTCAAGTTAGAAACAGAAAGGAAATTGGAGACAGGACAGTCTTGGAGAATAGGGCAAGAGGACCAGTGGAAGAGTCTATGACAGGATACGTGACCGGACAGCAAGGCCTGCAAACATCTTCATACGCTACAGCCATTGAACTGCAGCCCAGGAAAGGTGCAGGGGTAAAGATCCAGGGAGTGGGAGGGCTGGCAGGTAACCGCCTGCATGCATGAAACTTTCATCAAGTACCTTATTTGCTGCAGATTTGCTCAGGTCTAAAGAAAAAGGGTCAAGAGCAGTTCTTGGTTCATCCAGCACAACCATCTCCAGAGTAACATGCCAGTACTCCCCAAAACCTTGCTATCATATAACCAAGAGGAAAACCTTAGCCTGGGGAGATGGTCAGTTGTTTCCAGCATCGCAATTCATCACTGTGGCAGTGCATGCAGCTGGAGATGGGCCCGACCCAAAACTGAGATCTGATATTTCTACAAAAGACTCCTTGCTGAGCAGTCATGCACTGACGCTTCTTACGGAAGTAGAGTTCTTGGCTACACTACAGACCTTGATACTCACAAGGATAATGCAAAAAATAGAGAATTTAATGTGGGTGTGGAATAGCTATAAAAGATATGAATGAGATTGTAAGAGAGATTTCTGTGGAATGTTCTCATTATGTCAGGACCAGTTAATTTCTGGATGCATAGTCTTCCTCTTGGTTGTATGATAACAAGGTTTTGCCATGTCAGAAGGTGTTCATGTATTAAAGTGCTTTCTGGTAAGTGTGTTTTCCTTATCCAATTCATCCTCTGCTGCCACAGTCCAGCATTTCTAATATAACACTTTGAAGAGACAACAGCTAAGATTCTGCTCAGATTTGGATCTGAGGTTTACCTCAGCTCACAATAAAGACAGTGTTCAGTTCTGAAGGCTGTGCCGTACACCTTGCTTCCCCAAAATGTGCAGATGCTCAGATCTCAGTTTTGGGTCAGGCCCATCTCCAGTTGCATACACTTCCACGATGATGAATTGTGGTGCTGGAAAACTGACCATATCACCAGGCTAAGGTTAATTAGTCAGGAGGAGCATTTTAGATCCTGCTGGTTTAGTTTTAAAGACTATTTCAAACAAAGTCTGAGGACTGAGACAAGGAGGAAAAAAAAAAAAATCAGCTGAACAATAACACCTGCAGTTTTGCTGAAAGACTACTCCAGTGTTTAGGTCTTAACTTTTTTTTTCCTTTTAGCTCTTTGGATTTCATTTTCTCTGTCACGTTGTACCAGGGAGTGGGTTGGTTTACTTTTTTGTCCAGTCACCATTCCATAACGGTCTGTTCTTCAAACGCTTTCTGCATTTTTAAAACCAGGTTCCTAGACATGCAGATCTTCAGCTGGTATAAGAAAATACTACCATACACTGAAGTCAGTGTAGTAACAGACAAAGTAAGAATACATCCTGTATTTTTTTAATACATTAGCAACCTCTAGGTATTTTTCTAATCTCAGTCACCAAAATTCACCAGAAAGCCATCAGCAAAGCCTGTACTAACAGTCAGAAAAAGAGGTGACAAAACAAATAGTGAGAAATAAAAGAAACCATACGCACAGATGAGGCACTCCGGAACACAGAAAATGGAGGAGGAGTGGGAGGACATACACAGCACACGTGCAAAGGGAAAGGTATGAAATTAGACAGTATCCTAAAAACAGAGGCCCCAATAAACAGAGGTGATTATATTCACTGTCTGATGGAGACCCCTAATCAACATAGTCCTCAGTATGTACTTCTTTTTTCTTCTCTCCTGTAAATTTTGCTGACTTGGTGTATGCTTAAATTCAGAAATTATACAAACTTTATAAGTATTTGTGCATACCAGCATTTCTAACGTGTAATTTTGGCTCTATGCCTAATTTGATGTAGTTCGCATCTGTAACCTTGTTACTTTTTGAGAATTCAACTCTGACCTCCACCTATTCCTTCTCCAATGCAGCTCAAATTTTTGTCCTACCCTATACTTGGCAAAATTGCATCCGCGTTACTGACTGACAGTCCTACCAGATGTCTTTGAGTGACCTCTGTACCCTTCTGCAACTGTCAGCTCTGCCCAAGTTTCTAATTTAAAACATCTCCCCCAAATCTCATCAGTGTTTTGTGTCAGGAGTCTAGGGCAGGGGAAAAAAAAAAACAGAAAGAAAAAGGAACTCATTTGCATAACCTTCCCCTTCTACAAGTATCCGAGTGCCTAATAAGACACTGAATATTTTCTTTATGTCATCTGCTGTCCCCACATTTAGGTAGGGTCTGGAACCGTTTCACCACTGAACTGGAACCAATTCAAAGAAAGGTACTGATGTTTCCTCTCCTCCCTTACACCCCTGGGAATTAAGCACAGCTCCCCCAAACCCTCACTGTCTCCCCAGCTCACCTCACTAATTCTAGTCAGAGTTCCTTAGGATCCTTGCAAACGTAGGGATTTTCACTGTAATTATTGCAATCACTCACAGAAAGTACTGTATCACAAACTTGATGTCATGTGGGGAGTCATCTACATCACCTAACGGGTTTCGTCAACATTCTCAAGTTTAATTTTGTGAGCTTTTGAAGACTGCTCTATTTTGGTCTGAATCATTAGGCTTCGATCAAAGGAAATCAACATAAAACATGTGGCATTGCATCCCACATGGGATAATGATGCTAAAAAACCCCTCTCTGGGAAGTCCCATGCTTCCTTGCATCAGAAGCAAAGCAATCTGATGCAGTCACTGCCTCTTTCTCACACGAGCCTTTGCATCTCTCCCAGTCCCTGAGAATGTTTGGTGTTTTGCCCCCAGGATTAGACTAAAGAAGGAGAGAAAATTTTCTAGTACTCAAAGTTTTGACAGTGCTAGTTGTTTTTGTAATTCTTTTCTTCGGCATGGCCTCAATGAATTCATGCTTTGCACTATTCTCATTATTCAGCTTGCTCTCCTTTAAGCTGCATGAGAGCTTTGACTGTGAGGAACTCTGGCCCTTATTTCAAATTTCTTTCTATTCAAAGCTTTTAAGAACATGTTTAACTTCAGGCATGCATTTAAGCTCCATGAAACTCAGTGGCTCTGAAGAACACACATCCTTTGTTGAATACAAAATGATTTGAAGACATATTTAATTATTCTGATTACATTGGAGAACATGTTACGTTACTTTAATCTGGAGTCCTACAAGTGCATTTGTAATTAGAGTGTACATTTCCATGAGAGGCATAGAAAAAAGCTGCAGAACCCCTTAACATTTGCTATCACAGTATCTTTTAAACTCTTATGGTGTATGAAGTACCCTTGTAACAGAAATCTAGAAATGGCTTTTAGAATGAAAAAAACCCCTGTATTTTGCAGAGTACAGAACATTAGGGCAAGAAGTAGCATACATTTAGTAAAGACACCATGAGTCAGAGTGCAAACAATTCATTTTCATTATTATTTAAGGGCTGGCAATGGCTATAGTCAAGAGTCACAGTGATAGCACGTTAAAAGTGCTTCCTTAGTCACTTACAACTTACTGCAAATTTATATTTTCTATCTAGGACTACACTATGCTGAAAACCTGGCATTTCCATAAAGCTTGGAAAAATTATTTCCAGCCTTTTTGAGAATACGGACAGAGAAAGACAGGGGCTGGCAGCAGAAGAAAAACGCACATACCAAACAGATCAAGGGCCTAAGTTTTGTCTACTTAATAGGTTCTTACCAACCTCTGGAATGTCAGTTTCAAATGAGGTTTATGCTTACAGTATGACTGAGAAAAAGACAAACAGCTTCTCTGTCTCTTCAGTCAATGGATAACTAAAGCACTGATGTTCAGACAGAAAATCCGCAGATGAAGCTGCAGCTAGATTGGCTGAGTCCCAGATGTATGCTCTGTGGACAAAGCCAACCTTCTCCTCCTTAGACAGATGGATAGTATTAGGCAGTAAGATAATCTTATAGTGATAAATAACCTTTCCAGGGTCCCAAGAAAAAGTTACTGCATATGAGGTGGCTATCGAGGAAAAGATAGACAACTAGCATCTAGGATGCAGAACTTGCAGTGGTCAAGAAACCAGCAGGAGAGAGGTAGCCAGGAATGGGGTGCAGGCAGAAGCATACCTTGGGCGCAAATGAGAACATGCAATGGTGAAAAGCGTTAACCTTTGGTCAGAACTGACCATTTCCTCCAGGAAAGGGCAGGCCAGAAGAGTATCTCAGGAGTCAAGGAGAGCTACCCATTCTCACACCTGTACTAGACTAAACCAAATCCGCTGCCGACAGCACCAGGCCTGCAGCAAGGTATGCGTACCTGTCACCATCAAGTATTCAGTTGTGGCAACACACACGTCTTTGTACAAACCCACTGCAGCACCCATCTGGGAGGGCTGTCTAGAGTATCTACAGTACCTTTATGCTGTATGATGGTCCAGGAAATCTGCTGTCAGATCACTAACAAACCCTAGTTTAATCACATCACGGACAAAGCAATGCCACACAGAACTGCTGCCCTTACACCGTTTCATGTACTGCATTTTGCTTAAAAAAACCAAAACAAACAAAAGCCTCGCACCCACACACCTAGTCTCAGGAACAATAATTCCAAGTTGGCATGTTGGCCTCTGGATTATGCACATCTCGGCTGTTTGAATGAACATTTGAAAAAGAAATGTTGCAACTACTAAGAATTTCTGTCATGCTTTTGTAAAATGTATTTAATAGCTATAATCTTCCTTTCCTTTTCAGACAATTTCAAAGTCTGACTTCTTTCCAAACATATTCACTGGTCAAAGGGGGATAAGCCCCTAGAAGACCTGGCATACATACATGCATGTGAGTGAATGAAACATGCATCAACATTCGAGCTAGGTGAAGTGAGTATCAAGGATTTGTACCGCTCCATCTGGACTGCACAACTGATACACTCTCACACAAACACACACTTCACAAGAAAAATCCCCTGCTCTTTTCATAACTCCTCACAAAAAACTGGAATGTTACTAACAGGTGAACTTTTGAAGCCCAATGAGAAAAGAATTTAAAATGAAAGTTACCTTAAAGCAAAACATACAAACACGCAAAGAAAGAAGAGTCACAAAACCACAGGAGATAATAAGGAGGAAGAAGATCTCGGTCACCAGTTTTCTGATGAGACTTTCGGTTTTTGGCAGGTCTGCTGATGGGGAGACAAAACAAACCATGACCTGCCTGGACACAGACAAATTTTCAAATGTAGGCTGTGGTAAAAAAATGAAGGACATTGCTTTATTTGATTTGGTTTAGACCTTTTTTTTTTTCTTTACACTGTATTCTCTTGGGCTTTTAAATAAGGTATAATGTTGTATTATGAATTCAGAGTATCCATACCATTTCTAAAACTTTAATCTACAGATCAAAAGACTGGAAACAGAAATGTGTCATAGAGGTGAGACAATTCTTGGACTGGTAAGAGAACTATCAAGACTAACCTGTGAATTACCTAAAAGCAGGTAAGATGCTGCTTTTGCAAAAGTAGAGGGGGGCATTAAATCTGTTTGGAGCCCCCAAAAGACTCCAAAAAGCTATAAAAGTTACCATACTATGTTTCTTCTCTCTGAGGAATGGAACCTGAGACATAAAGTACGTGAGAGAACAAAATTTCTAGTGAGCTTTATTACGACGCTACTTACAACAATTGAAAGGGATAAGAGGAAGGAAAGAAAACATTATTTATTTAATTTTAGCATAAGTAGATTTAGCACGTTTTCTTTTCCACTTCTTTAACAAGCACACATTATAAATAATGGGAAGGTAACTGTATAAAGTGAAAACTGAATAACTTCCAAGAAACCCTTGCCCAGGGTGTGACGAATCTCACACTCCTCTAGCACCATAGTTTTCAGAAGTGCACGGCTTTCCAGCAAAGTAGTCAAGAGTGCACCTGAGTCAGAGGATTAAGCAGATTTGGCAACACTTTTTTTTTCCCTCATGCTCTTTTACTGCATAGAGTCAGCATAGCCTTTTCCTAGTATCTCTCTGACTTCCTCCTACAGACTAAAGATATTGTATATATGCATCCTGGGATGTGGAAAAAAAAAATATTCACACTTTTTTTA
>VXBO01010258.1:531452-542891 GCA_013400135.1 Rhinoptilus africanus | reverse complement strand
GCCATGCCTGGAAGTATTTAAAAGATGGGTAGAGGTGGTGCTGAGGGACATGGTTTAGTGGTGGTTTTGGCAGTGTTAGGTTGATGGTTGGACTCGGTGATCTTAAAGGTCCCTTCCAACATAGACGATTCTATGAAACTATGTATATACGACATATACAAATGAAAGAGTGAAGGCAGAGTAAGCAGAGGACAATGCTGGAAAGCTTTCTAAAATCAGACAGAGCAGATTTTGCAACAGAGAAATTCACAAAACAGAACCCAGAAATGCTATCAGAGCCTCAGCACTACTCTCCCTATCGAATACTCGCTGCCACAAGTGATGAAAGCCACACAGCTTGCTTACTCTGCTGAGTAAGTGTCCAAAAGGTCAAGGAGCACCCCAAAAGAGACTGAGGCGATAGTCTCCAACTCCCAAAATATGATCAGTGATCTCACTAGTTGTTACATCTGATAGGGCCCAAGTACTCAGTGCAAACACAGCATCTTTAAATCTTGTTTTGCTAGTACAGTATAAATGTCTCAGCCCTCTTCTTTGCTTGTGTCCTAAAGATGAACCTGACGAGGATAATTGACTCTCAGTCTTACTGATAGAGCTACTGAAAATAACTTCATCTAGTGTAATCTCTTTATTACTTACTGTAAAACACTTTCCTCTTTCTCCAGGTCACAGGCAGAAGGGTAAGCTGTTTGAACGCCTAAGATGGTCCTAGGAACACAAAACTCCAGCAAACATTGTTAGAGCTTCATATATAATCAGCACTGTTCTCAGCTGCAAGGAAATCTGATTTACATCAGGCTGCCACTGCAGCAAAGCCATGAAAGGTCCTGCAGAGATGCATAGCTCCAATAAATTCAGAGGCCATTTCAGAAATTAAACCAAGGGTCACATTCTGTTCCTGGTTATGTGGAGTAATGCTCCTGCAATCAACGGAGTTATTCTTGATTTATATCATATGTGGTAGCACAATCTGGCCACCAGCCTCCAGAACCAGGCTCTATTCTCTAGAGAACTTTGAAATATTTCTAATCTTTTTATTTTTAAACTTGCAGTAACAAACAACAGAGTACAGGCTTAATGAGGGTGTTAAAAGCAGATCTTCCTTGTGTGGTTCTCAAGAATGTCCAAAAGCATGCTGAAAATAAGGAAACAAAAGCAAAATCTCCAGAAGTTTGAAGGGCCATAAACCAGATAATTAGTCAACTTTGATCACTGAAGTTAGGAGGGAAAAAAATGAAAAAAAAAAAAAGACAAACAAAACCCGCAAACCCCAAACTCACACACTTTCTATATCCATTTATTGCCACCACAGACACTTTGGAGTGGCTATGAAGTTAATTCCTACACTCCATTTTATAGTCTGAAGTGACAAAGTAACAAAGGAGATTTGCTTACAGAAATATCAAGATTCAAACCTATCTAAGCTACACTTCCTTGTGCAGTATGCAAAACAAACGAAGAAAACCAGTGTTCTGTCTGGAGAGCAGTGGCACAGAGGAGTTCTTAAGTCAGCATCCCAGCCTGACTTCTTGTTTTCCAGGCAAAAAGAGACAGGTCTGTGTTCTCCACCGATGCTGAGAACGGAAAGAATCTCACAAGGTTTGCAGCAAAACAAGATGAAAGTTGCATTAAGATTGATTCAGGACATCTTGACTATTTAACTGATATGACTACTTCTCATTTCTTAGCCAAAGCCAAACTAAAACAGCCATTACAGGTTGCTCTGGTTGCATCCATCCCCTCATTGGAAAGACAAACCTCCTTCTCTTCAGCCACTGTAATTTGTGTGGGTTGCCCATCTTTAGACATTTAGGGCTTATGATGGTAAGTTCTATCTTCTGATCGTAGGTAAAACAATCGCAAAGTCAACCAAGCCAACACCATCACCTCCTCTGAGGTCAGAGCTCATCCCATGCACAAGGGGAGAGAAAGCCCCACAGACTCATTTCATGTTGACTTTTCTAGCGCGGTGCAGATCTGCGGGTGATGTTGGGCAGACCGCATCTAACACTGATTCGTGCTGGATGTTTTGACCTCACCCCATCAACTCAGAGACTCAAATGCATACAATTCATATCAGTGACTCTGCCCAGCAAGAGACCTTGATTTGCATGTGGGCTTTAAAGCAATGCTGTGTTGCTAATCTTGGTGCAACTAAAATAATTAATCTTAAGTGAACATCAGGGTTTCACTGCAGAACACTGCAAAGAAAAAAACAGAAGTACTTACATGCAGGCACTAGAAAATTGCTGTGTCAGGACATACACGATTCAGACAGTAGTGAGTTTTTTAATATTTAATATTAACATTTTTTATGGCAAAAATGTATTATGAAAATGCAGGCCTGGTGCTGAGAAGAGATATATGAAAGCCACTAGGTATTACAGCAGGGGTCCAATCAGAAAGGGACAAAGCTCAAACTAAACAACTTTATTCCTCTAATAAGACACTAGTGGATACCACATAAAGAAAAAAAATTAACATATTCAAAACGCAGACTGCACATCGAGTGAAAAAGCAAAGATCTAGGTATACTCCAAAAGAAATGAAAAGTATTTATCTTAAAGACATTCTCACAACAACAACAAAAAAGCAATGATGAAAAAAAGCATGGATCAATTATAACAGCTGTAGCCTGAAATAATTGGCTAAGAAAGATTATCCGGGAGCATCCCCTCCTGACGATGAAACTTTCACAGGGGCTATACCCCAAGAGACTAAATGGCAGCCTTGGGCTTTAGTGACTGGCTTTATGCACCAGGACAGATTGAGAGTGACAAGACTGACTCATTTGCAGTTGTTCTGCATCAGGAGGCAAAGCCTGAGCCCTACAGAAGAGGGTTTCTTTTCAGGTGCAATGGAAAGGTGGAAGTGCTATTTCTTGGAAGCCCTCCATCGTAACAGAACAGTGCAAAGGCAGGCATGAGCCTAGTGGATCCCTTGTTGTAAGGGTGAAAAGAGTAGGAAAATTATTAAACTACAGACTAATTTTAATGAGGAAACAGACTTTTAGAGATTTTTTCTTCACTTCCACAAAACAAGTATGTGAATGGGGAGAGATGGAAACTTTAGCTGACATTCAGTAAATTCCAGCTTCCCACTTTTATGTTTCCAATTCCAAGGAGATTACAGCAAAAGTATCAGTAACTCTGAGCATGCCCAGATGTGCTTGCTAGTAAATACAAAAAGATTTTTTGAATTATGCCAGGGAAGATTTATTTCTACTGTGCTAGTAATTGGACGTTAACAAAACATGAACAGAGAAAGTAGATACAAAGTGAAAATGAAAACAGTACAAAAGAAGAAAGATATATAAAAATCAGGAGTAGAGATTATCCAAAGAAATCCTAATAGGAAAATTACCTGCTAGGGTAGAAATCTTCCCTTATTTCAGGAAACAGGTTTTAAGAACCATCTGGCATCTACAAATGGGAATCTGTCCAACTACAGACTTTCAAGGACAAAGAAGTACCATCACAATGCCAAACCTGTCTTTTATTATCTTAATAATTTCCAATATCTTAATCCATTCAAGGTAACCGGATATGAACACATGACCTTGTATTGATCCACAAAAGGCAAAATTTATGTTTATTGGCTACCTGGCTGAGAAGCTCTTTGTTCTGACCTTTTTGATCACGGAAAGGTACAACTGTCTCTCACACCCAGTATTTCCTCACCCTGCAACTTCCACATAGCCTACAGATACATTGATTTAAGATGCCTAAAACAGTTGCTTGTAGCTACTGCTTATAATCTTATGTCTTCTCTTCCCACTGAAAGAGTTAGGATTAAATGGGGGAAGTCACTGGTGCTAAATAAGTTTCTTTTTTCCAGGTTGGAGATTATAAACTGCATGGAACCCTTTCAAACCAATCTGTCAGAGTGCAATAGGCACAGGTTTTATTTCCCTCCAGCAAGTAAGCACTTGCTGTACTTAACAGCCATCTGTCTTACGTTCCTTGCAGAAGCAATTTCCCCATTCTGCCTTTGAAAATAGTACAGGGAGCTCATGTCAGCATTGGGGTGACATTGTCCTACGGGCCTGAGGCAAGCAGCTTTTCTGCAGTTACTGCTATGAACGGCAGTGTGCAGTCCCACACAACACTAAGACTTTGTACAGGAAAAGTGAGGGAGCACGGAAAACCATCAGATGACAATGAGAAGAAAGAGTTAAATGAGAGTGTCAGGGAGCGTGAGGTTCAGGAAAGGACTAATGAATAATTTGGGAAAGAACTCTGTAAATATTGGTGAAGGATGTAACCACATGAGCTTGAAGAAGGGGAAGGTAAATTTTTACACAGGTGGCCGTAAGAGAAGACAAGGACACAATCAGAGGGGATACAGGCAAGAGAAGGAAGAGCACTGTGAAGACTGCTAGACTGTTTGAGGCAAAAAGAGCCCATGGTAATCACTCTGCTCCAGCTGCTGCCCTTGGGCATCTCTCAGAGCAGAGCTGTAGGCAGCAGGGGGAGAGGCGGATGTTGTGTTGCTCCCTTCTCACGGGCTCCAGGAGGCAATTACAGGTACTTGGTATTCCAATTAGTATTAAAGTGAAGCTAGTTCAGTGCAAGTGAGGCTACTATATTTGATTTGGATTTAGTCCAATGCTTCTACGACAGAAAGCAGATGGTTTTTAGCTTAATTCTCTGACAAAAGCAGAACCTTTAAAATGGTGCTTCATACGAGTCCTGTAAGACATTTGTTTATAAGCACTTTCCTAAATAGCACCGCTTATTTTTTGAAGAAAACAGCATTTGTGGACTGTTCTCACCTTTCAGATAGGGCATATGCTGCAGTCAAGATGCTTCTTATTGTTTCATTATTTCTGCAGACATAGGACAGAATATTGACTAGTCAACTATGAAGCATCATAAATAATTAAAGATATGCTAACACTGACAAAAAAGAGAAACAGAATATGTTTGCTGAAGCAGTAGCCATCCTTGTAAAATGGTTTACTTGCTAGTGCACAAAATTCATTAATGTACAAGTTTTTTCTTTCACCACTGCAAATTAGCAAAGACAGTTCTGATGAAGGGAATGAAAATCATAGAATAACAAAAGACAAAGGACAAGCTTTTGTTTTCAAAAGTACCAAACCCCCGTACTTATACATCAAAGTAGGTGCCTAAAGTCAATGTAGTTGTTTCCTTGATTCAGCCATTTCTGGATCATACGTTATGTGTTTGATTTTCCAAAAGGCAAAACACTTAACTTCAACCATAGATTGTATATGAAGCATATACACACCTATATTAGAAAAAAATTATAATTAAGTGAAGAGCTTCTGCTCAGACAGAAACACCATATCTCAAGTTGTGGTCTGTATATCTGATACAATGTATTCAAAGTGCAGTTAATTATACAGAATAACTAGTTGTCAAGATTCATGAAATAAGATTCTCTAACTTGTATTGCAAATCCCTATATTAAAGTGTGATTCCTTCAGTGATGGACTTTTCTACCATCTAGAATATTTCCATTTACACATTTATGCTCATGAGTTTTAAAAGCAGGACATGCACATGTATCTTTTGTTAGACATACATGACTGCTTTCAATGTCTTTTGACTTATTGGTTTACCTTTACAAATTTTCTGACAAGAAGTTTTAGGAGTAAAATCTTCAGTAGTAAAATCTAGTTTAGCAAATGAATTATCCATTATCACTCTTGAGTACAGCATACTGAGATCAAAATTACCTAAAAGCCTGTAAGCAACTACTTACCCCATTTCCTAATTTAGTTTGTCATCGTTAGTCAGAATATGGTAGAAAATTACATGAAAACAGATCTTGATTTGGGAAATAGCTATGCGTATCCATGCTCTCCCTATTTCATGCCATGGACACTATACTCAAAATCTGGATTCATAAAGTTTTGTGGACAGTTTTCAAAATTGAAGCCTCAGAAAAAAGTGACAGCTATTCTAAGTGATCAAACAGAACACCATTTACCATGGTTCTTGTTATAGACTGGGAACAATGTGCTATAAACTGCTGGATTACCTTCACGTAGAATTAGTGGAAAAGGTGAGCTGAGCCAAGGGACTTTAATGACTACATAGCATTAAATATCTTCCAAAATCAGTAACCAAGACACAAAAGGTTTAGTAGTTGGAATGAATTTTGCAGTATCTCTATATTCTTTAGTTACTGGTAATCCAACAGATTCAGGTGGTTCAGGACACTTGGCTGCTCCAGAAAGAGGATGAAATTCTTGCTGGAAATGTTCTTTAAAGGGACTGTATCTTTATGTATGTTCCAAGTGAATAGTTACCCTTTTGGTTTTCCAAGTCTGTTCTCCGTAAAATAAATAAGTAAGTAAATAAATAAATAAAGCTAAAGGGGTAAACAGTCTCACAGACTCCATGTTTATGCCAGTTACCAGAAAGGTCACCCATCCTTTATTGATAATGTGCCTAAGCATTTGTTTGCAAGACCATGTGAAATAAGCTGCAGAACTGAAGTGTATTCATCATACTGCTACTGAACTTTAATTTGTTACCTATGTAAAATCAATTGTTCAGATCTCTAGGAGGTGTGTGTGGAGGGAAAGAAGGTTAATTCTTTCTATGCCCTTACTTAAAAGGCTTCCCTATATTTAGAGAACAACCGTTTAGCTAATTACTTTCATCATCTTAAACTTGAAGGATCAGTGATCCACAGAAAATGCTAGCAGAATTTGTATTAGAACATGTGCAGTGTAAATCTTGAAAACATGAACTTTGAAGATCTGAAAACCCATCAAGAAACTAGTATTCAAGTGTTTTCTTAAAAAAACATGTAAGAAGGCTTAACTCACTCTTTGAAGTCTAAGTAACTCAAAATACTGACAGCCTGAGGCTATGGATGGGAGAAAAGGGCAGGCAGAATTAAACTGAGATTGCACACTTGGGAGGACCAGGCAGTCTCCCTGCCACCTAGCAGAGTTTAGCACAGCTACACTCATCCAGCATGGGATGGCCTTCCATTAAATGGAAGGAGGATCACACAATAGCTGTCTTTCTCACTCAGTTCCCTGTGTATTCATGGTGTACGCCAGTATTTTGCTTTGGAGCAGGATTGTGCATTTGGAGCAACTCTGTCTTACTTGCCCCACTTTTGGCTCACATTATGTAGTGGTTTTGGAGCGGGAAAACTGGATTCTTTTTGGACGAAACTCAATTAGATAGTGCGCTCCAAGAGTCCACCTACAGTTCTGCAGCCACTAACAGCCACCGAGTTCACAGCACCAAGCTACAGTTGACCCAGAGTAAACTGTTGAAATACACAGTGCCGGGTCCTCAGCCCCAGCTGTTCTGCTGCACACATCACTTTCTGTTAAACACCTATTTGGTAACACGGATACGGCCGTGAACCCTGCTTTGCGGAGACCTAAGCCCTTTGAGCAACCCTTTTCCAATTACAACCATGCACTACTATTTCAAGCCTTCAACCTGAGAGCATGTTGCTAATGCAGTCAGTTAACACTGCTGCACTCTGCTGCAGCTCTGCAGTGCACTGGAATCAGTCCGCCCACCCACCTGTATTTATGACATCAAACGTTCGAAGCCAATGCGTCAGCAGTGAGCTCTAGTTTCCTAGAACCATCCACATTTTCTTTTCCCCGACACACAGAGGTGCTGCACCTCATCATATGATAGCATGAGACCACTTCGCTTGACAAGGCACAAGAGTCTTGTACTATACCACAAAAGCCTAAGACATGGTCCTACCTCAAGGGGGAATGTAGAGTGCAGCCATTTGCATGAGTTTCTCCTAAACCAGCGTCCCTTTCTCAAAAAGATTTTTACCTTACAGTCTTGATTTATAATAGGCTACTTGAATAAATTATAGTCTTCAATATGACAGGCTACTCGAATAAAAATGGTGGGGAAGATAAGGTAGGGTGGAGAAAAAATACACTGTTCCTAAGAATAAGCTGGAGATACCAGTTTGAAGCCTGAATATTTCTCTTAAGCCTTGGATAATCAACAACAAACTCAATGGCAACACGTCAGCCCATTATACAACAGGTCTGGCTTGTGGCTAACAGCTGTAAAAAGGACAAGGATACTTAATCAAAGCCATAAATGGACAGAACTGGACATGGGAGATATCTTATCCTTTAAAAGGCAGAATAGATAGTCTTGCAGATAAATATTTGTTTAGCATGACAAATTATACCTCTTAGTCTGCATTTCTTCATTTTTGGAGTTATAGTCTGTATTAGATCATTCTCAAGATTAAAATTCTACTTGCTCTCTGCTCTCTTAAATGGAAATTCTCATCTCTCTTCTTGTTTATCTTCTTGCTGCTCGAAACTCTTCCCTACCTCTCACAGCAGCTTTGAACTGCAAGGTCATCTCTTCTTTGTCTCAGTACTAATGGCTGGACTCCAAATTCTCCTGGTTTTTACTCTTTGTTGCAGCTCCTTTCTAAGACCTTTTGCACGTGCCTGACATAGGCAAAATATTAAAACAGAAACAACAAATCCAATATTCATGAAAATGTGTGTTACTTCAAGTGCTGGCAAATGGCCTTTGTTGTGTGTCAAGTCTCTCTCAGGCCTTTGAATATAAGTGAAAACTTGGTTCTTTCCTACTCACCCCGGTAATTAAGAAACAGAACATCAATCAGTAGCTTACACATATAGAGGGCCTGGTGTTCAACAGAGGCTGAGCTCCTGGGCCGTGCTGAATTCAGAGATATGCCTAGAAGAAAACATAACTTTAAGCCACATCAAAAAATAACTTTATCAAAAAAATAACTTTATGAAACCACGCTTCGCTTTGAGATTCAAAACCTATTTCATATCTTCAGAATTTCAAATCTTGGAAGGCTCTCCTTTCTTTTAGCAAAAATAATGGCATCACCTTTGAAAGGAAAAGGACACCTTCTATTAGGCTGATAGTTATCATGGTATGAAAAATTGCCTTTATCTGAAATCTGATTCACATTGCTTCGATATCAGGATTTGTTAACTACAGGCATAAAGATAGGGTTTTTTTTCTACACAAATTCATCTAAGCAATGTGATTATTTAGGTGCAAATGCAAGAAAAAAAATGATTACAGCAATGCTCACCTAGCTCCACATTACCATGAATTGTTATGTGTATTTCATTACACGTACATTTCACAGTCTATATTTAGGAGCATAGCTGTGGACCAGAACCCGATGTTGTCAGACTTCGCAGAAACACAAGAAAATGAGGACAAAATAGTTATTGTCCTAGAAAGCCCTCTGTGTAAATGCAGTAAACTGTTTGACCTCAAAATCTGCTCGCTTATACTCGAGGTATGTAATTTTACTAGATAGGAAGGTTTTCAGGTACCACAGCCTCCTGTGGGAATGTAAAGGCAGCTCTTCTTTTGCGTAGAGAAAGCAGAATGTTTTTTCCCAACACCCCAATGCATCCAGCCTGTCCTGTGGGCTGCGCTGACTTCACGTCGTGTCCTACAGCTTTATCCTGTGCAGTCTACAGAATGCCTCTCCCATACCCTGCTTGGATTGCTTTCCTGATAAACCTGAGGCAGAACTGAAGATGGAAATCTTCCGCTTTGTGGTCAGTCAACACAGCAAGAGAATGAGAGACATGAAATACAGCTCAGGAAATAAGGCACATAATCCATATCTGAATGCTTGGGTTTTCGCCTACACCACCACCTTCAACTCTGCTCTATGTCTCAGTTAGATGCTCACACGTCAGAGAACTTTCATTAACCCTGAAACGAGCTTACCTGGGACTGAGGCTGAACGTGTTTCCGCATTTTGGTTGGTGTTTTCCTTCTAACTTAAAATTATTAACAGCTCCTTTGCTGCAAAATTCTTGGGTGAAGGTAAATAAAGCTATAACTCAAGATATTCTTTGCAACAATCTACTGTGAAAAAAAAAAATGTGGATTTCTGGTAGTAAAGAGTGAATGCACTAATAGCAATTTTTATTTTTTTATTCATATCCAGAATGCACAAGTTTTAATAACTTCAGTGAACAGAAATCACATACATGGGAGGATAGAAAAGAGACTACAGAAATTCAGCACCGATAGCAATTTTGTTTTAAAATTAATACTGTTATACCTTAACCACCAAGTCAGAAAAAATCCAGTTCACACATCTCAGCCTAGTCAAAAGAAATAAACTCCAACAATAAGCAGCACATCTCTGACCCTCTAGGCCTTTCAGATTTCTCTAATTAGTGACAGTTCGTACCAACGAATACACTGGTATTATCTGACAAGCTGGCCTACTAGTTACAGAAAACAACCTGTACCACCAAAAATACTACATCCCTGAATATTCATATGTGAATGTAAATACCAATTCAAGCACTGCTTATATCACATTGGCCTAATTGTTACTGGAAAAATCTATTAAAAATACGCCTTAGTCCCAGGGATTTGTTTTGGCCAAGCGAATCGGAATCATGCATCATTTCATCTGTTTGAAATAAACCATTAAAGAATAAAAAATTAAATTCAACTGATCAATAAACAAACCTTGTGGTCAACGAATAAACAAGCCAGTAGCAAGTCATCTGATCTGCTGTCCCCTCCAGAGCCCATTATTCACCTTTCCTTCCACAGCAGGTGGAAGGAAAAAACCCAAGAAACGGTGTTGTAATTTTATGGTCAAGCAAGAGGTCAACTCTTCAGAAAAATTGCTCTCTTGACGGTAACTTCTGAAGCCAATATTCACAGATGTAATGCGGTGAGTAACGTCACCATCATTGGAAAACCCCTCAAGACCTCGTGGCCTTGTGAATGATGAATCGTACCAGAAAGGCCTCAGACCAGTGAGAAGAGAAACGGAGTGAAACAAAGTGGAGGTAATGCAACGCCCCAGAGATCTGCCAACGCTCCCATTGGCCCCAGCTCCTCCATAAATAGACTGGAGGGTGAGTGAAGAGGAAAAAGATCTGTGTATTAGCTGCAGTAGTCTCACTGGAAAGAACTCACAGCACTCATCGACTTTCCCATCGCTCCACTTCCCTACGCTTTCTTTTTCTGAAGCTCACACTCACTAGTAGGCTGTACATCATTCCCCTCTTAATGTTTTTAGCAACAGACCAGGAAAGGCATTCAACATACATATACCATAATCAATAGAAGCGCCTTCTTGAATTAATATGCACAAGTGATCTTTTCAGGTAATTAACAATGCTCAATAAACACAGATCCATTCTTGTTGAGAACATATTCCTTTTGCATTTTATACCACAGGCTGCTCTAGGACCTTAACAAAGCACAAGAAGGAGATACTGTACTTCTTTATGGGAAGGTTTTGTGCAACCTAAAAAAAAAAAAAAAATGAAACAATAAAACAACATAGAAATGCCATGGATTTATACAGAATTATTGTGAAAACCTGAGGAATTTGTTAGCTAGAATCTTTTTTTTTAAAATTGTGTTAAAATATCCTATGGAAATTAACGTCACACATAATATTTTTATT
>VXBO01010258.1:499716-523277 GCA_013400135.1 Rhinoptilus africanus | reverse complement strand
AAAAAAAAAAAAAAACCTACTTACATATTTGAGAAAAAAACAACCAACCAGACCTCTGAAAATACAAAGATGGTGAAAACCAACCAACCAAACGGAGTTAATTCATATGTGTTTTAGATAACTACTTTTTTACAAGAGTGGCTGTAAGGGACTGGATGCAAGGGACTGCCTGTATGTTCAGACGGTGCTATGTCTTTCAGAACAGTGGTGGTTTTCTGTTCAATTACTGTGTCACCCCAATAAAGCACAGCTAATTCAGTCAACGCATTCATAAAGGGACACTCTTCAGTGTCATGGCACTAACTAAAGGCAAGTGTAATTCAACAAGCTGGATCCAGATCCTTCAATGCATAACCAGCAGGATTTACAGCTACCAAAATATGGCTCACACATTGTACGTTTTCTTTAAGTAAGGTCAAGGATGATGGTTTCCAGAAGAAACAGACACCTTACCACTGTTTAAAATGTTTCTCGATTAGAAGACTATCTAAATACCCAAAGAATCACTAATTAATTCTTTTCTTTTTTGGTTTGTACCTTGCTAATTGAGCGAGTCGCTATCCAAACAGATTCCTTCCAAAAGGGACCCTTCTTAGCCTCCAGTGCTGCAGACTGCTGTGTAATGTACTAAGCCACTGATGCGTGCCGCCTTCAATTTCCTTTGATGCTTCCTATTTTTCAAACACTGAAGCATAATTTTAACCTTGCAAGTGCAACATTTATGTCTAACATAGTTACCTCCTGCAATGTGTTTAGGCGAATTTTCCTAAGACAGTACTTTACACATGGAGACCTTCTACATGCATACCATGCCTAAAATAAGTAGATACATAGATAAATAAACGATAATCTTTAAATCTCGTTTTGAAGACAGATCATGTTATCTCATCAGCCGGAGACTACATCAATGGTTGTGACTTACTGGCTTTATAAAACCTTCTCCGAAGCTCAGATGAGAGGCACGTTATACACGAAAAATAGGGTGTGCAGGAAATATACATTGTGTATCTACAAAATGGGCCATATCCCACTGCCATTAAAATTGATGGGAGTTTTGCCATTCACTTCAATGGGATCAGAAGCAGTATATAAAGATGAATTGGCTATAAGCACGCTCACTGGCGCTTTATGGGCGTGACAATGTAAAAGCCCTGTGTGAAGTAATGAAATGAATTATAACAGTGCTGGGTATGTCAATCTTTCTTCTTCTACCTTCAGTTGCTGTACTGGGAACATTAAACATTTCCCTGGTTAGCCATAGAATCATAAAAATTACAGATAAAAAAGTCCTATTAAGCCTACTTCCTGCCAACACAAAATTATTCCTCCCTGTACCTTTTCTAATCCTCTGTGCAGTCTAGTTTTACACCACTCAAATGTTCTGGCATCTTCTCCTCCTTGTAAAGAATTATTCCATCAGCTACTTAAATCACACACTCAGCTGAGCTAGATTTTTCTTAGAAAATAAATCAACAAAGCAAAAAACCTACACACACCCCCCCCATATATCGCTCTGAATTTCCTCTTATCCTCTTATTTCACTTTGTGATGATTAGAAAAGTACTTTTAAAGAACTCTATCAGTTACATATTTCCCTGCTTTTCATAGTCCACCACAACCAAATGCAGGCAGTAGCAGCCGCTCATTCGTTATTGGAGTGATGGTGAACACCAGAAGCCGGCAGGGAGGCGAACAGCTCACTTAGTTCTCTGAATTTTGAGCAACGTAATTCCAGAGCTGTGTTCCAGTGGAGAGAAGCAACCTGAAATCTTTGAGATAAAGTTTTAGCAGTTTATGGCAGGCATATTGCAGACTTAACAACGCAGAGAACTGGAAGTGGTGATACGGGAGACCCTTTTCAATCATATGTTCATAGGCACACACAACGCCAAACCCCTTAATAGAGACAATCCTTATTTTGTCAGCCAGACAGAATGAGGAGTTTGGGGCCACAGTTATTTCTGGGCAAAATCTAATGAAATGTTCAGTCTAGAAACCACTGTTTCCTTCTCAGTAATAAAAACGTGCTTGTGTTACTGTTCCCAATTAGGCTGAATCATTAAAAAATGAAGTTAACCTTCTGCGGTTGTGTTTGTGTGGCTCCTTGCCCATCCACTCCCTACTGTCTTATCCCACTTCTGGGCTTTACCCTGTCTTAGTTAGGGCAGCGAGCACCAGCCTCCCTCCTCTTCTAGGGCAGAATGCTTAATAAGCACTGAGTAGGTTAAAAAAAAGGGGGAAAGCGCATCCAAAACATTTTTCTATGCCTTTTCTGTGCCAACTACATTTTTCGGTGCCTTCAAATCAAGGGACCTCCAGCAGGTTAAGATGCTACAAAAACACCTCCTCAGAGATGTAATTTTCACATTGTGAGTTTGTGATACACTCAAGTGCATCAAAAGATGGTTTGAAAGTCATTTATTTGCAGAGTCTCACTGAAGCAAGACACACGCCTCTAGAGACCTCCCCCGTAGCAAAGAAAGTTACTCAATACAAAGGGAGAATCCGGAGGAGTCGTGTCAGCGCCCATCCCTGACACAGGTGCTGCTACAGAAGTATTACACCGGAATATCACGGGTGACTGAGACACAGCGACAGTTAACCCGAATCTTTTTGCGATCGCTGCGAGAGCTATTCTGATGCTGCATGTAAACAAGCCTCTTGCCTACGTCGGCTGCTTTATTTGATTAGCTTTGTCAGAAGTAAGGTTGGGCCACACTGTTACAGTCATTAAAGCTGAAAGCCACACATTAAGGATGCATCACTTTGGAAAGAACAAGGTAAGAACATCCCTAATAAGCTGAAGCCCTGGCCTCGTTCAGATCTGGATAGCTGTGCTGCCTTTTAGTGCTTCCATCTTCTTCAACAAAAGACTTAGTTCTGCAACTACTTTTGGAGCACTTCTTCCTATGGAATTTATTATCACCTGTAGCAGATCTGTTTCCTTTTCCCCTGGCACCAGGAAGAGTTACGTTACCATCACACACCGGTAAGTGGGCACAGTACTGCCACGTCCATACCGCCGTGTTATCACACGGTGAAACAGCAAGGACGCATTTATATAAGTGACCACCCTAAATACAGCTGTAGGGAGTGGAAATTCTTCAGTGAAATACAAAGACTGACAGGAAACGTAGGTTTATGTTCCATCACTTTCTCTCAGGAGTAGTTGTGACTTTTTGATGGAGGCATTTCATTTTGGTACCACCTGAAATGCGTTTTTTAAATGGAGCCGCGGGAGCTCTGTGAAGCTTGCCCCTGTTGAAAATTAGGTACAACTACTAAGAAAATAAAACCTTCCAAGGCCACTAGGCCTTGACCTCAAATCTTAGGAGACAGCCAGGAAGATCAGCCAATGCAAGCATTTTCTGACAAATGCTTCAGGATTGCTATGAACTGTTTTATAAAAACCTATCTTTAGTAAAAAAATCATGTGGGGGGGACCCAGCAGCACCATCTAAAAGCTCAAGACTAGCGACTACGTATGCCCTCTGCTCTCTGATCCAAGTTTGTCAGTGTGAAAGTTTCACTTTTACCTGAGTTTTCACCTGGAAGTTAAGAGACTATCCCAATATGTGCTGTTTGTTTCGCCTGGAAGAAAGAGTCTCATTTATAGCCAATAGCGCATAAAGTTAAATCAGCTTACCAGCAGGCCACATCCTATGCCAGAACAGATATTTAAACCAGATCAGATTCTCAAAATTTTCTGCCACAAAATCAATTTTTCTGATAGGAACACTGCACCGACGCAAGCCATTCGCTTGGCAAGAAGCAGTCAGCCACGCTCTATTTAAAGTGCTCATGGCTAATTTAAATACCCTGCAAATTTAAAGCAAGCCCCCCGCAGTTTTCATGATCGATGCCCTCAAAAGACATTTTTCTCCTGAGATAGCCAAATGAACTCTTCCCACCCCAGCACAGGTTACTGTGGCTCTCCTCCCCCTCTCCCCAAAAGGAACTCTCCTCTCCCCATCACCCCGACACTCGGCCTTTTCCCGCGCAGGGCGCAGCACTGCTGTTCTTCCATGCTACAAACCATGGCATCTCTTCTCCAGTATTTCACATTTTTCTTCTGCTGCTGTAGTCTTGATCTTTTCATTTTACCCCTCTTTCAGCGTGCTTCACCTTCTCTTTGCCTATCTTACTCAGAAAGCCGAGAGTTCGTTAGTCCCCTAGTTGACTGTAACAACCTGCAGCCATTTGTATGTAATCTTGTTTTTCCACTCTGTTCCACAGTGGAGAATGCTTTTGACAAGCCATAATTGAATTGTGTCAGATGTCACCGAATAAAGGATAAAATTTGGCAAATACTGAACTTGCCTTTATAGAAGGCCTTCACTTCTCATTGTGCTAACCCCCCCCCAAAACTAACAGGGAAATTATTTTTTGTATGTTTGAAAAGGGAATGGCAGAAAAGCATGATAGGATTTGAGCCCAAGTTATCTCTGCTGCCTCTGAGGTATACCGGCACTGATGTGTGCTATCCATAATACGATTGTGAGTAGTTGCACAAACATTTCTTAATTGCCTTCATTAGAGATCATGCAGATTTCTCTGGCTACTCCCCAATACAAAAATGGTAATTTTCTGGCCCTCAGCTTGCTCACCTGCCTTCGTGCTGGGGCTGCAGTGTCCTGTGAGTGAGAGAGGCTGACTTGCTTTTACCCCATCGCCATCAGCGCTGTTCGTGAAAGAGGAGACAGGACGTAGTAGAAGAATTAAATTACAATTCCCTGGGAAAAAGGTGTAAAAAGGGAAAGTGTTGCAGCCTTATCCTGAAGGTGAGCAGAAGTCGTTTTAGGACATCAGAAGTATCTAAGAGGTACCTGAACAGACACAAAACTCTTTCAAGAAGCACCCTTGAGTGGAAGCTGCAAACCTTGTCCCTTACCTCTCCAGGCACGCCTCCCACCCCTTCTGCTTTCCCCTTCTCACGCCCCTCTCCCCAGACACGTACGTACCAAATCCCTGTCACCAGCCAGAACTGATTAGAACAGAGGAAACTCCAGGAGATCGGCAGAGGGTTACAGAGAACTCAGCGCAGCTTCTACATACGCCAGGAGGCCTTGCTGCACAATTCAGGTCTAACGCAATGCAGCTCACAGGGACTCGCCATATGCTGGGATTGAGCAAAGTTCAGTTTTCAAGGATCCCTTTGGTTCTTTCGGTGATTACGTAGCCCACGTTCTCCTCAACCATTCAGTTTAACCACAGATCTTAAATTCCATCCCTGAGCAAGTTACATTCTTGGCTTTCAATTTCCACAGGCCAAATAAAACTGACGGAAAGCATTTTGACAAGGGCATTGTTATTTCATCCAGTAGCCTGAGACGACTCCAAATCTGGATATTACATTTAACGTTTCTGGGACAGATGCCGTTAGGTCTTTTCATAGGAACACAGTATCATCTGCATACGTAAGTAACTTCCGTGCCTCACGTTGCATACGCTTTATATCCTCTTGAGTTTTCAGAGACACTGCTGACAATTTAATACTACAGGGGTACCTCAAACGTTTTTCATCAGAAAGCAGGGGAAAGGAAAACCGTGGGAGCTCATGCACCAAGGTGGTAGAGCACTTTATGTGTTTATTTCCTTCAGCAAAGGGTGCAGCAGTGACACTATTCTGAGGGCAAACTGCCCACCCCATCCTCCTCGTAGTCACAGAAGCCTGCAAAACCTAAGCTACTGCTCACAATCAGCATCTGCTTTAGGCAACAAAGATTTTCTTCAGTTCAGGTGCTGTGCTCTCGAACACGCTGCCCTCTCACTCCTCTCAATACAGGACCTTCCCAGCTGCCACAGTGCTCAGAGTGGGGACAATCGCTGAGTGCTCCATGACCACGGGTGTACTGGTAAGAGAACTGGCGTGAACGCAGAGTTGAGGCTCATCAGCCTAACAAGGTGAGCAGAGAACAAAGGCAGTGAAAAGCCAACCTGAACTTGTCAGGGACAAAAGGCAGTTCAGTCACAGTTGTAACAAGTATTTCTGAGCTCACACAACAGAATCACCGGAGAACCTCATGTGAAACTACTCCATTTCCAGGATGGTTACATGGAGCTCCTTACAGAAGGCCTCAGGCAATCAACTTTATCCCTGCCTTGTTAATAAGGTGCAGAATCACCAATTTGGTAGGTTTTCTGGTATTTATAAGTTGATATTCTTTTGTATTCAGAAAAATAAAAATAAAAATCTGCATTAACACATCATGTTTGCAATTGCAAAAAACTTGTAATTACATATATACACAGAGATGTACACACAAAACATATGAAATACATAAACATACACAGTCTCACACACATTTCCACACAAGCAACTTATCTGCTGGAAAAAACTCCTCTGCTCTTGAAAACACCATTCCTTAAAAAAGATTACTATAAGCTTCAATCAGGGAAAGGACTCTGCTCAGAGAGGGATGGAAAGGCTCCATTCTACTTCAAGACAAGCATTCGACATAATATATACACAGTTACATGATCCATTCATAGGCACAAGTCAAGCACTGCTGAATTAGAAGTTTGTACGCTTAATCCACAGGCAGTACATAGGAAGACATGATTTGCATGTGCATATGTATGAACACGTGGACATATGTCTGTGTATTTATCCATAGCATTGTGCAGCAGAATTGAGGGAACCTAAAAACAACATCAGCATACATTCTCACCGGGACTCTCTTTCCTTACACACCACAGACGTGACACTGCGAATTGACATAACATTTCTTAACTCTGTTTCGTTTATCATGACTGTAATTATGTGACAAAATTCTCCAAACACTGTGCTGTTATTGCAGTTATTAATCATGCTGCTTCTGTTTCAAACGTGCGCTCTGGACACTGATGGCTAAACACAACTAAATCTACTGTTTTAAGGACATTTCAATGTGATTTACTCTTTCAATTTACATTTTTGTAAGCTCAAAAGTATAAAAAAGGAAAAGCTGTGCTGATATATCTGCCGAACTTTGCAACTGTAAACAAAAGACAGTTTTTAACCATCAAACAACTTAACAAATATGGAACCTGTTTTGCCAGTGCTCAGAACAGCTAGTGCTTAAGATGACAAATTCTGCACACAAATCAGTTCTTACAGGATACAGATTTCTCTACGTGTTTGAGAGAGAATGCAGGATTTCCACGACTTCAGACCACTGAAACCATTTATTTGAAAATATACTGTATTAAAACCAAATTAGTAGCAAAAAAAACCCCAAAATGAGTGCAAAATCCCACCACATTAGGCCTCTCCTCTAGGATACAAATCCATTTAAGAGCATCACCTTGAAAATAATACACGTTCCCTTGACTTCATAAGGACTTCATTCGAAGTCCATACTAGAAGACACATCAGTATTTTAAGCTAAACTAAGTTATGTGTCTAGCTTCCTTTTTATTAGGCAGCAGCTGAATGCTCTAAATTCAGTTGCCTTGGACACATTCATATACACATACTATATTAGAAATAAATATTAATTTATCACATATCCCTTTTAAAAAACTAACAGGCATCAGATGGGACTATATTTTCTTTAATTTAGCTACATACATTGGGCCCCATGCTCTCCCCTTCTGTGGGAGAACCAGAAGTTCATGCTTCTGTGTACCACTGAGAAAAGAAAATTCCTGAGAAACAGCTTTGGCCATTTCACTTATGTCTACGGGCATAACATTGCTGCAGGAGTTTAGAATGAGATCTATTACATCGCTGTTTTCTGCCTTTGAGAGAGTGCATGTAGAATAGACCAGAGATCCACCAGGACGCAATGCTTTAATAGCAGACCTGCAAATAACAAACAAACAAAAAAATCATCAACATAAGAAGTGACATACTCGGTGGGGGTGGGAGGGGGAACACGTAAGACTTCTAAATAGGCATAAATATATGAGAAAAATAACATAACGAAACCGTCTTAACAGTATATAATTGACAGTTCAGGACACTACCTGCAACACATTTTTTCATTTATTAATGTATTCTCCGTTAACTGAGGCTATTTTTTTATACAACAATGACAAACAGAAAGCAGCATCCATTCTGAGTTGCAGAATATACTTCAAACATTTATATGTACAGTACAACTGTGAAAATGCTGCAAGTGTGCATACAAAATGGGTTACACCACATCAGAAGTGCTAGTTAGATACTTAGCTAGCTTTTTGCGTGAACAAATACCAGAACGTAAAGTTGCAGTACCAGCCTGAACTAATTACTGGGCTGTAATTTTACAAACATTTCTGCAAATTCTGCAACTTATTTGGCAGGTCAGAAGACTCGAGGGTTTCACTCAGCTACTACTTTTCTAATCCCTACCATTCTGTGATTCTGTGATTTATCGGATCATAATGTGTATTTACATGCCCTTCACCTATTAACTTGTCGACAAATTTTGACTAAACAAAGGCAAAGTAGTAGCTTAAGATTTCAAGCTCCCTGAAACCTTCATGACTACTGGTGGATGAAGAGAATGGAGGTTCTTTTTCACTTCCCCACTGAAAGAGAGTTTAAACAGACTGTTTACTTTCCATTAAAGCAGATCTGCAAGGTCCTTTTCCAGACAGATAAAATATAACCTATGAGAGTATAGAAATGAGATATGCACCTATTGAAAATTCAGAAAGTAAGGAGAAAACCCCCAAATCTTGCATCACAGAAGAGCGTTCTTCAAATCTGGTGCCACTGCATAACTGAAAGACCAAGCTGCACTAAAACTTCATTCGCTAAAAAAATGAAAAAACGTTCACGCTCTCTTAAGGCAATCCCTTTTTAATATACGATTTGGAGCCTTTGAGGACACAATGGCTCAAAGACTGAGCTGTAAACTAGTATTCAAGCAGATCACCTCACTGCTTCTGGAAAACAGATAGTACTATGCTAAAGCAAATACCACATTAAAACACAATTGTTCCCTAAACAAAACTTCTTTTGTTTGAAAACAAGAGAATCTGATCAGGTGAATGCTGTGAATATCAGAGAGACAACAAGGTAGATGCTCAGGGGACCACAAGTGTGTCTCTAGGAATTTAGCAGGTGCATGAGGGCAGGGCAGACACTGGAAGCATGGACTCATGGAGCACAATGACACACGCAGTCACGCTGCATGGAAAGACACTGAACAATCTTAGATTGGTAGATATTACTGAAAATACTGCGCTTACCCAGAAAAAAAAATTCTAAAAATAAAAAGAAGAAAAAAAACCAAAACAAAGCCCCATACATCCTCAAACCATATGAAGTGAGCAGCTCCAAATGCAGTGAGCCTGATTCCCAGCCCAGATAAACACACACAATGCCACTGAAGCAGCAATTCCTAATTCCTCCAGAGACAAGCTGAGGACTTGCTAATGGTGATATCTGAACAGAAACAGTTGAGAAAAGAAAGAAGAAATTACAAGAAAAAAAAAAAAGATAAGTCCTTTTAACAGGATTTGGCCTTTTCAGGAAAAGAATCATTAAAGAAAAGCCTCATCAGAAGCAGGATCAAAGCAGATCATAGATCAAAGCTACTCTGAAAGTCCTGTCCGAAATAATAAGGAAACACCAGGACAAATGACTGTTTCAGACAGAGACAATACAACTCTGTTCACCCTTCCAGGTGAAAACCCCTGTGTATTATACCCAATCTCTTTCTCCAGGGAGTGTATGCATTATCTTGATAATTTCTTCTGAGTCTTGGTACATTAATCATCAAGCTAATTACATATTTTACTGGAGTCTATACTACTCCAATTTTAGTTAGCACAAGAGAACAGAGCTCTCTCAACACATAATGCTCAAAGAAAAATCAGTGTTTAATACCTTTGCTGTATCAGTCTTCAGTAAAAAGATGTGAGAGTGAGCAGATCGCAGGCACATTTAGCCTAAGTGAGTGAGCAGGTCAAGTTCAGCCGGTTAGAGGTAAAGAACAGGTTACAGACTACTTAGGTAGTCTGAATAACTTCAGTTTAACTGGGCCTAATGGACTCATTCACTGATATTCCAAAATTAGCTAAAGCTATCACAACACTGCAAGCTTATCTCAGACCTCTAAGTAGCTTTTTAGAGTCTGCAAAAATGTTGAAGGATGTTTTAGACACAGGTTGATACCGGATGACATTTACAATGGCATCTTGAGACAATAAAACAGAGCAGGTGTCACCCTAACATCCTTCCAGATGCAGTTACCAGCATGCATTTGAATTGCCCAGCTCCAGATATTCATCCTTCTTCCCCTCCGTGATGTTCCAACACACATACAGCAGGCTACAAAAGCACCGCTAACGGACCCGAGGCCCTAAGACATCTCCACTGTCTTTCCAGCTACCTCCCTTGTTTGCACCCATCCTGCTGTGGCTGCAGCCATCCATTTAAACAGCAAGGGCTTATGCTGCTGCTCTCCGGCTTGCCTGAGCAACCACAGTGAGCCCAGATGTATGACAGGCAATGACTGTAAAACATAGCAGGAACGTGCAACCTTCCCTTCTCACGAACAGCAAGACAATAAGAGAACTGCACCCTGATCCCCTGTCTACTTGGCCCCATATCAGTTCTGGAAAACATAAAGGCATTTTCTCTTGCTTTCTCTTGCAAGTCTCTTGCTTTCTAGCTTTTACATTAGAACTCAAAGAGAACAGGGCTGAAGTCTAAATGGGCTCTCAAAGTTGAGTTGATCTTCACAGTACTATAAGAAACCACCTACTTTACTCATTGTCATAGAATTTCCCCCTCCAGCTACACCTTTTCCATGCACACAACACTGCCGAGCCATGGGAGGGCAGCCAGTTGGCTTGGAAATGTGAAAGTGTTTTTTGCATGACAATGAAGATGTGCCTTAAGCATACTCCGTAATTTTACTCATAGAAGCAGATAACAGCAACTACTTTCCGACCTATAAGCCAGATACTACATGAACATTTAAACAAGTGAGAAAACATTTTTACCATGTAAAAACAGAAAAGGGAAAAGGTAAATAGCAAAAACCTTAGATATATCTACAGCTTACAGGGTTAAAAGCCTGGACACTTGGTAAGTGTCCTTTCCTTACTATATATAAAGTAACAACCATTCAAGTTAACACGTTCAAGGGTACTGGGCTTCTACAACTGTGTCATTGGGGCAGTGATTCAGAGGAAAAAGCAACACGGGCTTCTGAACAAAATCCTGAAAATCTCACATCAAAACGCCCCCAAACTCTAAGCCTCCTTAGCTTGGGAATCTTCACTGGCCCGTGACCCAAAAAGGTCAGGCAGCTCAGTGCAGTTATCTTCATTCTGAACCTAAGGCATGAATTAAAATATCTAAGGAGGATTACTTTACGCTGCAAGGTTAATCAATGTATCTATCCATCTTGTCAAGTTCAGCAACAGTTGTTCCAGTGGCTGTGTTCAAAGTCAACCGACCGCCATCCCTGATTAAGCCGTGCTTGGCTTTTGATAAACCTGCACGGAGCTGCAAAATTCAAAGTGAAGAAGTGCTGGGCTCAAAGTCACAGGGTGATACTGCGCTGGGCTAAGCTGATTCAGGGAGTTTGGTACCCTCGTCATTGGCGTGACAGAGAATTGACTCATAAGAGAATTTGTTCAAATAAATTTAAGAAGCTAGTCTTCCTCTATAGTCAACGGAGGGAAACAAGCTTATCCAAGGGATAGGTCAGAGCTGGACCCCAGCTCACAGACATCTAGCAGAACCTACCACTGCTACGATGACTCCACCATCTAAGAACATAAGACTCCTTGTACTTTAGGCATCTTGATTATCCCCCAAATCTTTACTTAAAGCTCGACTCTTAGCTGAAGGGATCTGGCGCCTGTTATAAGGTACTTGGTAACTTTCAAAAACGGACTCCAAATCTAGAATCATTAAAAAGGGTGCTAGGGCAGAAGGGCTAAAATATTTTTTCACCTTCCTCTCATTACAATACAATGTTTAAAAAAAAATACATTACTTAGAGGTAATTAATCTGCAGTTATTTTTCTCTTAGTGGTACAGATGACCTTTATTTTTATTAAAGAACTAAAACTTTTAGTTTAAGTACAGATGAAGTACAGTTACGCTTAATTTCATATTTTTAAATTAATTTAAAATGAATGCATATATATTTGCCATAATGAATTTTACACGTTACAGGCAATAATACTGCAAAGTTTCAAGCTTCATACAGAGAAACATAAGAATACACAATAAAAATACAGGAAACTTTCTGGAGCCTCACAGTTTGTTCACCACTCCCCACAACCACTTCTCTTTTAGTAACATGACAACGCCTTAGTACTTGCAATCAAGACCCTAAGGAAGCACCACCAGTGTTGGCAGCTGACATGTGTAACTCAAGTTTTTATGTTGCATGTTATCATACTACACCACTGCAGAAACAAGAGGTTATTGTTTTAGCACCATAAGATAGTCAAGGCAAAGCAGAAAAGCCTAAAATTGGTGAAATGCATGACAATCCATTAATACGCCCTATTTACCATGTAAGGCCTGTATACTAGACCTCCAAGGTTAATTTTTCCAGGAAATGCTAGAGAACAGTATGCAAAAGAAGCAATTACACTATAGAATTGCATGTACTATTGCATATTTGTTACAATATACATGCTAAACTAAGGGGGAAAAAAAAAAGAGGTCAGCTCTCTTCTGGGGTTCTTAACACAGCTTTAGTACTTATCAGCATATCACAATTTAGAAGATTTCATTGACGTCAAATAGACCAAAATTTTAATGATATTTTCAAATCATCAATAGCCTGGAATTACAAGAGCAGGAAAATTGGAGGATACAGGGAGATTCACTGGCTCATTATTCTATAGAAACTTGCCTGATGCTTCTCCATATTTGCTTTTAACTACTTTCAGCTACTATAAAATTATCACTTTATAGCCATCGAATCCACACTTAAATCTTTCCAGCACGAAAGCACAAGACACAGCTGTAATCCAAATAAAAGGGTGGCTGATGTCCAGCACGTTCAGGAAGTCATAGAACGGTTTAGGTTGGAAGGCACCCTAAAGATCATCTAGTTCCAACCCCCCTGCCCTGGGCAGGGACACCTCCCGCTAGACCAGGCTGCTCAAAGCCCCATCCAGCCTGGCCTTGAACACTTCCAGGGATGGGGCATCCACAGCTTCTCTGGGCAACCTGTGCCAGTGCCTCACCACCCTCCCAGTAAAGAGTTTCTTCCTAATATCTAATCTAAATTTACCCTTTCCCAGTTTGAAGCCGTTACCCCTTGTCCTGTCACTAGATGCCCTTGTAAAAATTCCCTCTCCAGCTTCCTTGAAATCCCCCTCCAGACACTGGAAGGCTGCTATAAGGTCTCCCCGGAGCCTTCTCTTCTCCAGGCTGAAGAACCCCAACTCTCTCAGCCTGTCCTCACAGGAGAGGCGCACTAACCTCTTCATCATCTTCGTGGTCCTACATGTAAGTATTCTAAGGCTATTTAATACATGCAGATTTCTCCCCTCCTCAGTCTAAATGAGGTTTTACAAACAAAGGGGGAAAAAAAAAGGATTAGCAACACTTTGCATTTTTGCAGAGTGTGTCTTTGAATACAGGTTCAATGGCAGGTATTGTACTATGGAAGTCAGAAGCACAGAAGATGCATTAGAGTAATCTATCCTAACTGTTTCTGTAACAGGAGTAATGAGTAAGATTTTCAAAAGAAATGTATTATTTTAAAGCAGTTTTATTTAGATCACTTCTTAAGATTTACTTTAAATCTAGCAATGGAGAAAATGCTAACAATAAATTAGGGAAAACAGAGCAGTATTATTATTTAATATCTCATGGAAAAAAGACCACTCAAGAGCCACACGACAACTCTGAAAGAAAAAAACCTCGTACATACAACTACAACATTATTAGCAAGAACCTAAGAAGAGGATTTTTCACACTTACAGAAAATTAAACATGATAGGCTGACATTTTGTTAATTCTAAAAGCCTTGGTGCCTCAAACATTCTTTTAAAAATAGGCAGACAATAAATGTGTATTTCATCGTATAGCTAGCACCTGCATGTCCAGCCTACATCTCCTGTGCTTGGGTTTACGTTGCATGCCATTGGAAGGGTCAGTATTAATCATGTTAATCATTCAACCATTTTCAGTATTAAAGTAAAAAGACTACATATATTTTAGGTCAATTTTAAAATAATTCAACACTTCAACAGTGCCATCTTTTGGTAACTGGGATGTACTTCTCAATATGCAAGATAATGGCTGATCAGAATAAACACTACCGAACCTTTTGTAAGTTATTCAAGAAGCAAAGCACCTCAAGATGCGCTTCCTTTTATCCTCAAATCCTATTCTTTTTATTGATTCAAGATATCACACATTTCCTTCTTCCTCTTTCATGAGTCCAGATACGTTGTGGTCACATGGCTTGCATGTTAAAGGTTTTGCTTTTTTTTTTCCCCACTCCAAACCAGGTCAAAATGATAAAGAAATTCCTCCTGTGTCAAAATACCATTTTTTTAACACTTTGCAATGGGCAGTGACCAAGGTACACAGGAGACAGAGACACTAGTTCAAGTATTCTCTCTGCATTCCAAGCGCGTTGGCCTTTTAAGTAAAGTTTGCTACTGAGGAGAGATACTGCACTTCAGAGTAACACAGTAGCAACAGGAGAGCATGAAGTGAATTGGGTTTTTTCCAGCATTAGATTGAACTGTAAATAAAAGTAGGCACAGCCACCAAAAAAAAAAATAAACCCACCCAAAAAACCAAATATCACAGAACACCCAAACCCACCCTGTCCTGCTCCAGCCAAAATTTGTCCTGAAAATGCTGAGAAACATTTCTACAGCAAACAATTTTGAATTCTTCTAAAGCAAAGACTGAACCTTCAGTTCAACGTTATTAAGCCTTCTCCTCTAATGCATGGAGACTTCTGAAATACTCATCCTGTTAACAAAGGGCTATGAGATTCCTTTGCAAGACCAGAACTGCAGTGCCCTTGTAATGGTAACAGATTGGTTTATTTCCCATTCTCAGATTTAAGGGCCCCAAGAGCCAACAAAACGCTGAAGACTTTTGCTTCCACTGTCAACGTTGCAGCTGCCTCGCACACTCATGTTCAGGGTTCCCATACTCGCAGTATCACTAACAGCAAGGCTGTTTCCAGCTGGCTGGCCTCCACCAGCCAGAGGTGTCACTTCTCCTGCTGTGACAAACCTTCAATCTTCGCGTCGTTTGAGCCATCCTAGAATTACTTTCTTGCCTCATACACTCTCAGAGGTCCACCCCTCTTTCCAACTTATACTAATTATTTCTAAGAAGAAAAACATACATAGCCCAAGCAGAACCTTCTCAGCTAGAGAAGGGAGAATGAAAGACCTTTGAAGCCCATGGCTTTTGAGTTAACATTTTTCATTACAGCCCATGAACCACACATAGAGAAAGAAAGGAATGAAGGTGAAATTAAAGCAAACTTTGTGTCTGAATTTAAATCCGTGATCTCAAAACAGCTACCTAGCTGCTGGTAGCTTATTTGTTTATTCCTGTCTTTATTTATTTTTAAGTCAATAAACTCTGTTTTGCAACATATCATACCAGACTTGATCCGCAAGTGACTCACAGGGCACTGCCAAAGGCTTAAGGAACCAGGCAGTAATTAAATTCAGAAACTATTTATTTTAACATCTCTGATGAAAGACAAAACAGAGCCACAACAATGGCCACAGCACGCACTCTTTGTGAAGAAATTCAAACCAGACAGGAGTCTGAAAAACTCAGTAAAATGACTTATACGTCCAGCAATGTAACAAACAGTGTTTTGGGGAATGGCACAGCAGAAACACGCCACACTTAAGCATATGAAATTAGAACAAAGAATAAAGGCTCCCTGTTCAGTCAGCAGCTACCAAATCGTTTTCGTCCAAAGGGGCAAGGATGTACAGAGAGCTTGCGCAGTAAGACACCCTGAACAGCACGGCAAATTTGGAGCCTGGGGCCAGCAGCCTACATCTATTTTCCAAGATGGAAGTAGTTAAAGAAGGAATCATCCACACAACCCACAGAAGATTTGTTGGTCCAACAGTTGTAATTCTGAAAAATTCCCAGCGGAACGCATTGACTAGACAGTTATGCATAATGAGTTGATTAGATGGTCTGCTAGAGAGGAGCAAAGGAAAAAATCTAGGGAAAGAGCTGAAGAACAGTGATAAACCAACCTTCAATATGATTTTTGCCACTTTTCTATGAGCCTTCTTTCCCTTCTCCACCGAAAATGGTATCCACTTCACTCCCCTCCTCAGCTCACCTCCAGAACACCCCTGACCTTCACCCAGGGAGCTCCTGCGCAGGAGTCCAGCACATGCTGAAACAAAAATCTATGCCACAAGATAGCTGCCGTATTTCCGTAGGGTCTCCTTTGTGCTTCTCCTACCCCCATGACATTCAGCCTTGCTGCCCATCTAATGCTTGACACTAAAACTCAAGCAACTTCTGTGATGGTAAATTTTTTAAAGGCTCAAGACACTGGCTCTCCTCGCCACTGCAATGAACATTAAAGGCTGGTATCGTTTTCATCAGTAGCAAATCACAAACAAAACTGAATCACTTTGCCTGGACAGGACAACTAGCTAATTGTGAGTATTTTCCTTTTTTAGTCCATCATTATATGCACATGTGCCATAGGGGCTCATCTTAATCAAAGCATTACAGTGGTACCATATGCTGGTACTCAAATGATACAGTAGTTTATTTATACAAAACAATTTTTGTCTTCACTTTACAGCAATAAAAAACCTCACAAGTAAGACCGCACAATTCCTCCTCTAGGTACACGTGTAAAACTCTACATTTCATTGAAAATACAGAGGTGACACTGAATGTGGGAGAAGGAATATTAGGATTTTTCCAGTAAATCACAGTACTTACTATGTAAAAAAGATTCTCTTTCAGCAATTAAATCTATGATTATATGTATTGTTAGAAACCACATTCCTAATTTTCACATATCAGAGAAAACAGAGCGGCTTGCAACTTAAGGTTTGTTATATTTGTGTTCTACATTTTCAACAAAGTAGTAGGTTATATTTTCAAAGGTCCAGACTGAAGAAAATAAAGTGAGTCCAGTTGCATGTAGATTAGCCTTTAGAGACTTAGGTTGTCAGTTCTACCTGATGACTTAAGGGAAAATGTCAATCTCGCTTTACTTCCCATGTGTGCAAAGTGGCTGCACGATCAGCAGTCTCTGCTCCAGAGAAACCCGGGACTGAAGCAGCAAGAAAAACACAAATCAAAAGCTTTATGAAGCTGATTGCACAACACCCAGTTACTTACGTTAGCTAAGGGTTTAAGTACCCTTTAATTCAGAAAAATAGGTTCAGAATATTTGTGTTGAGGTTTTTTCATTTCTCCTTCCAAGTAAAAGCACGTGCACAACCTTCCACCTCCCAAACTATTCAATGAGAAAGGAAAAAAAAGCAACGCAAAACTTATGGTAACCTTTTCTTGAAAAAGATCAGCAATTTCAAATACCATGTTATGAATGATATCCAAAGGAAAAAAGTTCTTTGTACAGAAGGAAACAATTTTATCTTAGTATTGCACTCCACTTGCATAGAGTTGGTAAGGGGAGATACATATGTTACACAGAATCAGATATAGTTCTCTAAAAATCATTATAAGCAAAAGAGGGATTGAAACATTTCATTAACTAGAAAGAATAAAGAGTTTCCTGTATTTCTCCATGCAAGTTTAATGCTTCACCCTGAGTTTTGAAAAATGAGAATACATATAACTCAAAAGAGATCAACTAGGAAAGTGAGCATTTTGTATGGCTTATTTCATGGAATCATAGAACCGTTCGAGTTGGAAGGGACCTTAAAGACCATCTAGTTCCACCCCCTCTGCCATGGGCAGGGACACTTTCCACTAGACCAGGCTGCTCAAAGCCCCATCCAACCTGGCCTTGAACACTTTCAGGGCTGGGGCATCCACAGCTTCTCTGGGCAACCTGTTCCACTGTCTCACCCTCACAGTAAAGAACTTCTTCCTAGTATCTAATCTAAATCTACCCTCTTTTAGTTTAAAACCATTACCCCTCATCCTATCTCTACACTCCCTGATGAAGAGTCTCTCCCCATCTTTTCTGTAGTCCTCCTTTAGGTACTTAAAGGCCGCTATAAGATCTCCCTGGAGCCTTCTCTTCTCCAGGCTGAATAACCCCAACTCTCTCAGCCTGTCTTCATAGGAGAGGTGCTCCAGCCCTCTGATCACCTTTGTGGCCCTCCTCTGGACTTACTGCAACAGGTCCATGCCCTTCCTGTACTGAGGACTCCAAAGCTGGACACAGTACTCCAGGTGGGGTCTCACCAGAGTGGAGCAGAGGGGCAGAATCACCTCCCTAAAAGAAGGCCATACTCCTTTTGAAGCAGCCCAAGATGCGTCTGGGTTTCTGGGCTGTGAGCACACACTGCTGGCTCATGTTGAGCTTTTCATCAACCACCACCCCAAAGTCCTTCTCCTCAGGGCTGCTCTCAATCCCTTCTCCCCCGAGCCTGTAGGTGGGCTTGGGATTGCCCTGACGCAGGTGCAGGACCTTGCACTTGGCCTTGTTGAACTTCATGAGGTTCACATGTGCCCACCTCTCAAGCCTGTCCAGGTCCCTCTGGGTGGCATCCCTGCCCTCCAGCCTGTCAATCGCTCCACACACCAGTAATCCAAAGCACAGCATGGTTCTTCAGCCTTCTCATGCACCCCAAATTCCCCTAAATCTCTTAACTTTGTGTGTGCATGTCATAGGTATTCAAAACAATCTCCCTTGGACCTAACTACTAGGGAGAAAAAGGTGAAAAAGGAAAGTCACCCAATATGTATCTTTTAAAGTCAGTCTGAGCTTCTGTGGACTAGAACTCTATTAAACACCAATTACAGCTCTTTAATTACTGAGAGATGTTGTGTAAAGGAGAGTTAGAGTAGTCCAAATTCCTTTGCTGCGTTTTCTAAGTTGTATCCTGTTGGATTTATTTTCAACTGAACCCTAACAGTTTCTTTCACCTGCAGTAACTGGTCTAGGAATAATTACAACATCCGTAACAGTCTCACCGCTAACTTATTATGCACTTGACCTAAAATTTAATTTCTATTTTAGAACGGGTAACATTGGTAAATTCAATTAGAGAAACCACTGCATTTTGTGCTAGCACTCAGTATCAGGAAATAAACATTCCCTTCTTACTTTGTGATTTGTGTTCTGCATGAACACTTCGAATAATAACAAGATTTGCAGTGTGTTCTTGGATTATAGCACACAGCAGGGATGCTTTGGTTTTGGTATTAACAATCATTACAATCTCAATTTTCTTCAAATCATTGGTGCCCTCAGTGCTTATAAAATTTGCTGTTCAGCATTTATGCCACTTATTTACATTTCAGATTTTATGCAGGCTGGAGTAGAAAGATGGCTGCATCAGTTTCAACACTTCTTTCAGATCTTCGTTCTCTGAAGTCTCTATGTACTTAATAAATTACACTGTATTGCAAAAAATACTTGCCCTTCCTTCACTTCCTCTCTGATTTTCCAAGCTTTCCCCCTAAGCTGACCTGCTAAAAAACCCCAACAAAACACAAAAAAAAACAAACCAAAAGAATAAAATGCACAAGATGACCAAATCCAGAAACACGTATTACAAGATAACAAGTGAAGCATTTCCTCAATTAAGAAAGAGGGAATCCCAAATTTTGGGCTGAGTGTCACTTGATAGAAATAAATATAGAATTACCCTTTGCGTTTCATTCTTCTCATTTGTGTTTTTATACTTTAAGCTTCACCTTCAAATCACACAATATTTCTTATGCTACTCTCAACAAAACTGGTTTTGTTTTACAGATGCAGGAACCAAGGTGAGAAACGCCCGCAAGCATAAAAAGCACCAGGTAATCTGAACAGATAACCCAGAGGTAGCTTTACATGAGCCGACCCGCATAAAATGCAGTACAGCTGGATTAATGTAGGTTTAGCCTTCCTGAATATTACTGAAGTATCAGAGACAGAATTCAAATCCAATTTTTTATTTATAATTATGCAGCCTAGCCATAAAACAAAGGCTTGAATAGGGTAACATTCCACGATTTTAATTTTGCCAAACTTCTAATGCACTCGCATGAACTGTTTAGCCTTTCCTGGTCTCATTTTATCATTTCCTTTATCCCTTTCATGCAGGGATGTCATTAGTATTAGAAATTAATTCTAAAGTGATCAGCTAAAAGAAAGAATAAAAATACAGTGGTACTAAGTATATGTCAAATATTGTACCTGATAAAACTTGTAATCTCTAAATCTGCAACCTAACCATTTATTTCCTATGCTCCAAAACCTATTAAAAGACAAAAAAAATTTCCAGTTCTGTAGATGGGTCAATCTACAAAACTACTCAGACCTACACTGAGCAACAAAATTGATATTACAATCCTTTTACTGCAATTTACATATCAAAAATGTTTTGTCCTTACAAATCTAATTCTTATTGCTGTTGCTATAGTAAAGTATACTTTCAAAAGAAGCAAAGTTCTCTTCTTGATTTCGGAATTAAATTTGATCTGGACTGACAAGAACATCTACATTTTTTTAAAAACAAGGTTCCTGCTGTCATTAGTTCTCTGCTTCAGGATTAGAATCTGGAGTGATTTATGCAAATTCTCAAAATTTTTCTCTATGATATATACTTTCTTTTGGTAGGGGTTCACAAATTGGATTTTATATGTCAAATATTGAAAAGGGAAAACTGAAGCAGGTCAGTGTTTTAAGTGTGATTGATTTCTTCAAAGGAAATGGGTGACATGATGCATTACTGCAATAAGATACTCATATTTCTGTTATAAATCATAGGCTTCTGCTGGGCCTTTTTCAGCTGGAAGTCATGCAAAACTAACTTGAACTGCTGCAATGCGAACTTTCCATAAAAACTTTCTTTTTCTTTTTTACAATGTTATTGTCCCCTCAATTTGCTTTGACAGATGGACTTCAGACGTGACTGTTACTTTGCAAAAACCACTCAAGTTTAGAACACATTATTGGGAAGTCACTTCCCCCCCAGCAATGAGAAAAACTGTAGAGTTTGAAATGCTACACAAATGCTAGCCTATGGCTGATATCATTAAAAAGTGTAATACATGACAACCTTGATTATTGGGTGGATGTTCTTGAAAAATAAACAAACAACCCTTGCTCCCTCACCAATCCTCACATTCTTTTACATCTTTACCCTATCAATCACGATCAGAAGTCTTTCTGTGCTACAAATAGTCAAATGGGTATTAAATACGAGCAGCATGTAAGAACATGCAATGGTAGACTCAATCTCTTCATATAAACTGCCTAGAAAGCAAATCCTGAAGCAACATTAACTAATGACCTAAGTGATGGTTGGTAGCCAGGCCTGACAGTTATCAAAAAGACTGTAATAAAGAACCTCTGTGAAAGAACAGCAACAGCTGCAGCAAAAGGAGTTTGGGAAAGAATGCCCAGCTTGGCAGGTTTATAAACTATTTTCACAGACAGTAAAAAAAAAAAAAAATGTTAAAAATCATATGCGTGTCTTTGCTTCAGCTGAGGAATATATCTGAAACCAGGTTGGCTACGTCCACTTGTCCTGGTTTCAACTGGGATAGAGTTAATTTTCTTTTTAGTAGCTGTTGTGTTTTGTGTTTGGTGTGAGAATGATGCTGATAATGCATATTGTTTTAGTTGTTGCCAGGTGACGTTTTCCATTAGTCAAAGATCCTTTCAGCTTCCCATAGAAGCTGAGAGGGAGCACAGACAGGACAAGCTGGCCAACAGAATATTCCACATCATAGACGTCATGATCAGTATATAAATGGGGGCTGGCCAGAGGACAGGAATCAGCAATCACTGCTCAGGATGGGCTGCACAACCCATCACAGGCTATTCACAGCGGCTTGCTTTGTACCACTTTATTTTGTATATTCTTTTACCATTATTATTGTTGTTCTTTTCCTTTTCCGTTATTGTTTTATTAAACTGTCTTTATCTCAACCCACGAGTTTTTTCCCTTTCCCTTCCTTTCTCTCTCTTCTCCCTACCCTACTGGGGGACGGTGGGGGAAGTGACAGAGCAGCTGCGTGGTCCTTGTTGCTGGCTGGGGCTAAACCATGACATCACTGAAAATACTTTCATATTATTTGATATAGTATCACAATGTTCCGAGTCATCTGAAAATGGAGATATATGTGAATAAGTGAGTTCACAGGACTGTACAGCAGTATGGTAGTAGAAGACCGAGGCCTCACTATGTATATTATCCCATACAAATTTCCATATTCACATTAACCTAGATTAACTGCTTATTCTAAACAGTAATTGCTCCAAAATATTCTTCACATTCTTTTCACATAATGAAACGTGATTTTGCTTACTAAACATGGAATAATCTCGCCCACATGTCATTTTTATTAATTACAAAAAGCTCCTTTAATAGCTTCCCTTTGTACTTCTTACCTTAGCAGCTGGAACTGTAGAGAAGATAACTGTTTCCTTTGTATTAACCTAAGCGTAGCTTGCTGAATATCAGAAGAGAATAGCCAACTTCTGTCATTTGAACAAGGAGCATCAACCAGAACCTATAAAACAAGTAAGAGCAAATAAGACAATTCACAATAAAGATATTCCCTTTCTGAACACTGTATGTTAAAAATCTACTCAACTGACTTTTGCAATCACTTAAAATACCCTTTTTATTTTCCCTTTTAGGGGCAGAAATTATGTAATTATTATTTTGAAATGCTGTTACCGAGTTGGGAGGGGGGAGAAGAGAATAAATTACTGCTACAAAAGTACTCTCTACCTGAATAGTTCTCACTTGTTTCCCCCTTTCCTAATTACACATCACACAAAGAACACAGCTACAAGGTCTTCATAATTCGCTACCAAGGCTAAACAGGTAACATCATCTAACACATGAACAAATGCACAATAAAGTGCTTCCTGAGGCTCTGCAATTCCTGTACGTCACCTTGACTGCCCTTGATAGGTCAGATATTTACGCAGGGGACAGAAAAAAAAAAGAAAACTAAGAAGAGAGCAGCATAGGAAAAAAAAGCCGCATAATGCAGAAATTTTATTTGTTAATAAGTAATAACATTACCTTGTCATATAATTCAGGCTTAAGATTTCCAATCTGTCTACCATCCATTTTAGAGACCGTTATTAAGTTAATCAAAGGAACTGGGATGAAGGATTCTATTGTCTGTTTCAACCATCTTGACCTCAAATCATCATATTCATTGCAGTGAAACTGACCTTAGAAAATTAAAAAAATGAAATAAACACACTAAAATAAGTCTTTATGGTTTTTTCTGTTTTTTTTTTTTAATATAAGGAGTTACACTGATTTCAGAAGTTCTACTGTTTTGTCATGACTGCCTTAAGTCCTTTGTTACTGCACATTTTATAACACTGCTGAATTTTTATAAACGCAAGTAAATTTCAACATCCTCCTATATAGTAATGCATACATATATACTAGCAAATACTTACATAGCAACAGACTTCCACAGCAAAACAAACTTTAAACACAGAATCATAGAATCGGTGAAGTTGGAAGGGACCTTT
>VXBO01010258.1:466594-494029 GCA_013400135.1 Rhinoptilus africanus | reverse complement strand
GCGCGGCAGCCGCATGGCCGGAACCCCGGGGGGGGGCAGCGGGAGCGGGGCGCCCCCTGGCGGCCGAGGGGGGAGCAGCTCCGCCGTCCGGCCCCGTGGCTCCCCCGGGGTGGGTTGTTTTGGTTCGTTTCTTGGTTTTTGGTTCGTTTCTTGGTTTTTGGTTTGTTTGTGTTTCCCCCTCTGCCGCTCCGGGAGGTGAACCAGCATGAGGCTNGTGATTAACTACTTCTGGTTGTCTCCTCGTTATCACTATCTGTAACATCAGCTCAGCAAATACCGATTTCTACACAGTAAGAAGGTCAGTGATTAGCTATTTTCTCACACGGTAAGAAACAATTATTTTAGAAACAAAGCACAGGCCTGCCTTTGGTAACAACTGAACCCTCGATTAATCGACTCACCAACCCGGTCCTCCGCCCAGAGCCTGCTCCAGATGTGCTGCCATCCACCCCACGCCGGCAGAGCGCCGCCCATGGCTTTTCAGCGGACCCTGACGCCCGGCTGGTCCAGGCTTACGCAGACTTTGCAGCTCCTCGGATCCCCACCGGAGACCAGCTCCACCCTCACCTGCTCACACTGCGAAGGAAAAAAAAAAAAAAAAAGAAAAAAGAAAAACACTGTGAGAAACTTGGGAATTATTCACGTAGACATCTTACACACTTTTTCAGATAGCCCGTTCTCTGGGAGCAGCAGTCAGGAGAACAACCAGACCCCCGCTTGACAACTGTAACCGGTTTAGCAGCCTAAAATCCGAGGCTGCCGAAATTCTCATGCAGCTCCTCTTCTGAGCCCTTCACCTGGCGACCTGCAAACCCCTTCCATGAGGAAGGCCAGCTTGCTCTCTTTGTCATCTCTTGCTGCAACCGTCATGGCCTAGCAAAACAAAGTCACCATGTGCCCTCTTTCTCTCTCTCAAAAGCTCATTTGTCCACCAGCATTTCCCGACTCCTTCAGTACAAGCAACCCCTGTGGAAACGGCCAGTTTGATTAACAGTAGTTCCAATTAACGGCCGCTCATGCTGCTTCTGCGTCCCGAAACCAGCCTCTGAAATCCAGGCTGGAAAGGCGTGCAAAGATAAAGGCAGGAGTGCTATCATGTAGATAAATATTTGAGTTTCAGGCACTGACTAATGAAGACTAAGAACATTTATGCAAACCTCATGCAAATTACCATCAAACTTGAAACATTTAAAATGTTTTTAATCAGGATCCTGATGAAGAGCCAGCAGCCAAAATGGAGACCTCCTATTTATCAAATGTGAAAGGAAACCAGAAAGGCTTTTTGATACATGAGTTGTACCAACAGATACGGAACAAAACTGGTGTAAAAAGTACACTGCTCTGAGGCTGTAATTCTTATAAGACCAGTAACATATAAGAAAATACATAAAATAACTGAATTTTACTGTACCAATAAAACAGAAAAGTACGCTGAGTCACATTCCCCTAAATTTAGGCTATATTCTACTCGCAGATGGTGCTGCCATTGTTGCTTAATGTGTCTGAAACCAGTAAGATTGGCAACACCTCAGAAGCAAAGAAAGGACTTCAATTAAACAGTTTGTTCACAAGCAACACCACCATAACAAATAGATGAACTGCAACTAAACAGTAAAAATGCTACTGCAACCCGTATCTCTCCCGTGCGCTACTGAAGAGGCGGGCTGACTCTGGGAGAATAACTTCAGTACATTTTGAAAGGCAGGCTACTGTCTGTACAGGAACTGTACAGGAGTGACATCCTCTCCATAAAAAGCAATCCAAAACAGTGATTTCTGTCACCTACGCAACTGCGCTTGCCACGGTAAGTGACCACTTGCATGCCTGGATGTCCTGTTAAACCACAAACCGTATCTCATTTCTGCAAAATCCCTTGTATCTCCACATATCCACTATAACCTCAGTCCACAATTCTCTGAAGCTAACACATTTCCTTTAAATGTAAGTTACTCTATTTCTAGCTTGGGTTTTTTAAGTACGTCCTTGCTTTCTGGAAAGCAAAGGAAGATGACACAGTGTATGCCCAATTGTCCCCTGATACTGTCAGAGAGTGGAGGATGGCTGAAATGTCTAAAAATTAGCAAGTCAATATTCAGAAATACTACCATCACCATCAACATCCTCTGAGCCCAGCAAACAGAAAAGACCAGCCATTACTGTGACTTTCACTCTTCGGTTTCACGTGTCCACAGCTTCCTGAAGCAAGCACAAATTCTGAGTCATCACTATTATTACACAGTAATTTAGAAATACACAAGCAAACATATTCTCCATGTTTGTTATATTAGGACAGACTTAGCAAAAGCTTGCTAGATTTTATGGAAATCAAAGTTTTGGACAGCCTGACTTGCAGGATAAAAAAAAACGTGGATTAGAAGACCATGTGAATTAATGCTTTTGAGATGTAGTACTCTTTGGGAAACCTTTTTAAGACTGTATTTTTCTGCATGATAAATTTTAGGACATTGCTTTTTTGTAGCAGCAAATGCAAACATTGTGGAAAGACTGACTAAGCATCAGTTTGAGGTCTGCATAATCTACCACCTTCTGAAGAAAATTATTACATGTATGTAATCCAGAGTCTCCTACTCTTTCTCAGTCCTTCAGTCCATTATTTAGTTGCTTATCAGTGAATAATTATTTCAGTAGCACCTTACTCAGGCTCACCTGGCTTTGTTGGTCTTCACAGCTTAACACACATACTTGGCTGGATGCAAGCACTTCATTTCTTGTTATTCATTCTCACTCAACTTTTCCCTGAGTCTTTCTACTAGCACAGCAAGAAGAGAATTTGAAGTAATCTTAAATTCATATTCACTGGGGAGTATACACAGATTGTTAACCACTCCATGGTCCATTTTCATAAAATCTTCTGTAAAGCACAGATTTTGCTATCATAGAGCAGTTGCCAGAGCAATCCCAAGTAAGAATATACAGCTTATGTGAACAGTAGGGGGAGAAAATACAAAAAGAAACCCCACCCACACCCTAAAACCCTCACAAAAGCAACCAAACAAGAAAAATATTCTTCTGTCCTAAGACAAACGTGTCTTAAGTTACACTTACTTTTAAAATGTAGTTCCTCGTTCCATTTACAGATGCATCTATTGAAATACTGTGGGGTATGTTGTGTTCAATATAGCAAATACTTTAAGTTGAATGAATTCCAGAAGCTAGGAAGCAAAGAGACAGTATGGCAAAGTTAGTGGGGAGTATCCTGAAGTTACAGTACTAACCCTTCAACTAAAATACTGGAATAACTTAGTGGAAAAAATACTGTTTGAATGTTATTTAAAGAAAAAACCCCAAACAATAACCTATGCTGCTTGCTTTGATACTGTCCATTAATCTTTTCTAATGTGACATTATATGCAAAAAATAACTGTTCTCAGGACATATACTGGTTTCTTCTGGAGAAGAAAATTGTAATGAGACCACTCATGGCAACCCAATTTTAAAAGTCATCTAAAATAGCAAAACTGAGAAATCCATTTTTAAGTGACAGATAGGCCTCTAGAGGATAGAGTACGGTTCTTTCGGTTTCAAGGGAAGAATAATCACTGCAGCCTTTATAAAGCTCATACAGAATTCACAGCCCAGAAGCTGAGAGGTAACACAGGCTTAAAGCCTGTTGCACAGGGGCTTCTGCAGCCCCACTGATAGCATGGGTGTGGGGTGACTGGTGTGCTCGGATCCCCAGTTACACTTGCCCCTCTGCAGGTGCCTTGCTGCTTCCATCTTGATCCTCGTAACCAGAGCTCCTGGGAGGGCCATTAGAAAGCTGGCATCAGCTGTCTATTGCAGGGAAATCCTCTAAAGCTTTCTAATTATCCATCAGGGCTGTGGAATTGAAAGAGAAATCTCACATGATTATCAAATAGCTTCCTCTAAAATTGTCTCACCTCAGTATCAGTGTCCCTCACTTACTGTGCGTTATTCACATGGAGACACCACGTTGCAGATGTGAAACTAAACCTAATATATATCAAATATACCTACCTTTAATAAGACAATTATAGTTATTATTTTCTATTTAAAACCTTTAAATCTCTGAGGAAGGTCCTTCTGTGGATTCTAGGTTTTGGCTAAAAAGGAAGAAAACAATGAGAATGACTTATTTTGAACCGCTGATTACCTTTTACACTAATTCAGCTCATGAAAATTACTATTCCTTATCTTAGAAAATACATTTAACTTACCTTTACAAATTTTTGTCTAAAATCTATTTAAAGCGTTGCACATAGATATGCAAAATGTTCTGCTTATGTAGCATATTTCTGTGTACTTACCACTCATTTATTTAAGTACAAATACTCATAGCTGAATTCACTGATACATTTTGAAAGCAATGTTATTGACAACAAAAATCATCAGAACCTGATGAAGTCTTCAAATTTGTGTAATAATTATTACCTCTCAACTTACAACTGAGCAACTTATGACCTCTCAAATATTACGTGCACTATAAAAGCACTTTAAATGTATACATATATACATAACTTAGTGCCAATCTATCAATATAGTCTGAATTTGGTCACATTGCAGTTGTAAAAATATGCAAAGATTCTGTCTATAAGGTCTTTATTTCATACATTTTAGCAATGTAAATGAGACTTGCAGCCATTAAGCATTTATGACTATACTTGCTTCCAAAAAATTGTAATTTATGGTAATATGGGAAACATTGATGCTGGTGCATTAGTTTTATTCTATACACAAATGTCATCAAGAGCAAATAACAAGTTAAGGTAGTATAAATTACTGAAAAAGATACCGTAGTAAGTAATTACATATTAATAAACAAAATCATATGAAACATTTTTGAGTACTTTGGTCATATATTGGTAAAATTTATTTCAAAAGCAGAAACAAAACTGATACATGTGTCCACATACACAACACGCATAACACATATTTCACAAATAAGTATCAACAGCTTCCATTTCCATTTCTCAAATTTTGTTTCCACAGCAGTATTCAGCTTTCTTTTTAATAAAGACTTCCATTAATTTAATTTAGATTAGTGTTAAAATAAAAGGGTAATACTCTTCTAGAAACTGAAGCTGTAAAAAAATAAGCTTGCAAATTTAGAGCCTTTAAACCAAAAAATGTAAGTGGTAACATCGCTAAAGATAGTAAGATTGAGATTGCACAAGTAAAATTTTATGCAGCCCCCCTCTCCACTTAATATTGTGTTTGTTTGAAGTTAAAATGACTAAATCCTGAGAATAATAAAACTGAACCAAGTTACACTATTAGAATACAACAAAAGTATTCTTATGCTGACAGTCACATACAAATTGTTTCATCTTTGCACTAAACTAGCAAACTTGGAATATTCCTTTTCTTTTGTTTTCAAGGTGGTGTTTTAGTATTATCGAGATTAAAAAGTGCTGGAGCTTATATGCATACTGGGTGATTCAGTTTTCCATCAGAATTGATGACTGAATTAGTGCAAAACTTCCGCTATGTGCAATTTTCTTGTACGATGTAGTAGACAAGACAATATTCAGCTCTATTTTCCCAACTGCATTTTTTCACCTATGCCAAACTCAGTTAACAAAACAAAGAAAACAACACACAAGAAAACTTTCAGACAATTCAAATAGCATAATTTTGTATAAAATGTATTTATCTTAAACTTCCCTTTCCACCTTCCTCCCCCTTCAGGTTGCCAGAAATACGAAATATGCATCTGGTAATGTAATCCCTATTAAGAAGTATTGCTACTGTAAGAGAAATGTAAGAGTCAAACATACGCTGCTTGTATGCATTTGACTATCAGCTTTCTAATGCTTTCTAGATATCATTTCATTGGTAGTAGGTACATGTGTCCACTCAAACTTTCAAATAATTTTATAAAAAGTTAGAAAAATATACTCAGTATTTGTTGCATAACCTTCCTATATTCACTCTATCATACACGAATCTTACAAAATGCTTTAGAATCATTTATTAGCTGCAAAAATACCAACAATGTGCAGCACCTGGAGAAAGGTCTTAGTCAGAACATACAATCCAGTATTATGTGATCTTGAAGGTATTTTTCTTCAGGTTTACAGCTATGAATTTTCACAAGTAAACCCAATAAATATTCCATACCATGTTCACATGAGCGTCCATGGACACATAGACCTTTCTTGATTCCATGCTAAATCCTGAAGGAGAGCTGGTGATGTGAAAAATAAGTGACAAAGTCTGATCGACTAAGTACGATAAAATGAACTCCATGTTTAATTGCCACCAAGTTATTTTGCAACGAGCTGACAGACTGCCATTTTAAAAAAATTCCTTCAAGGGCAAAAAATGTTTCTGATAGAATTTTTTTTTTAATGCTATTTGTGATCCAGTTAAGCAATGACATCATGGGTATCGCCGTTGGGTCTTTGGCGTACAGTCAGCGGGGGCAGAGGCTTTCCATAGAAATCTGCATAAGAAACACGATAGAAGAAAACACACATTAATCTGTTATTTACCATTTTCCTTGCTTAAAGGCTGTTTAAATGAGGTAAACTCTTGCTTCCTTAATGAAAGCTAGGTAGCCGACAAGTTTAGAGCTAATTGCTACAAGGAGCTTTCAGATATAGTGCTAATTGTCTGGAGGTGCATTGCCCGAAACAGGATTTAATTACATTTTGTTATACACGCATCAGCGCTTGCAAGATCAAGCCCAAAGGTAACCTGTAAACTTCCCTAAAAACAGGAAATGAGACATCCAAAATGTAAAAATAAAGATTGAAAAAATGAAGTACCAAAATTTAAATGCTGCTGTAGTCAAATCTGCATTGCAATAAAGTTTTGAGTCACAGTCATGCTATGCAGCACCCAAAATTTTGGGACTATTTATGCATGGCATCTATCTTGAAAGCCATACTAATTTTCTAAAATAACTATATTAAGAATTTTTAGATAAAAGTGCAACATTTCCTTTAGTCAATAAAGGAGTTTAAAGTAGTAAAATTGTCCAAAACAGAGTTATTAAGTATACCAGAGGAGAATAAAAAGTATCCTCAAACATTTGTAACTGATATAAAAAAAACAAACCATGCAGACTGGTACATGCAAAGCATTTCACAAGCAAAATAATATCATGAAAGATGGTAAGAGGAAATAGGTAGAAATCAAGAAAAAATAAAAGCAGCTTTTTGAAGCATTCAAATCTCAGTTTTGTTTATACAATTTCCTCCACAACAAAGCCTTGATGGCCTGCCAACACAAAATTCAGCTTTAATAAATTGTAATTTTCCAAGAAAAATATATTCCACTTGTTCTACATATGCAATAACTGGTGTTAAAATTGCATTCGGGAGCTAAAATTAACAAAAGCAAGCAAGTCGGACTCTATTACTCTAAGAATATATATATATGTCTGTAGGATCAAGGCGTTAGTTATCCTCACATTTAATCAGCAAAATAATAACACTTTCGTATTATTGTTGTAAATCATTTGATTTTAATAGAGCTAATTCAGTGTTACAGCAGCATGTGAAAAGCAACAAAACTGTAACAAATGATTATAGGGTAAATGAAAACCTGTACAATGGATGTTTTCATTAGTGAGTTTCTTGAGGTGTGGCAAACAATTTTAGGACTGTCAGGCAATTTTACCTCCTATAATGAGAGAGGTTTATCGTTCTTGCAAATGTATCCTCCAGTGACAATAAATAGGCACTCATACCTAATGTTGTGCTAGAATCATTAACATAACTGGAAAAATTGCAGTCTTTAGTGAAAATAAGTGTATAATTAAAGATTTATATAAGTGACTCTGCTGCCTGTTAACTCTGCCTAAACATCCAACATAATGCTGTCTGCTCAGAAAGACAGAAAAATGACTCAATATATATACTAAATAGCCTGCTCACCAACACTTAAATTTTTCAGTTTGCACATCAACTCATGAAGACAGATTTATGTCTCTTGGAATGCCTAGCATTAAAAACCAGACCTCTGGAGGTCGTTTCAACTCACACTACACTAGTTTTATATATTTCAGCAGCAAGGTCTACCACTTATCTGTGACACTTCAAAAAATAATTTTTAACTTTAAAAAAAAAAACCCAAAGGAATAACTGCTATCCTAACTCACAAAGACCTGTAGTAGAATGCATGGGAATACTAAGAAACACCTGTTCCTGTGGTTTTTTCATGGACTAGCAGAAATCAATGCTACAAAAAGTCATGCCTGTTTTGAAGCTTAAGAGGGTTTCTTGACTAACATTGAGGAGCTATCAAATGTTTTATTGTTACAGTCTTGGACAAAGACTTTGGAGAGTACTCCTGAAAATAATCTCTATGCATAACCAAGGGTCCTTAAACTTTTAAAGGCAGACTGTTAAATACTTTTTTTTCTTTCCTTCCTCTTATGGATACTAACAATTTTACCTGGAGTCTCGACAACAGCATCTACTGGATATCCTACAGGAACTGAGGTTTTACAGCCTGGTCTATATGTAGGTAGGTGCTCATTTGCACCATATACAAAGACTTTTCAGCCACTTGTCCAATAACAGTTTCTCAAAGAAAACTGTTCAACAGAATCACTATAGAAAACAGTTCACTTCAGAGAATTCAAAAATCCTACAGAAAAGAAAGCCTTACTAAAGGAAATTTAAAAAAAAAAAACAACCAAAAACTTTAAGCTTTCACTGCAAATTGTGATTTCTTATACCACTTAATCATGAAACCAATACAGAAACCAGGCTTAACAAAGGTTAAATGCCTGAAAACCTTTTAAAACCACCTTTACAGTGAATTATGGGCAAAGCTGGACACCCTCACCACCCCCAAATAATCAGAACTGATTTATTTCTTTGCTGAAGGGACAACCGAAAAGAAGTTTGTTTTCAGAAAGATGCCATTCTGGGAATATTCTAAAAGATGGATCAAAAGTAGGCTCTACTGGTCTTAGGAAAATTCGAATGAGTTTCCAAGCAGAAGACGGCTCTCTGTCTGCAATATGTAAAAAGCAACTGAAAAACACTGTTGTGTGACAGAAAACAGGCAAGGACAGATGACAAGCTAAAATCAGTGCAAGATGGACTTGGTACCATTAGGTTAATGGTTGAACTCAATCATCTTAAGAGCTCTCTACAAGTTAAATGATCTGAGTAAAAAACCCAACTGCTTTAAGCAAAATAAGTCATTCATGCTCTGGAGTATCAGGACCTAACTAAAGGTTTGACAATGCTGGACCACGAGTTTGAAGAGCTTTTTTAGTTTATAAATAGTTCTTTCCTAATATATGTTTTCTTGCTTTCTCAGGATTTTCTATATCTGGTGTGAATCTTGTGAGCGTCTCAAAATTCCTGAAAAAAAAGTATCTCAGCAAAGACCAGGCAAAGTCTTGAATTCAGCTGCAAAGTTCTGAGCCCTCCAAGTTTCCTCTGATCTCAATGGTTACATCTCTGGTCAAGAGATGATTCCCCTGCTAACCTTTTTTCCATGGTTAGATTCCAAAACTCTTTAATTATTATTCTTGTGTTACACATGGACTAAATTAATACAGATCTCAGGTTATTAACTTACACAGCTGTGAGTAAGGAACCTAGCTTAAGCAGTTTCTTTCCTCTGTCCCACCCATGTTCTTGCCACAAAATGCAACACCTCCCTTAGGCACAGATAAAAATTGAGTAATACCCCTTCCCTTTCTTCCCCTCCCTACCTCTTCATCAGGCTTTTCTTTCTTGCCGCCTTCACTCTATATGCCTTTAAAAAAAAAAAAAGAGCAAGATGTTTTTATGATTAAGACTACAAACTACATTTTTGCACACGAATTATGCACCTATGAAAAATAGATGTCTGGTCTCTAGAGAACTTAATTCCTCTTTAGGCATCTTTTAGGATTCTTTGGCAGAGAAGCTCCAACGTTCTGTTGCGTCAGAACTTCAGCAGGTATGTCCACATGGTGCTGTACGACATGACAGTAGTACAATCATTTCAAGTCAGGGACAATCAGCTCAAGGATCACTACAGCCACACTGAGCTCCTTCCTCTGTAAGTCCCTCAATTAACATTCTTTTTGTCAATTTGTTTAAATGTTCCCATTGCTTTAGTTTGGTCATCCTCATCTCACATTACTCCATATTCACTTGGCTTTTCAGAAATTGAAAAATAAAAACGTAAGGTAAAGGAAGATATTATCAATTAAAACTGAAAAAAGATGCAGTATGAGCACAGGAAAATCAATCTTCCATGATCTTCCAAAACCAGAAAATAGTCATTATCCAAGAGAGAAATTAAGAATCTACCGACTACACCATGACATTTCCAGTTATTAAACTTATTTATCCTATCAGTTTGTGAACTTTCAGGCACACTGGCTCTTCAGGTAAAGTAGCAGATCCCAAGCTTTATTACTGACACCTCTCCTTGCAGACCAATAACCTAGTTTTCAGTTGGAAGTCTCACTACTTCTGTAATCAAATTTATGCTGAGCTTTTCGTCACAGCTAGGATTGTAGTACCTCATTTGGAGTTGCTAACATAATGCACTTAATTCAAGGTGCCCACATCTTTATCTTTCCTTCTCACAATAAAACACCCACAAATCAATGACAAAAATCTTACAGACTATGCTTTTAAAACCATACGGAATCAGTAGCAGTGGGCAGAAGAGATTTTAGACTATCTCAAGAGGCAAGATAAGGAGTCAGCTTACAAAAAGCAAATTCATCTGGATGTGGGCTATGGTTCACAGTACTCCAGAAATACATGGGGCCCATTTGGGTTCAGTACCGTGAAGGAATAGGCACTTCCAGTTTAGATCATGAGATCAGTGTAGAAACAAACAGGCAGCTTAGTGCAGAACCAGCCTGGATGTGGAAGAGCCACTATGGATCACAAATTAATAAGCCCTGCGAGATCTCTGCAGTCCTGCTAAGATGTTTCTGCAGAATCTTCTCTGCTGAGTACCTCAGACTTCTTGCAGTATCTACATAACCCAACTTTCATCCCCTTTGCATCAGATAATGATGAACTGTCTACCTGCAATATGCATTTGAACTCTTAAAGTAACCAGTCCTGTTACTCCCTGTTATACGGCACATTATGATATGTAGGTGCATCCTACTATGCAAATAACTCCAGATCATTAATAGCTTCAGATATGCAGTGCCACTTTAAACTTTGTAAGGGAATCTGAGAGAATTTATTCTTTTTGGTAAAAAAATAAACAAGACTTGAAAAATCAAAAAGATGCTTTCTGCTAAGCAAAACAGTTAGTTTTTGGTGAATAAAAATTAGCATGAAGAAATTTTAAAAAGAGGAAGAATGAAATGAATGTAGAAGTGAATGAACAATGGAGAATGATTTAAAAAGTACAAACCCAAAAATATTTTCAATTACCAGCATGATGTGTTTCACCAAGAGGCTCAAGTTTTCGAAGTCTATTAAGTTTGGGAGTTCCCCAGCCAACTAAAGGAAAACAAAGAGAGTCAAAACACACCACAACTGCATCTGATTCTGATGAAATGTAGGGAAGCCACTCCTCTGTGATAAATCAAAGCATTTAGAAATGCCAAAAGTATGTAATATATTGTACATATGGTGAATAATGATGAAATACTTTAAAACCAAACTGATTTATCCTTAAAAATATTGGTATTTTTAATCACTTTTCATCGCTGAGTAGTCAAGTCTCTGACTTTTTTTGTGAAAACAATAACATCTTCCCCTACGTGGACTGAATCAAATCAATACTGCAAAAGTTCATACCATGAAGTGTGAAACTGCATCAAGAATTTCCTGAAGGGTAAGGTTTGGTAGTATATCTCTGTATAAAGATCATTCCAGTTTCATTATTCACAAATTAATATTTTAAAGACTTAATCGCCGCAAATTGAGACATCGATTATTGTTTGTTAGCACGCTTACCTGGTGGAAGAGATGGTGGTGGCGTAGGATTTTTGGGAACAGCATCTTCTGCGTTAACAGGTTCTACTCTGTGGCCCCTTTTTAATTTTGGTTTTTTATTTTTTTTCTTACCGTTATCTGTATCAAACAGAAATAAAACATTACATACCATACAGTTATATTCAGAGAATATATTAGATCATCTTCTAATACAATTGTTAGGGTCAGATGCATCAGCATTTTCGGTCCAAAGTTATACACAGAAGCATGTGAAATGTAAAATGTACACAACATTCTGCTGTAGAAAATAAACTATGAGCATAAAATATATGCAAACTCTATGTTTTCATAAAGAAATTCAACTTAGCTTGGTACTGATGGAAAGTGGACCACATATTCAATTGTGATAAAAACGAACCTAGTTTCAGCTACGGTATCAGTCACACCAACAAACACGCACTTTTTTGAAACAGATTTTCCAATACAATAACTGAATGGTGTATTTTTATGTTTTCAATAGATCAAACTGATGTGCAGTATCATGAAAAATAATACAGAGAGGGAAGAACTATGTGAAAACTAACATTAAATGACACATTAAAAGGAAGCAGTTTTACCTGAGTCAAGGCATTCTGAGGCTTGCTGCTCATTCCCTTCTTCATGCTGCAAAAGCTGCGTAGTTGCAGAATTGCATGTTTCTAGTCTACTATCATTTGTATTTTGGCTACTGCTACTTGAGAAGTGCTGGGCATCCATTTGTTCTTGCTCTGTTTGCGATTTCAAGACAATTGTAGCCTTTTCAGTCTCCAACTTTTGCCGCTTCTTCTCCTTTTCAATTTGTCTTTCATTCTAACAAAAAGTGTAAGATTTTTTTTTAACAACTTCTAATGCTGTAAACTGATTAGTAAGACAGGAAGTTTATTTTAAAAATCAAAATATTCCTAGCATATTTTTTCCAGCACAGAAAATATTTTCAAATAGTTGAAGAAATTAAATTTCCAATATCCTGCCCAGAGGAAGCAGGGATGGGAGGGGGCCGGGGGGGAAGGATTGAAAGCAAAAGAAATGATCTTTAGGTTTAAAGCCTGTTTTCTTGCTTTCTTTTTGGTAATACGGCCAAAAAAAGAGAAAAAAGCTAGCTATGTAAACAACATCAACAGTCCTGAGCAAAAGGTTAGAAAACTCCTAATTTCTTCCTCTTAACATTTTTTTTTAAATGTTTTAGTTAAAAAATAAATAAATGCACATGCACAGAGTTTAAGTACCCAGAAAGCGCTACCATGATTTGGTCAAATACCAATTGTGTCATAAACACTCAATGAAACAGTAAATCACCATCTCTGCAATAATCACAGCTATACCCTTCTCTTCTTACTCTGTATGTTATTATAAAGGGTATTATTGTGCCTGTAGCTGACTTTGCAAGATATATGCATATGGATGCTTTTGTCCTGGGGAGAAGCAAATGTTTGAATTACTTACTGGAACACTCACTGAGAATTTGTGTGTTTCTTGATATTATATTATCTTAAGTCAACTGCATAAAAAAATACAGTATAATAAATAAGAACTACCTGAACTCAGAAACATAGGTTAAGGAAACTTTATATATTAATATGCTTTTCATATTTCAAAGCTAAGAAAAGTTCTCAATTGTCTCAGGTTATGCTCAGAAATCTAAATAGTTGAAGTAGTCAATGATATTTCATGTGACTCACTACATCACTAAAACATTTTACAAGAAACGAATAGACCTTGAATATTTTCCACTCCCGAGTATCCAATAGATTAATTAGGAAATGTGTTCAGTCATCTGTTTACAATCCCCTTATTTTACTGTGGCTATGAAACTTTTTCTGCCCGAATCAGTAACAGGGGATTTTCTTAATATGAAAGCATTGANATCATCTTGGGAGCCCTTTGCTGTACCCTCAGACTGACAAGATTACAAAAGATAAATAATGTTGTGCTGACAGACTTAGAACAATTCTTTTAAATGAACCACTTTTCCCATTACCTCTCAGACATTTGTTAGCAGTAGGTCTAAAACAATCCAGATTTCCATATATTCTCATACCTCGGAGATTACAGCAGATATAGGCTGGAAGGGGTTTCCACAGTTGCCAGGCTCAGGGTCTTCCTCATCAGGTACACTTCTTCCTTCTTCTCTTTCCCTATGTTGTTGGGTTTATGTTGTTGTTTTGGAGGGGTGGGTTGGGTTTTTTTTTGGGGGGAAGGAGTAGAAAGAGGGGGGATGAACAAAGAGTTATGAAGCCAAGCCATACATTTCACATCATAAAGAACACTTATTAGGTCATCTAACTCATCCTCCAATTTATGCACGCTGATTTTTACAATATGCTTCTGTATTTTGAAAAACATTCTACAGAAATCAGAACGACAGACTAACACCAGTAAAGCACAAGTATGTATTATGGTAGAGGAAGAAACACATGCTGCTGTGTGCCAGAATGTTCAATCAGCACATCAGGAAGCGGAAGCAGTTTCTGAGGACAGGACCTGTGATCGTGTGATCGAATACATCTGTAACTGGAAGGTTTTGATTGTCCAATAGTATGCTAAAATTTTCACAGTGGTAATCTTTTATAACAATTGTTTCAAGTTATTCAATCATCTAAAAAAAATATTATGCAGTGGGAAACCAGAATATCTAAAACCTCTTATTCTATTTTTAATACACCTCCATTTCTCATAACTCTAGATTCTTCTTAATATACGTAAGGGGGAACTAGTGCTAGACTATTCAGTTTATGTGGTAACAGTTAGTGAATCGTGTTTGCTTCAACAGAAAAGTTCAGAACACCACCTAATCCTCAGTGTACTGTTGGTGCACCAGCACTAGTTATTTTTTATGCACCAGATTTCTGTGTAAGAAATATTAAATTACTATCTATGAAATAATACATCAATTAATAAATCATATGCTCATCAAACACTTTTCATCAATCGATCTGACAGTACTTGCACTTAGGAAGTCACTGTAACACCTACTTAACAGCTGCAAGTACTGGTAGAGGAAGGAACCCCACTGTTCAGAGGCACAGATGGGAATGCAAAGGAGGTCACCAATCTATCCCTGAAACCATTCTTCTGGGAAGGAATGGCCAGTGCTGGGGTAAAACTTATTTGCACTAATTCTCTCTGGTTTTCCATCTGACACAAGATCATTGCTACTAACATATTCTGGAGGAAATGCACTTTGAGAAGACACTCAGAAAGCAAATCTGAACGAAGAGCAGTCTGGGGAATTACTAAAGCACATAATAAAACAAAATTACACTTGAATCAAGAATAACCTGTTTCTTACAGTAAGAAATTGATTTGAGGCAAAACAGCAAGATGAGAGTTAATGCCCTCTCTTAGCATCTGAAACAAGTCCTCAGCTACAGGTAAAACCAGCAGAAGTTACTGGTTAGCATTCCTCTAAGAAACAAAGACAGTTCAGCAAAACTTGTAAGCCTTTAATCCAGTTCGGACTCAAACAATTCTTCCAGTGAATGAATACAATCAAGATTACTGAGTGGGAACAGAACATACGGAAAATGTCCAGATCATCAGACAATCTCTTTGAGACGTGTTTCAAAGTCAGTCCTCCTTGCGACACCTCTCAACATGGCATAAATCCAACATGGTCAGAGGGTTTTGCCTATGCAGAGACATTTGGCAAACTAACAGCATATGCATTTTTTTTATAATTTTGTGAAATATGTATGAGGACTGTGTCAAATTCCAGGTGTTTAAAACATGCTTAAGTAATTTACTTGCTGAACTAAACCAAAATCAGCAAGAGTACAAGCCAAGACACTTAACAGTAGCTTCACAATTACTTCTCACAGTAACTGAGACTCGCAAATCTCTACCCATAAGGCAGACGGGGAGTCAGGGATGCTCAGTGAATTTTCTAAGAATGCTCCTGTAAAACGCCCCTAATGGGGCTAACGATGACCACAAAGGGCTTTGAAGGGAAGTAATAAATCATTTGTCCTGCTTTTCCTCAATGTATCATCTTATGTCCCTCCATGCCTCACCTGCTGGGTATCCTGAAGTTTATTAAGTGCAGGGTTGAATAAAGTTTCACATCTAGTCTTTGATATTCACATATGGATTACAAAGTCTAACTTAATAAAAGTTTATGTTAGAACACACTTGAAGGTAACAAGATTAAATGAGAGGATTTATTTTGTAGGTTAGCCTCCTGGGTAGTTATATTAGCAAGGCCAAATTTATTCCACAACTACCTTGCAATTCTCGTTCATGGTACATTCCCAGCAGAGAGTGAATAAAGGGGGTGAACCAGGCAAAATCTTGTAGGTCTTAAAGAAAGGCTTTTTAGCATTCAGGTCCTTACTTGTAATATGGAGGCTCTTGGCTTGTAAGCTTTAAATCCTTGATAGTTTGGTTCTCATAAGCTCCATGTACAGGAATGAATCAAGTGTCTTAGAGAAAGGGAGGAGAAATTACAGAGAGAATACCTTTCTTCTCGTATTCTTCTCACTCGCTCAGCTCGTTCTAGTTTCTTTTGTTCTTCGTATGCTTTTTGTTCTGTAGTGTCTCTTTGGATGCGCTCATTTAAGGCATCAAAATCTTTTGCTATGATATGTAGAAGCCAAAATAAACCCTTTTTTATTGATTTATCAATTTTTTTCCCACAGCCCATGATGGCTGAGCAAGGTTCCTGTAAATATAAGGAGAAGGAGGAGGGGAAAATTATTTGCAGTTCAGATCGCATTCTTTGACTGAAAACAAACACTCCGCCAAACAACTACTGTTAACTCTGAAGCTTGCAAAACACTGAGAAGTATGGGAAATAAATTTGCATATAGGTTTTCTGCCAATTTAGGTGCTTTTTTTGCCAAGATACAAATCACATTAGTTCTATCAAATTCCGTTATTTCCAGTCCTTTTCCAAAAATACCAGAATACTGCACAGAAAAAAAGTTTGCGTGTTTATCTCTAAATAGACATATATATATACAACTGTTACATGTACACACACCTGTTACATTTATACACACCTGTTACGTGTATATATGTATATTTGCACACCTGTTTCTATAGACATCCATATCTATGCATCTATACAGAAATATAATTTATCGACCTCATATGTGTGATCTGTTCTGCACTGCTTTATAACAGCCTGTATTATATTTGTCTAGTAAAATGGAAAAAAATGACATGCAAGAGAATCAGCTTAGCTTCAGTTCATGAAAGAAATGTTAAACTTATGAATAAGCACCTAAGGGATAAATAAAATCCAGCGTGAATTTGTCAGAAAAACTGTCAAACCAATTCAATTTTTTAGAACAGGTATTGTGGGTAAGTGTACTTGATTGGAGTAAAACTTTTGTCATGATATTCTCATCAGTGAGCAAGAGAAACATGACCTAGGCAAATCTATTGGAAGATGGGTGCAAACCCCATCGTTATTAGTTTGGAATACTTTATCTAGCTTGGATGCAACACTTCAAGGAAGTGGATTGATTGAAAGGAATAAAGAGCATAGTGAGAAAAAATAGACAAAATTGCTTATGAACACACAGCTGGTAAGAAAACATGGAAGGAACAGGAGTGGTTCTTCTCTTGAGATGAGAAAACTTCAAGGAGATACGATAACAGCCTTCAAAAACATAAGGCATAACTGCAGATAGAAAAGAATAATTATCTCTTCATATTCATAGTCAGGAGGCCAAGTATAATCGGCTTTAATTGGAACAAAAAAGATATGGCTCAATTCTAGCTTAGAACATGGAAAAGGACTAAATGACCTCTCAAGATCTCTTCAGAATTATTTTCCAGAATGTTTTGGATCACTGTATGGGTCTTTTAAACTGTTTTCTGAATAACAGTTGAACAGATCCAGCTACCTATTTGACATGAAGACATTATATTTCATACTGATCATGTTCAGGATTTCTGCTCATGAATGAAGAAAGATTTAAAAAACCCTAACTCCTCAACATCAAAACCTAAAAATTCTCCTTGTTTTCTTTTCGTTTGACAAGCATTTAAATGGCACTATATTCAGATACGGTACCTACTATTTATAACAGAAAAAATAATTCTGACCTGTTATATGACCCCAGCACACAAAACCTAGTTTACATTTTAATCCATTCCTACTTTGTCTAAATTAAGGTTCAAATATGTGTGTTGTTCACTATGGAACACTACAATGTTCTCTAGCAGAACCTAATCAAGGAGAAGACTTATAGGCAATAATACCTTGTTTCTCTGAGAAAACTAGGATAAAACAAAAGACAGCACTGTGGTAATTTTTTTTCTAGGTTTGCAAAAAGATTATTGTTACTGTAGTTCACTTACAAAATATAGAAAGTTAGAAATTTAGGATGTACTGACATATTAAAAAAGGAAACAATGAAGGCCATTCACCGTGACTTTTTGTGACAGTGAGACAAATGATTCCTTCAACTTGCTTTAATATTTTGCGGGAAATTTTAAAGATCCATAAGAAAACTAATTAAAAGAGTAAAAACAAACAAAAGTGGTTTTGTTCCTTACCTAATTTTATTTAAATCTTGTCTCATAACGCCCCTGTTTAAATTCACCCCACAAGTCATCACACTGAAACAAGTCGGGAACATGTTTACCTTTAACGTGCCTAGTAAAGAAGCTGCCCATTTGAGTACATAAGAGTCTCAGCTGCTTTCAGCTAAAATGACTTAGAGTATGTGATCTAGTTTCTTCTTTGCAACTCTCCCTTGGGAATTAAAAGTCATTTTTAAATTTTGAAACCCAAATGCCAGATGGAATGGTTTTGCAAAATTGCCTTCTAATTTTTGTTAATAACAGCATAACTCTCATTATCTTTCAAAATGTTTCTCATTGCAATTACAAAAGGATTATAGAAGTAAAGCACAAATAGTTAACTAATAAACTGGCTGATTAAAACAAAGGCTTAAAGAAAAATTCAAGGACTAGTGATTTAGTTGAATTACCTGAAATACTGACCAATATTAAGTAGCCTTCATATAAATTTCTGCTTTTGTCTCCTCTCCGCCTTTTTATGTTTTTTAAGATTTTTTTTTTTAACATGACTGTGAATACTACATCTGAAACGTAGTTATTTTAGGACCAATATTAACTAGCACTAACAGTGTTCTTTGATGACTACTGTGCTGGGTATTAGATGCACTAGGAATTAGATACAGTTCTTACTGTTTGCCAGATGGTAACTCACACTAAATGACGGTTTTAGCTACGAACAGAAATGAGACAAACATCACATGTGAGCAGTGGTCCTTCCTGAATGTCAACAGATTCTATTTTATGCTTCTTTTTTAAAGAGATGGAATACTAAACTTACTGTCCAACTAAATAAGTTTTAAATCACAACAGTAATTATTTTTTCTTATATGCTTGCAGAGTGAACCAGCAGGTACACTTTGAGAACCTTGTTGTAAAGATTTCCTCAACAGATCCATAAGCAGAATGCCAAGGTGAACAGTAGAGTTGCTTGCAAAATAGATATATGTATGGTATCTTTGCTAGGACTGCAGGATTCTAGTTTCAGTTTTACACCATGTGGTACAATCCCCCAACTAATTGCAAGCATTACATATATATACTAGAAAATGAAGCATCTTAAAATATACTTACAATTTGACATAGACATTTGTGTTCATTGACAAGCTTTTCCAGAGATAAGGATTCAATTACATCTGCTTCTGACAGAGCTCCTTCTCTGTCCTGTTTATTTGCCAGCCTAAAGAAAAGATCAAAAGAAACACTTAGCATCCTGATGTAAGAGACTCTCACACCTCCAAAAGCTAAGCTCTTGACAAAGGTTGGAAGAAAAGGAAGGAGAAAGTAGAGACAAAATGCCTAGTTTCAGCTTTAATTCTTAATTGTTCTTTATACTTAATAAACACATTAATCCACGCACTACATTCAACAGATACTAATACTAAATAATTACTCAGCACCCATAGAAAAAGTAATTACATTTTACAGCTAAGAAGATGGATGTAAAAGACTAGTGTTCTACATCTAAAGCTATACAGCACAATCTCTTGGAGTACATGAATCAAAGCCCAGAACTTTGCAACTTCCCAATCCATGTGCATTTCCCCACATAATACTGCTTCACGATCAACCCTTCCATTGCAAGAGAACTTTGACTCAACTTTATGGATAGAATCACAAATATTTGACTTCCATTAAGACAATGGCAGATGGTTTCGGAACCAGACATCACAGCCTTTCTTCTGAAATCTCAAGTCATCGTCAATTGGCTTTTAGGGAATGTTAGGCCAAGACTTGTATTTCAGATTTCTCATACTCCTCGAATCAAGGGAACAATGGTAGGAATTAACTCCATAGTTAGCAGAACTTGTCAGCACCTCAGTTTGATCTAAGACCTTATTCCTTCCCATTTTCCAGAATCACAGTATTACGGCCTCAGTTCTTAATTATTTTACTCCCAAGAGCATTTTTAACCTCAAAGAGGCATTAAAAGAAAAAGCTGTGTTGCATCTACATCTCAAAAAGAATGTTCCTTGTCACCATTAACCTCACACACTAGATTCATTATCTAGTCTTTCCGTTCAAGTAGAGTTTACGAAGGAGACCATGCAGACAGCTTCTCAAACACCTGCTCTCACTCGTTCTTCATCAGTCTTGAGAACTATTTGCAGTCCAAAAGGTTCACATACTTATGAGCAGCTTGGGATAAAACCCCCTACACATCCTACTGACGATCAACTTTGCTGACTTACCTGCACAGCTAGAAAGAGCACAAGGTTTTTCCCACCCCCACCCTGCTTTGATAATCCATTCCCATTTCTCAACAAAGAGTAACTCTACAGTACTTTGTACTCTATATATTAGTGCAGAAATTGCCTTACTGGTGTTCAATGCATATACAGAAGCTATGACATTTTCAATATGCTTATGCCATTCCACCACTACTCCTTCCCACCAACCAGCTAGGACAAGTAATGCCCTCTCAGTATTTGGCTATGAAACAGGGCCAAAGCTAAACCAGTGAAAAACTGAAATGAAATTCAAGAAAGCTCTGGAAAGTAATTAAAAGACTGGAAACAATTATCTCCACTTTTTTTTCATTCAACCTATCTTTGTCACAATCTGAAAATCCTACTGCACTGCCCCTTAATCTCAAAAAGTAGTACTCAGCAGGGCTGTCAATTCTTATCTGGATTTAATTGAAGAAAATATTTCCAAACACAGACTTTGCTGCCACAGCCTATTCCCTTCTCACCTCAGGATTAAATAACTGCACTATTTACTATGTTATTGGACTGAACATTCTACGAAGCTCAGCTGAAGCAGAATGAAATGTTGGTAAACTGCATAGCTCAGTGTGAGCATCACACTAATGTCCTACAACTTGCAGTAGCTGCTGATTTTTAACCTCTAATATCTTAAAAGGCGTAAGATTTGTCTTTGTGGTCAATTAACTTCTATTTTCTCCACAGTATTTCTGTTGCAATACTGATTGTACTGAAAAAAAAATAGAGCTGGGTTCTGTATCTGGAAAAGCAGCATATCCAAATAGCTGTCTCCACCTGATGCTCCCCAAGACCTGAGGTGGTATAGCACAGGTCACACATTTCCTGCGGTACACCCCTGCCCCATTTCAGTCTTTAGGTCAAACTTACAAATGGAGTTACAGTATTTTCAAGGTACTGTGATATAGGATATTATTATGCTGGATTTTTTTCCCCTTTCAAGTAGATGTCTGAATGACCTAGCCTTGCTTCCTTTTTCCTTCGTGCTTCAGTGTAGAAGAAAGCAATCCCTGCACTTCCACTTGGGCTTCATTGGTAGGCAGTGCTCCACCTGCAGCTTCCAAGGCCTCTCTCTATCTAGGGAGCAGCTCCCAGACACTTCCTGCTACTGGGCAGCTCCAGCAGCGATCCGCCTCTCAGCAAGGCTGGGTTTCAAACAGGCAGAACCAGATTCCCCAAGCAGAAAGTAATCAATTTGCCTGTCTACTGCAGTTGCAGAAGTCAGCTTCTCTCACACCACCGCTCCTGAAGATGAACCCTTGGACAATTATTTAAGAGCTAGAAGCAGAAGGCATGCAGAAAATACTGAATGGAATGTCACTCAAGACTCATTATTTAAGCAAATATCTGAAACCATGCTTTTCAGATTATACTGAAGCTTACCCTCAGGAGTTCCTCTGTAAAGGATAAACGAGAAAGCCACCAGCGCAAGATTAAAAGGTAAAGGCTTTTCTTTTACTTACTCTTTACTTAAGTCGCAAATATCAGAAAAAGGCTGTGTAGTGTGTTTTAGAATAGAAATGTGCCTAAGTGTCAAAGCATACAAATAATGGATGTCTACCCTGCAAAGAATTGGACATTTCTCTCGGAGAATAGAGTCTCAGAGCTCTGCCGCTCATGCACAGGAATGCTATGTTGTGAGGCAAGTTTTATGCACAAAACTTCCTTCTTTAGGGAATACACCGGAGTTATCTTAACGGATAGACCTTGATTTTAATTTTCCAAGTCAGTAGAACTTCATATATAGCAATTTTTCATGTTTAAAGAACTGTAGGAGGTATATATCAAAACATACTTGAAAGCACAGGAGAGTGTCTGTTGGTTTATCACATTAAGTTTGCTGAGTGAGAAGCTTTCATATATAAAACCATGCTTGGCTTATTTCAATTTCATATAAAGTATATTTGGAAACTTCTTAGTGTAACAAACTTACTTTAAGCAAGAAATAAAGAAAAGGTAGGCACCGACTGCTTTTATATCAAGTAGGATTTTTTTAAGCAACTAGAGAGCTTTTGAACTTTATTTTAAGAGTCATGGGAAACAATGTGGAAAGGGAGTGTATGTGTGCATTGGCACAACTGACATCTACAGTTCAGTAACAATATTCCACTTAGAAGCCAGAAGACATGCCAGAGAAAAACAAGGTCTGAATGCAAACTATGTGTGTTCCTTGGCCTGAACATTACTGAGCAAAAAGGAATATGAATGTAAATAACCGAGCAAAGAGGAATAAGAAAAAAACCAATCAGTATTAAAGTTTACTTTACAATCCGAAAGATTTAGTGAAAATAATCCAGTATGGAAAGGACACTTCTGTATCTCGGCTTTCATCAAAAATCCCAGAAGTGACACAGAAAGAGTTTATATGGGAAGAGGGTATTTTATGTGAGGATATGTGCACACACGTTTTTGTTTTCTTGTTCTGCAGACTTGGAGGGTTTTTTTTAATCACTTACTTTTCAACTTATGCATTTCTCTCCACTTGTGTGGGATTCTCATACAGTTACAGAACACTGAAAACTAAACACTGTAGAGGGTACACATTAGGGGGTAGCCTGTAGAAGTGTCCGGAGTTGCTGCTTTTGGGGTTAAGTTTAATCAGTCAGTTACACAAACCAATAATATTGGGTCAAACCTGCACGGTGGCCATCAAAATTAACAAAGAGCAAAGCATCCCTGCAGTCAAAATATTACAGTATCAGAACTATCAACATGATTAAAAGCAATTTAGGGAAAATGTATATTTATGAGAATGATTTATCTAAGATCAAGACTATTAGTCTTCAGGGCTACTTCAAAAGCCTTTTGAATTTAATAGCAGTCTACACAAGGGAAAGAACAACGCCATATTATTCAGTCTACAGACCATCTTCTATTTAAAAATGCTGTTTAACCGTTTTTTCCCTTCAGAAATTTCATCTCTCATCTATAAACTTTTTTCTTGGGCAATCCTGGGGACAGCAGGAGGATGTTTTATACTAGAGAAGTGAGACATCAGCAAATACAGTAATAAAAGGTCTGTTAGTCTCTTTAAGCAGTGCTTACGTTAACATGCATGAAAGAAACTCCTCAGCTACAAACAGGCAGAAAGACCTCGGTTTGTCAGATTGTCCTGTTTTTTCTTTCCTCTTCAGTTACTGGCAACTCACTGGCTTTTCGAGAAAGTCACAGAAAACCAAATTCTTGCTATTTTTAACAAACAAGGAGACAGGAGAACTAGCCAACAGTTTCAGGCCTCCCATGGAGACCACAAGACACTCTTAAGATTTAGCTCTGAGTCCCCTCTTTCTGCAGACTTTTTACAGGTTGCCTTTAAAAGCTTTTAACTACACTGACATAATCCAAATGGTGGGTGTTAATAGTTCTTAAACTATTACATTCTTCTTTAGCATTCTAAATTGACAACTATTACAAACCAATCAGTAACTTTTTACTGATGGACACCAGGCTCTTTCTCAAATAAACTGGCTTATTTCATTTTTCTAGTTTGCTTTTCATGCCTTCAATTCTTATGTAAAACAATCCTTTGAATATTAGGGTAAACTATAACACAAAACGCCCACTGAATAAAGTGCTACAAGATTATCTGCCTGCAAACATCAGTTAAGAGTGCTTTCATGCAATTGCAAGGAGATATGAGAGACATTTCTCTAATTCAACCTTTTCCCTAAACAGTTCCTCCAGGTCACACTTAAATAAAAGAATATGAGAAATAAGATTCTAAACTCATCCTGTTTATAGTATCTCTAGGCAACTCTAGAACAACTCCATTCTCATACTACCTTTTGAAGTGGTCACAAGAACATCAACAATTATAATTTGTTTCATTCTCATTAAGTGGCCTCATTCTCACGTCAGGTCTGAATCATATTCCTGTTTACCAAAAGCGTATTTCTCTGACACACTCTGCTCTGATATCAGTTTAATCATACCTATTGATCAAATAGGCTGTATCCAAAGCGAGGTCTGAGCTTACATCAAGAATATTATGGTCAGCTTACAGATGTGTAATTCCAAAAGCAATGACAATAAATTGTACTGCCATATATTTTTGTATGAGATTTAAAAAAAAATGTAAATATGAATTATTTTATTCTACTCTATTTCACCTTGATATATGAATACCTAGGCAAACATTATGTTATTCAGTCAAAGTTGCCTGTAAGATATGTTTTTTAAAAAGTGGCCTGGAAACCCTTACATTTATTACAGGTTCCAAGGCTGTGATACATAGCTATATGGTCTGACAGAGATGAAATGGGAATGTAAAGTAGGTGGGATAGTGCACAGTACAAGTTTTGAGCCTGCAAATCTACTTTCAGGAGGACAAAAATCTTGAAACAGTGATTTATAACGATACAAAGTCATTAATTAGGACTTCAAACTATACATCCTTTCAAATGAAAAGAATTTCACCTTTTCTGTATCCTGTTGCAGCCTTTTCTCTTGTTCCTAATTTATTTTCCAATACTGCTTTAAAAATATATCAATACCTGGACCTTAATTATGTGATGTTTTGGTAGAGGAGATTATGATTCGCTTTATGTATTTCTGTGACCTACAGGTGGCCATCTTATTTGCACCAGCTAATTAAATGAAGATGCTGATTTCCAGTATTATTCTTGCTGGAAATAAACAAACAAACCAGGTACCTACTACATATACATTTACTTCTCCGTACTGCTCATTTCTGGGGTCTTTTAAAGAGCACTACTGACAGTAAATGTCTGGTTTAATAGGCAAAATCCCACCATGAAAACATTAAATAAGTTCTTCAGTTTTGCTTTTAATCAAGGGATACTCCATTCCCTTTCCAATTACAGAGGATAATCTACAGACTAACTGATTTGCAGAGTGAGATCATTGTTTTGTCAGTCAGGACTTGTACGTAGGTGCAGTATGTGTCACCGTAACTGTGACTTATGTCAGCGCAAGAGCATGAACTCACCACCTTCCATTACTCAAAGTATCGGTAGGGAAAATGAAAATTGCTGTCTGTAGGCATCGAAATAAATAGATACTTTTCCTCAAGCAGCCACACACACATAACAAAGGTTCTGAAACTCCAAGGAACAATCTCAAATTGGCCGCTGATTCACTGTACATCAAGTACTTGAATCAAGTACTTAATAGAAAAGCAAAAAACTCCCCGTCTTTCTAATTGGAATGTAGGAGAAGTACTGACAGTTGCAAAGATTTCGAAAGGATAAAAGCTTGTAATACAGATGATTGACAAACTGCTGTATTCTGCCACTGCACTAATGCTGAAGTCTATACACCTCGTATTATTCCCTTCCCTTCTGTGTCAGGATTCTTTCCCGTATCACGCAACACCACACAGTCAACAGTAGACAGCTACGTCTCCTGCAACATGATTGTGTCACAGATTTCTGGCCAAACACCCAAGAACATCTCAATTATTTTAATTATGGCCTGTTTTCCCCCTCTGTATCTCCCTTGGAGGGTTTACTCTAGCAGCACGATTTGGTTACAATTTTCCAGCAACTTTGGATTAATTCGTGCCCATCTTTCGAACTCAGACCTCTTTTATTCCATTTGAATCTCATGTTTTTACTCGGTATCAGCATTTCTCCGCCTCCCATGATCTATTTCACACTAATTAGAGCAACTCCCAAGCTACCTTGCTTCAAATGCACCACTTCTGTGCTCCTGCATATTGGTCGTTTCAGTTTCACTGGGTAGCCTCAGGGCAGTAACGGTGGGTAACACTGTCTCAAGGGGACAAGAAACCAGTTTGTATTTCCTCAATGTTAGTAGGCAATGCCAGAAGCAGTGTGCTACTGGTTCTTTCCCAGAGACAAAGGTTGGCAAATACAAATGACCTTTGCATGTTAGTATTTTTTTAATATTAAGAATGAGATACCCTTTAGCACCTAGGTCCCCTGTGCTGAAAACGTTACTGATTTTGCACTATCATGTGGTATATACTCTGACACAATTTAGCTGCCTTCCACACATAATGGCAGCTGGTTTGAGTCTCATAACCAGGGCAAGCTTCCTGCCTTTGGTATTTTCCAGTTCAACCACGCCCACGCTTCCCACAAACAGAAACTTCAACTTAGAACTATTTTTAAATATGTTTTTCCAAGGACTTATCATCTTAAAACAGAGATGCTTTAAGAGCTTTTTCATCCAACCACCTTGCTGTGTGATAATCCCCGGTTTAAGCATGTTTGTTTACAAGGTATTTAAGTTAAAGGAAACTTTTTAAACAAAGGAGAAAATAAGTGTAACCTGTAGCAAGATTGGTTACTTTAATTATTTAAGACATATCTTTGGGTAATAGGGCAAGATTTCAAAATGCCATCAAACAAGTTCCTCCTTTTCTTGTGAGAATATGCGAGAGAGCACAGCCTTTGGAGAAAACTGAAATTTCAACTCAAACCCCTGGTTTTCCCCATGGACTACTACACTTATCTTAAACTGTAGGCATTTAAATGGTATAACGTCTCACTAATTTTTTATTGCTAAACTTCATACACTTAAACCAGTAATCAAGTTCCATACCAGAGTACGACTCCAAACATTACTCAGAGTCATTGTGCTCAAAAATAACAGTTATACGGGTTTGTTGGCACCATATAACAGAGCCACAATGTAACTTCACTGCAGCCTGGAAACGGATTAGAAAAATAATAATAAAAAAAATAAGATTACTTGTAACTTGAAATTCCTTTGGGACACGTTGCCTGAAAGTGTCCTATACCCAGTGCCCTTAATTGACTCATAACTAAGGAACAGGAAAACAAACTGGCCCTTATTTTTGTTGC
>VXBO01010258.1:451852-466561 GCA_013400135.1 Rhinoptilus africanus | reverse complement strand
AAAAAAAAAAAAAAAAGTAAGCAGTAGCTATTTCAGCAGTGGTGAAAAAAGAGTGTGAGGCAGAACACGAGTCGTACATGTCAAAGAGCTCTCAAAGACAGAGTTGTGTCCCTTGATTGTTTGCATGTCCTTTTCTCCCGCAGTATGTTAGAATGAATTGAAGAAGGCATGCAAATTGCATCAAAGATCAATTACAAACAGAGCCTTTTGTATCATGCGTTTCAATGAAGGTGCTGAATAACCAAGAAATAGTGAACAAAACTATGGAAATTAAAATAAACAGGAGGTTTTGGTAAGTCAGGGGGGTGGGGAGGAAATAAAACAATTCATCAAAGCCAAACAAGAAGCCGTTAAATCTAATTACAACCAGTAACAAGAGTTCTATATGATCAACTTACCTACTTCACATATCCATTTATGTCTTTTAACTTAATGCAGCCCAGATCGCATTTTTTGGATGTAGGCTTCCCATTAACTGGGTCTACTGATAAATTATATAGGTGGAAGAATATGCTATATGGCTGCCTCGCAATTAAGTGGAAGGACACTTCAACTTGCCTTTTTTTTTTTCCCCTCTTAAAAAAAATGGATAAGATGATATAAAAATTTTCATTTCCATCAAATTCATTATCTTTGAATTTAGGACATACATTATCATCATGACAGATTAATAATGGTGGCCCAGCCAGCAGGTTCTATTATTCCCCTACTCAGTGTGCTGACGTAACTATCACTATAAAGGACTTTGCCATCCACATGTCATCAGTTTGACTGGAAAGATTCATAACCTCGATGAGCAACACAATAAAGTTACCAGAAGGCAAAGACTCTTGCAATACTCTTAAAACATATTTGACAGAGATGTGAAAATTGTGTTTCTGAACCTGTCTACTATACATAAATATATATAAAGATGCCTACCAGTAGAACAAATATAAACTTAATCACCAGTGGATCTGCATGACTAAAACACTTTGAGCAGTGGTGAGGAAAGCCTTTCTAGAAGATAAGGTATGCCAGACTGACCAAACTGAAATGCCGCATGTGCATTCCTACTTTTTCACCTCAAATATACGCATGAAAGCACATCAATAATCCTTGAACTCAGTACAACTTAGGTACTGGGCAAAACTGGGCCTGATTCTTTCTCCTTGCCCTTCCTTACCCCTGCCACCCTCTCCCCAAATCCATCCTGTAGCCCTGTCTGTCTTTGGCTATGTTTTCAATCTTACGTTGCTTCTAAGTGTGAACAGAGAAGGCACAGTGCCACATCAGTTTGACTAAGTTTGCAGCCATATCATTCAAGCAACTTGATTTCTACAGATTATCTTTTATTAAAGACCAGCTAGCAGTTTGTGATTCTGGCGCCAAACATACGGTTTCAACATTAGTAACAGTTCAGATAAAAGACAACACAGCAGCATTTATGACTGAGGAATGGCCAGAAGCATGGGCAAATTTCACCCATGCTTTTCAGATTTATACATGTAAGAGCATTTAGGGCCATTTCTAAACATAGTCAATAATTAGAAGCTACATTTTAACAGGTTAATGCTTTCCCATGTACTTACTTGCTTTGCCTTTACTGCAGTCAGTCTCTTAACTGTTTTAACCCAAATTTTCCAACCTTCAATGAAGAAAAAGTCTGATGAGGATGTGCTAGGCTGTGTTATTTCATTACTTCAGAAGGATCATCTTTTAAAATATTTTTTTTTTAAATGTAGGGGACACAGTAACTCATTGGAGTGCTTTCAGTCCACATACTCCTTTTACTCAACTCTAAGAGAATAGGCATATTATCCCTCTATTGACAAAAACTTCAAGGAAATAGATCTTTGATCTCAATCAAAAGAACAACAGGACGTGCCCCTATCCATATACACAAACACACAGGACAACAACAAGGACTCAGTATATGAACAACGCTTGTTATGGAACACTGAAGAAATCAAGTCAACAAGTTCCAAGGTTATCTCTGTCATGAAGACATCCTTGTTTATTTGAAACCAGCATGCATTTCACTTGCCAGTATAATCAACCACATTTATTGGCAAGCACCCCCAGTGTCAGGTTTTGAAGGCAAGCCCAATAAGATACAAGATACAAAACTAGGGTTCAATTGCTTACATTCCACTCTTCAGCAAGACTGACGTTCAAATAAGAAAAAAAATATTCCATTAAGAGTAATCTTAAGCATTTTCTGCTTGCTTCTTTGCAAGTTTGATATTTGAGAACATTTTCAAATTTGCAATTCTGTTGCTTTTTCCTTCCCCCCTAAGGAACAGAGCTATTTCAAGACCAATGAACCCAAAGCATTGAAAAGTAGACATCATGAATGGATATACAAACTGAAGATAAAGCTCAGTACAGTTTGTATGCTCCTGTGTTTAACATACTTTCAAACCATAGGGGATTAATCATATGAAAAATTGGTATCTGCCCTTTTGAGAAATTGTACTGTGTTCTGAGGGAGTAACTAGATGACTGCATGCAAGTCATACAGCTTTGCAGTAATTACTTGCATTCTCTTAGATACAAGAAAGTCTTGCCACCTCACATCATAAGCATTAATGGTGCCCTTAGAACTTGCTTTTAATCCCAGGCTTGTCAAGCCATGCTAAATTAACATGGGTCAACAGATGTGTTAGACTATACTAAAACAGATTTTCAGGTCACTTCTTTGAAGCCTTGTTTAGCACTCCTGGGTCCGTTCACATGCCCCAGACTGAACTTCCCCTGTGGCAGTGTCAGTGGTGCCAAGCAGTCCAGAAACATTCCTAAAGAATGTTACCTTGAAGAAATTGCCTGACTTTTGCTGTGCGGAGATACACAGCAAGTTAGGCAACGAAGAGGAATTACTGTAACAAAATGAAGACACATTGCATTTTTTCCCACCCTAAAGTAATGTTTTCCAACAATTTACTTGCGAGCTTGCCTGAGCACACATCTCAGTATATTACCGTAACTTCTAATGACTGCCAGGCTTTTTGGATTCTCTTGACGCGAATCAACAAACACTAAATTCAGATATTAAGGCATTAAGGGGAAAAATAAAAAACAGTAAGGGAAATCCATGCCTGGGTAGAATATTAACTTTCTTTCTCATGACTGATCTCTGTGGCATTTCAGGTTTTGTTTTTCAGCTAACCCTCCTGTAGGCAGCCAGATTTAAGTCTGTGGAAGACATGCTCGCACAGTTCAACTCCATGACTTATATTATGTAAAAATCTACTTAGGGAATTTAAATATGCATAAGGGAGCAGAGATACTAAGGTAGTGTCATTTGAAGCTATTCAAATATAACAAAATCTTTTGCATATTGACAGGTTACTGGATTGATCATTGTCAGTTATTACAAATGCATCTTTTTGGATACTATAGATAAATACTGTGCCATCTTACAAAAAAAAAAAATTTTAGAATTGAGGTTTAAGAAAAAATACATGTACAAACCACTACTATTTCAGAAGACTGCCCTGAAACCTCTGAAAACTGCCAAAAGGTACTACTGCACTGTTTAACATTTACGCTTGAACAGCCCTTTGAAAGACACGCATTTGACTTCACCAGAAGAACCCAAGTAAAAATCCCACAATCTTCTAGTCCTGAACATTCTGCTTTTTACTGAAACTTTCCATTCTTGATCACAGTCCAAGGAAAACATTCATTTAGAGATTAAGAATAATACTTTCTTCCCTATAATTAATAATAGTTGAACTTAGATATTTTCTAAAACATACACATTAGAAACTTTCTCATAATTATATCCCCAGTAAAGCTTGCACAACAGCTAGCATAGAAAACAGAACTAAATACACTTTCTATTTAATAAGAAACAGTACCGAATTGTATCCCACTACAGTGCACAAAGTACATTTGCACAAATTTTATGGAGACTGCAAATGACAATGTAAGGATAGATGACAGTAATCCAAAAAAGGCTTAGAAAAATCTTCAAGCTGCAATATTAGTGATATGTATTCACCTCTATGAAAACTCAAACGTTAAAAAAAATATATATTTTTTCATGCAAAATTATTAGAGTTCTGTTGTTCTATTTTGCTGTAGAGTTACCGGCTTCACTCACTATCAGTTAAACTCCCTAGGCAACGGAAGGTAAGGAAAACGGAGAAAGGTTTTTCAGAGTGGCTAAAGTAAAAGCCTAAAGTAACTTATTCATGCCAGAACTTAGATTCATTAGATAGCCTCATAACCTCAAAAGCTGAAGTGTGTTTCCTACTGAGAATCCAGAAATGGAACAGCAGATTCACTTCTATTTCTCAAAAGATTTAAAAGTTGATTAGTTTCCCTCAAATAAGAAATCATGATAAAATAACAAGTTACTCCTCATAAGAGTTCTCTCCACATGCCATACTCCTCTTTGTTCTAAGTCTGTACCATACACAACCAATCTACCACAAAAATGGGCTTGGGCTACAAATCACTGTAATGAAGAAGCTGAGGGAAGCCTGTTAACCATACCCACCTGAAGATAAATTAAAAACTTTAGGTTATGATAGAGTGCTACAGAAAGTGGATTAAATGGTGGAGTGCACTGACACCACCTACCTTGTACACTTGTTCAGAATACCTACCACTTCCAATTAATTGCTACCTTTACTTTACTTTTGTGCAAAGGGAAGTAGCTCTAACCTCCGAAACTACTTTTCACGTAAACATATAACTGCTAACATTGATTGTTGTTACACTTTGATTACAGTGAAACAAGAACAAAGATATTGGAATTAACTCCCTGTGTGGCAAGAGGTGGGAAAAAAACCCAGAAAAAAACCTCGTGAACATAAAAACCATGAAAGACCGCCTCCAAGAGCTTAAACTGAGAGCTAAGGAACTACAGATAGCTGGAGAAAACAACGGTGCAACTGTACAAGAGGAGGAGCAGGAGGAGTTTGAACAGCAGGCCATTATTTATGAAAAAGAGCCAATAACTGAAAGGCACTTGCACGAAATCCAGAAGCTCCAGAATGAAATTAATAATTTGGTGGAGGAAGTTCATAAATTCAGTCAACAACAAAAAAGCCTACTATCTTCAATGAGAAGATTCAGTGTTCTGAAAAAGGAATCTAACATAGCAAGAGAAATAAAAATTCAAGCAGAGCACATACGAAAAAGTTTGGATGAACTCTCAAAAACAGTGAAAAAAGCTGAAAATGAACATGGGCCATCACGTGCCACAGTAAGAATCCTAGCTTCCCAGCATGCTTTCTTATCCCAGCGTTACCTAAATGCTATGCTCTCATACAACGATGCTATAAATGCTAAGCAAGAGAAATGCAGAAGATTTATTGTCCGTCAGCTTGAAGTAGCTGGTAAAGAGGTATCTGAGGAAGAAGTCAATGACATGCTCCAACAAGGAAAATGGGAGATTTTCAATGAAAATCTACTCACTGAAGTCAAAATTACCAAAGCTCAGCTTTCGGAGATTGAACAGAGACACAAAGAACTAGTCAATCTGGAGAACCAGATCAAAGACTTACAGGAACTTTTTATCCAGGTATCCGTTCTGGTGGAGGAGCAAGGGGGGATGATCAACAACATTGAAATCAGTATGAACAATACTCAAGAATACACTCAAGTATCTAAAGAAAAATTTGGGCTTGCAGTCAAGTATCGCAGAAGAAACCCCTGCAAAGCAGTATGCTGCTGGTGTTGTCCATGCTGCAAATGACAAAAGAAATAAACTACCAGAAATATCAATGGTTCCTACTTAGTAAACTGATCTTGTAAAGCAGTCTCAGGATCCCTCAATTGCTTCATTTTTCTTCCCATTCCCCCCTCCACAGAGCTCTCAGGAAAAATTGCATCTGTTTTTGCAAACAGAGTTAGAAGAATGCAAAGAATTTTATGGTTTTCATAGAAACACATGAACTAGGGGAAAGGCTCAAAGGCCACAAGAGACAGTTTTTTTGTACTTCCACTCAAACTAACACAATGTGGCAAGAAACTACCTGTGCTTTTGGGAAGCATTGAAAATACTGTTAATCTCAAAGACAGGATTCATAAGAATGGTTTAGTTACATTCATAAAACAATAATTAGTATTTTTAATTGCCTTGCATTTTTCTAGCACTCCCATTTACTTGGTACAAATTCTAAAGTCTTTTTTTCCAGGCGTCTGAAATTCTACAAAAAGAATCTATACATAAAGCAGACACGGTTAGTAACAATGCAGAATGGGATGCCTAAGCCAAACAAGAAGTCAGAAAACAGTTATCAGGAGTGTTTCACTACCACCTCTATAGGAAAAGTTACTTATAGGCTTACTTACCTACTTAAAACTATGAAATAATGCTCATATTATAGTAGGACAGTGTGCACTGTCTTATGGAACGGAAAACAGACATTGGGTTATTTATTTTAATAACACCCTGATCTATTTCTTACAGATAGGTGTTGAGCTGATATTTTCTGAACACATTAAATACCGCTAACAGCTGAAGACCATGTCACCAAACCTACAGGAATATTCGTTAGCAACCTGCTGAGAAGCTAAGCATTAATAAGCTGACATAGAAATATTTACATTATTCAGCTACATAGGTAGACCTCTACCAGGTGAGGATAGGGGAATATGATACTTTACTACACAGTGATAAGACACATTCCTATTGCCTAGCCTATTTAAATATGCAGTTGCATCTGCAGGCTCACTTTCACTAGTACAAAAATCACGGAAAAAATGTAATAAAAAAATAGAAACCCATCCTTATAAAAATAAACATAATCTAGAACCAGAGAATCGTTTAGGATGGAAGGAACTTCTGGGGGATATTCAGACCAGCCTTTTGCTCAAATTCTTACTCAGATCAAGACAGGAAATGCCCTGGCTGCAGATCTTGTCTACCACTACTCATCCTACCACCACGCCTCTGAGAAAAGCCTTGTTCTGTTATCTTCACACCTTCTGTTATCTTCACACCTTACAGGCAGCAGGAAGATCCTTCCCTTAGTTTCTTCACCTTAAGTCTGAACAAACTCAGCTCTGACTCTCCTCATATGTTACATGCTCCAATACCCAAATAGGATGGACTCACCTTAATGTAGTCAACATTTGTCTTCACAGTCTTCTTGTAGTGGGAAGTTCGGAACCAGACATGGTATAGGACATGTACTTATTTATACTACTACAGGAGTGGGCAGAAGAACCAGTTGAGCCTTTCCAGAACTCTTAATGGCTCTACGAAATTCTGCTAATTGTAGAAGCCTAGCATCCTCATGTAGGTATGCAAGGAAGATGCCTAAAGTGCATACCTCTCCGAGCACCTAAAACAGAGCAGCTAGCCACTGACTCAAACTGTCCCTCAAGATAACTTAGATGTAATTTATGAAACACCTGAATTAGCATGAAAGGAAGTATAACACTGCTTTATTTTGCAGCAGCAGTTATTTCTGCAGTGAAGAGAAGCTCGCGGATGCGGGGTGCTTTTGCTTCTCATAGTCCCAGTGGCTGCCTTCTGCCCTTTTGGAACTGAATGAGAAATGGTGCTCTAATGCAATTTAACAGACAATAAAAATACAACTGACAAAGTTATTTCCAAAGGAAAAGAAAAAACACCAAAACTAAACACCAAAACAGGAATATATTTCTGAACTTCTTTATGTTGTGCAAAGACACAATCAATACCACTGTATCTGGATACAGTCAGAGAAGTCGGAGCAAATTGCACTGCAACTCTGCAAGACATTAAGTGAGCTTGATGTCTTTGCTTTTTTTTCCACTAGATGCAATTAATCTACTATGAAAAGGGACTACCAAATTATTTCCACATTGTGATATTTATAAATAGTTGGATAACTTTCATCCCAGCTTAAAATTGCCACTGAAATTAACTGTTATCAAAGTACGATCAGAGGTCTGAACCTTAAAGTGAAAAAGGTTTTTTACACAGCAGTGACAAAAAATGAAATTAGATAATGACACTACCGATACTATTCCATTAAATAATCTCCCTTAACTGTTACATGTATGGCAGCTACCTTTAGATTCCAAGGGCAGAGTAGAAACTAGCTATGAGGTAATACAGAGAAAAAAGTTGCGATGGCCAACATGCTCTTTCATATATATATGTATGTGTATAAAAATAAATAATACACACAGAAATAAGCGCTACACCGAAACACCACCCCATCTTCTTTTTCTGTTTCTGCTTTTAGAAAAAAACCAAAGTGCCTAACAGATAGCCCTTTCCTTCTCTCCTGGGCCCTTAAAAAGAAAGGCATTACAGTACATCTATGAAGGATTATTGCAGCCAGCGTTGACAGAAGAGAAAACCAAAACACAACAAACACCATCTGTTTACACAGCATCCCACATACAGGAGCGTTCACACAAGCATCCTTATCTGAGAGAGAAATGTGTTCCCAGGCTAGCCCTTCCTCTTCACACAACAGATATGTTTCTTCGAAGAAAATATGGTCTTGTTAAACAGCTTCAAATCCTGGAAGAAAACTTGACTTTCACTGATGCTCAGGAAGACAGCTGCCTATCCATACACATGTAACTAACTCAGGTAGTTTTCAGCTGTAGTATATTGGTTAGAAAACGGCATGACAGAAACACACATAAAATGCTGCAGAAGAACTGAGAAGTGAGAAAACCAGAAAGACTTGTGGAAAGCTTTTACTTAACATGAGGTGCTATTAACCGAAAGTAATTAGTATTAACTACAACTTAGATTGACAAAATGAGGATTTGATATTGAGCATTCAAAATGATTAACAGCAGAAACTTTGCAGTAATCATTAAAATAACCTTCCAGTGTTTTTTCTAGTTACACAGTTATGCAGAAGAGAAAATTAAAGCAGAACTGCTAGTGTTCTAATAAAAAATGTGAAATATTAATAGCTATAATCCCTCATCAACAAAATAACACAGAGAAAGTAATTTTTTACTAAAAAAAATGTTAAAAATACCTGCCCAGCAATCTCTCTGGTGTAAAAATATCAACCATAGCACATGGACTTGTATTTTCTCTTGCATGTGTTTAACAGCAAAGTTAAAAAAAAAAAAAAAACCAAACACAAACAAACCCCAAAATAACCCCAAAACCCCCCAGTATTTGCCTATATAATATGAAGTCTAACTGTTCCTGCTTCATAAAAGGAAGGACAAAAAAAAATTAGAAGAGAATTTAAACTTGCATAGAATTGACCCATGAATGTAAAAACTGCAAGAACTCTTACTTACTAAAGCTCAGTTTCTGCATACGTAACAGACTAATTAACTACTTAAGCTCTTGAATGTTAAATGAGGCCTACATCAGCAAAGCATACATACATTAAGTAGTAACATAGAACAGTAAAAAAAATGCCAAATATAAAGTTTAACTTCTTCAAGTAATTTGTACTATGAGTCAATAACAGCCAATACCATCTGTGCTTTAGGAAAACTGTCTTAAAATGATACAGTGATACCTCCATGGGCTGTGATAGATAATAAAATAATCACAATTTGAAGCAAGTATCAAGCTGAACAATATCAGAACTCTTATATCCCCATATTACTGTAATATTGAGTCTAGTAACAATCCTACACCCACATCGCACAATTCAGCCTGTTCTCCTTCCAGGTTATTGGGCCTCCACTTCTCCTTGAACAGTGCTCAGGCTCGCTATCCTTTCCTTTATCAGGGAGGATGAGGAACAAGAGTTGTCTTCCCCTTTTCTTTTCTTTTCTTATCAGTGTCTCTTCTGATTCCTAGTAAAAATCAGTGTTGCCACATGCATAGGTGTACTATAGGATTAGGGCGTACCATAATACAATAGATTGGGATGGGAAAAAAGATGCCAAAAGGGTGAGCCAGTGACTCCAACTCTACTTTGTTCCATAATGAAGACTGCATCTCAAACTTTAGTAATGGATCCTGTTCTTCGCTGTGAAAATATTCTGAGAAACGTTCTATTATTCAAAGAAATAATAGAAATAGCATACTTACTGGGAAAAGCTAGCACTAAAAACTATCCCCAGATTTTTAACTTTAAAGAAAAAAGTGACTTTTTTCCAGAATAAAACACATACGTTTTTTCAATGACCTACTCTTCTACTGGAAAGATTTTAAAATGTCTGTTATGGACATAATTTTCCACATACTTCATGAAAGAACTGAGGGCCTCATTTGCACATCTCCCTATACATTATGATTAAAACACTTACTGCACGTATCACAGTCCTAGCTGGGCAACATAACCAAAATTGTTCTCCCACCTCTCCTCCCCCACTTCTTCCAAATACACACATTAGCTTAGTTGCTCACCTGGTAATAAATTATAACTACCCCGTCTTTGGAGACAGTGCCAGAAAGCAAGCTCTGGCCCTTGGATGATGTGGTGTGGACTGCCACCCATGTACGCTGGCTGGAGTGAAGAGCTTTTAGAGATGCCCTTCTGGAGAGGACTGGTCACACTCACACTACAGCGCTTGACCCCAGCCTCTTGTTGGGCTGCATGTGACACCCCTCTGGCCTTAGGACTTACATATATAAAATTATTTTTAATTCATCATGTCAAAAATAATGATCAGTGCAATGTACCTCATGAAATAATTGTTCATGCTGATATCATACACTTAAAGTTTGGGGATGTAGCATAAGGGCACACAGTGTGCAAGACCTGCTGATGCAGCATTGGAGACTTGTCCTGATCAGGAGGAGCTGACACTGGTGTGGTCTACACCATAACTATCTGACCAAACTACAGTGTTACACAGACACGTCCTCTCAGGAAGAGGGAGGACACGAAACCATTTCTCTCCAAGAAGAAATAGGTGAACCAGCCGACACATACACAGTATGGCTCATTGCGGTGACAGCACCCAAAGAACAACCCGAAAAATAGAATGGGGGGAGAGAGTGCGAATGACTAAATCTCTCAATGTAGATAAACCACATAATTACTGTGCTGTTCAAAATGGAAAAAAAAAAAGTTTAATTTGTCTACTTTTATTAAGGTCTGCATGTCAAAGACTCACAAGCCTTCTCTGGTGACCATTAAGTGTATCACTGATGAAATCTGTTCCTATTCTTGCTTTTTTGTGTGCGAGGTTTTTTTGTGTTTGGTGGGGTTTTGGTTTTGAGGTTTTTTGCGGGTTTGGATTGGTGGGGGTTTTTTTGGTTTTTTCTTTTTTCCGTTTGTTTTTTTCAAGCCCAACTCCATAGCGGAGCAGTGGACAAAGCTGCATCATGTAACAGCAAACAACTGGAGAACACTTTTATTTAAATGTTACCTCATACTTACACACAGCATTATCTTTTTACAGGAAGAAACATGCAGTTAAATTAGGATATATTTTCTTTTTCACATCTTTAAAGATAAAAAGGAAATATATTTGGATAAAGGAACTTCATGATTCAGCATATATTTTACTCATTACATCGCAACAAAATTTGCTTACCTGAGTAAAAAAAGGTTGCCCCCTCCCAATACTTTTTTTAGACCATTTTTGCAAGGACAGTTAACTCCTACAATAACCATAACGCTGACCTGTATCAAATTCACATGGGTAGAAGAGAGACCAAAACTAGTTTTAATTCATTCACTTTACCTATTCTCAAAGGCAACAGACAGCTGAGTACTTCGCTTGTTGCGCCACAACCAGACACAGCATGAGCTTACCCAGCCAGAGAAGAAACGCTGAATAGAGGAAGGGAAGAGAAGGAGAAAGAGAGTAAAACTTCAGGAACTAGTGAGAGAGGTCAGAGTATGTAAGAAAAGGTGAGCAGATTAGGGAATGCATTTATTCATTAGTACAGAGTTATACAAATTGTATTTTATTTCCTCTTGGAATTATTATCGAACAACCAATTTTCTAAAAGCATTCAACAGCAGCACTCTTGTTAATCCAAATCCTAATGTTCTGAACAGCAGAAACTCTAAAAGTAAAACAGGATGAAAATTCTACTAAGAGTTAATGTACCTAACAAGGAATGCAATTTCTGTTTCAAGTTTTTCTTTTATACGTGCTGAGGTAGTCCATGGTATAAAGGCAGACTAAGAAGAGAACTCTGACAGCCAGAGGCAAATTCTGCCTCCTTACCATTGCTACCACTCCAGTATCACTGCTTCCCAAGTTTTATTAACTAATAACAAAAATATTCTAAAGCACAGCCATAAATATGAAACTGATAACCTAAATGGAATGTTCCTTTACAAATACACTAATTTCATTGTCTGATGAGCAATGGCTTATTTCAGAGGTCCATCTTTTTCCCCAATCCAACTGGCAAAATTAGTTTTGTCCAGATAGATGATAGCCCATAAATGCAAAAGAAAAAGGTAATTACGTCTTTTTGATTATAATCTACCAGAAGCATAGAAAAAAACAACAAAAAATGCCAAAAAAGAAAAAATGGCATAACGAGCTGGTTATTTCAAAGAAAGCAGATGCTAAGTATACACTATACACAACGATACATATGGTACTCCATATACAGCAATTCCTACTGCTGCCTTCAAAATCCAAAATGCACTTGCATCCAATCTTACAGCATACTTACATATACGTCACTGTACAAGATACTGCATACACAGCGTAAGTTAGGGTAAATATCATTAGACTAAAATTCAGTGCTGCCTATTGAAATTTTGGTACGTTATTTCAATCTATGGTTAAAAAGAAACATGAATATCCGGTATAAACATTTTAATTGTTTCATTCTGATCAAGTCACCAATACCTCTTTCATCATTCTTTAGCACATACACACTTTGAAGTTATAGCTCACTCCTTTTCATTCCTTTAGAGTTGAGGTTCTTTTATTAGTTTTTTTAGATGATAATTGGTAATTATTAAAACATTAATGAACAAGCGCTTTGTATTTAAGCATACAAATAACACAGCAGAGAGCAGAGAATAAGCAAATTACACCTGTTTTTCTGCTTCTCCTTGTTTATTTCATGTACTGGAGGAAAGCAGTAATCCAGACCAGAGACACACTCGTGGAGTGTGGAAATAACAGAGAAGGAGTCTCTCTCTTCTGGCACAAAATTATAACAATATTAGATAAAAAGAGAAATAGATTGTGTTCTGCACTGCAAGAGCATGGGAGAGAAGGAATTACCTAAAGCAAAACTTCAACTTTCCTGGACTTAATACTCAGAGGTCACTATATTGTTTTCAATAAATACTGGGCTTCACGCATACATGCACAGACTAAAATGCACTAATTAGAAACTTCACAGGACATTAGAGAACTTATTGCTATGTGGATACCAACTATCTCATTACTAAAAAATGAAAAACAGAACAAAGGCTGAACATTCTTAGAAGGAAATATTGAAAAAGGCTACCTTTCATCACAAATTTGGAAATCTGATCAGTTTCCTTTTTTGCTCTTGATACATTTTCATTTTTCAGTTTTAGGGACTTAAGGGAGAAAAATTAGGCCACAGAACTCTTATTTGGTGAGTATGAGTGATGGGGGTTTGCATCTCCAAAGGAGTCTTCAGGGAAGGGAAGGTGCATGGGATCAGTTTAATCTCATTTGCTAAGCACTCTATTTTGATACCACAAACACTAGTGAGTACTTACTGACCAAGCCCTCCTACTTCACAACAAAAGAAATGATTCAAATACTGGAAGAAATTCTAGGGTTTACATAATTTGAACATGCCAAGAGTAGCATAGCTATGCCATGAACAGAGACACCAAACAGAAAACAAAGACAATACAGGAAAGAATTTGTAACTTAAGATGCAGGCTCATATAGGGAGGATAAAACAAAGAACTACTGGGCCCTTCCACAGAACTGGAACACTGCAAATTCACTGGAACACAGAGCAAATTCTGTTCAAAGGCTTGAGGCTCAATCAATTAGAAGGCAATAACCTCAACAAACTTAGTTTAGTCACCATTAGACTCAGTTAATACACTCTGCCTCTGATTAGCTACTGACATGCATCAAAAAGCAGGATCAAGTCTCAGGAAAGTGAGCGGGCTTTCCTCAGGTACAGCCAAATAAACTCTATTATGGGATCAGGGCATAGAAATTTCTATGAAAAAAAAATAATCTAAAAGTTGTATTTGTTTAGAAACACCGCACAGCTGTCAACTGTCACAGTTGCATTCTCAGAACACATTTGAGGTAAACTCGCTGCATAAAGTTGGTTTTATTGCCTTTCCTGTACTAATAACATTCAGATAGCAATGCAAGTTAAAATCTAATCTATTTTTCAACATATACACTACTAGCTTGCTGGACTACACTCCACTTGATCAAAACAGATTAGCCAGTTTCACCCTCAAACGACCAGTCATCACTACTTCCTAAAAGTAAGAGGCCTCTCCTCTTAGCTTTACAGATTCTTTACATCACAGAAATGTGCAATTACGGCATTATGGAGGTCTTATGCCCACCAAACAAAATTGTTGTCCTGATAAGCCATTTTAAACTTCCACAGGTTATTTCGTAACTTCAAAAGGGTATATATTATTTCCAGTATTTTACAAAGCCTAGTTTTTAAGCAGAGAAGTCACGCATCTGTCCACTCTCTGAAAGAACCTCTCTAGACTTTTTGAAACTTCAACTTTGTTTTTTGTTTTCATTAAAACACATGCACTGAAACAAAAGCACATAGCAAATACTATTAAATCAAGCCTTCTTTAATGAGATTTTGCTGATCATGTATCAGCAGCACCACCATGTGTTAAGTGAAAAAGATGTTTATTGCTGAGAGATTACTGGTATTGCAGAATA
>VXBO01010258.1:441637-451819 GCA_013400135.1 Rhinoptilus africanus | reverse complement strand
ACCATTCACAATTTAAGTAATTGGTGTAGGCCTAAATAGTAACTATTTTTACACCATGTTGCCATGCCAAACTTGCAAAGCCTTTAATCTATCATACCATTTCAGGTATTATTAGAATTTTAAAGAGTTAAAAAAAACAAACCAACCCAACTTATTATTTTTCCACTAATAATGAAAGAAAAGAGAAATAAATATCCCTGAGAAGGACTAAATAAGATCAAACTTCAGATGCAGCGAGTGGATTCAGCATAACACCATGTATAGAAAGAGAGAGAGAGAGAGAAAGAGAAAGAGAGAGAGAGAGAGAGAGAAAGAGAGAGAGAGAAAGAGAGAGAGAGAAAGAGAGAGAGAGAAAGAGAGAGAGAGAAAGAGAAAAAACTTTGTTCATTAGTATGAACAAAGAGCAGTATGAGCTAAGAGCAGCATAAATAAATACTTCAGAAATACTATAAAACTAATTGTAATATTGCTTAGTGCTAAAGTTACAGTAGTATTATTGTACTTTATATTTATACTATACATAAACACTTCTTTAGACAGTATATGGAAGGTCAAAATTCATGGAACTAGAGATTATTAGAACATTTATTAACATTACTTACACTAGCACAGGTTTTCCCGATATCTTGGGGCTGTTTAAAACTTCTATCATGGCTTGCTTTGTTTCTTCCATTCTCGCAATGTCACTGGAATCCACAACAAATATTACACCATAGGATTCAGCATAGTAATTTCTCCAGATATTCCGAATTCGTTTTCCACCTCCTAAATCAAAGATGGTGACTTCAAAGCGTCCCTGTTTAAGGTCAATCTTGGAAAACCCAACTGTTGGAGCCACATCTTCAGGAGACTCTGTCAGAGTTCAAAGAAGAAAGTCTTCAGTAAGAAGTATCTTATTTATTTAAGGAGGATTTTATGTTGTGATATGCACAGCAAAATTCACATCTTAACAACATAGAGCAAACCCTCCCTGTTAAGTGACACCATATTGCTAACCCCACATTTTTTACATTACGATTTTCCCTCTCCTCAGGTGATTTCAAATTAACACACTAGTCTCTCAACTAGTTACTTTACATTAATTCAGATAAGAATACCAAGGTGGGGCGGAAAAAGAAAAAAAAGAGGAAAGAAAAATTTAGTATTTAGCAGTGGTGTTCAGTGTATTGTAGTTTTTACTTTCCCCCTCAGCACCAGTGCTCCCATCTGAACAGTTATACAGCATTTGTACGGTGTTAATCCAAGTTCGAGAAGGAAAACAAACAAAACAGTGAATGCATTATGACCTGAGAAGCCTTTTACTCTGACAAATTTATTCTTTATCCCTCATGGTTGCCAAAACAGCTTCAAACTAAGGGCTGAGATGAAGTGACTTAAACCATGTTCTTCTGAGATGTAAACTACTTGATTCCCTTTATTCAATAGCAGGGTTTGGCCTTTGTTTGTTTATTTTTATTTTCTGTTTTTTAGTTTGCCATGCAATATGCCAAAAAACCATAGCTTTATATTTAATATTTTTGCTGTCTCCCTCTCTGGAGGGCAAAGAAAGCCTGTAGTTGCCTCACATCAGTAAGCTGTATTTACAGGGGTGAGTTCATTGGGTCTCTTCAACTGTTTTTTGTAGCTTGGTAGCCCAAGGCAGGAGAGACAGATGTAAAATTCAGCTTGTTGAGAGGAAGAAATGAAGGCACGGTCAAAAGCACTGAGCTCTGAAGAGCAGTGCAGAAGCTAAATCACCACCAGCCTTCTGCTACCATGTTCCTTTTTTGAGAGAAGCCTTCGCACACAGCTGAGATGGGGATTCAGAAAAGACCCCTTGGCGTAAGCCAAGACTCTAGCAAGAGAGGGTCTGGGACCCCCATTTGTGAGAAACTACAGCTTCAAAACTCAGATGACTTTATTCTGAAGAAGGTTTTGCACTGTGAGCCATAAGTATGTGCTCTTGCAATAGAGAACAGTGTTAACATGAGGGCTGGTTAAGGGTGGAAGTTATCAATGGTGCTGAACATAAAGGGATATTGCTGAAACTTCTGCTCCTATTTTACGGTGAGGTCTCCAATAATAAACAGTCTTCAACATAAAACCAGGGTCTGACATATAAGCTGCAGATTCATTTTGGCAAATATAACTTTGGTGACCATGCTGATTTGCCCATGTTTAAGAGTTCTCAGAATTGAAATATATTTGGTTTCTGCTAAAACCCAGCAAACATAACTGAAGTCTCCTCGTACAGGCTGTATGACCAGTGGATGGCCAAAAATACTGATTTTATCAACTCTGAAGACTAACTGAAGGTTATAATCTCTGCAAGCCCTGTTAAGGAAAAAAATTACTTTCTAAGACAAGCACTATTCAAGTGCCGGGAAACAGTCACAAAACTAAGAACTACCTTTTCCTGGCGTTTCCCTTTAGAAATACCCATCTTTATCTCATTTTTCCCCGAAAAAAAAGGACTTAAAAAAAAAAATAACTGTCAGGTGTAGCCAATAAAGGCATTAAAGTTGGTTTTGAAACAGAATGGAAAGCTAAATAAGGAAGCACCCACGTTGTCAGGGCAAAGATTCAGGAATATAAATGAAAGAATATTCATAACTATTCACGCTTTAGCAAGTCTGTGAACTTACACAACATGCATAAACAGAAAGTCAGGGTGGAGTCTCCAAGTCTGCCAAAACACTACTAGGTACACTCTTGCTATTATACAAGATGAAAGTTATTTAGAAAGACAAATCCACAAGAGGGAAAAAACCTCACCAACAAAAAGCCAAACACAGAGAGAATTTTTCTTTTCAAAAGCACAAGTGTTATCTCAAATTATATCCTGCTTGCATGTGTTACTGGATGGTGCAAAGTACCCTCCAAAATCAAGTGATCTCTTACCTAAGTAAGTGCCTAGAAAATTGTTAGTGCTTTTCTTGTGATAAATAATGATATAAAATATGTATCACTAGAACCATCCTTTATGTTATATACACACACATGCAATTTCCTTCTTATCGACCTTTTCTTCCTCCACTTACAACACTGATTTTAATATAAAGTTTACTGATGATGGTACAATCACCAAAATTTTCTTTCAAGAATATGAGAGGGAGCAATAAAGAGATGAAGCAATATTTTTAGATTAAAATGATTATACTATCTCTTTCAATGCTCCATTTAGATGATAAACAAATTAGTTGCTTACCTCCTTGAATTCCTCGGACTGTAGCAGTTTTACCAGCATTATCAAGACCCACCATTATTAGTGTCACCTTCCTCCATAAGGAGAAAAAAAAAAAAGAATTAAATCTTTTTTCCTCTAGCTAGACATCACATATTTTATTAAGTTTTTTTTATACATGCACAGCAAATTTACCCCAAAGTAGTAGAAAGAACAGGTACCAAAATACCAAGTAGCAGGCATTCTTACACTTGCATATCTGGCATTCAATATGTCAAACTATCTGATTAGACAGAACAAGGTATGAAATGAGAAGTCTAATATTGCGCTGTAAGTTTCACATGAGACAATGATTTTACTTTCAACTGATGTTTGCCTGCTGAAATTTAATTTCACGGTATTGTAAATTTTATTCTTTTTTTGGTGGGGTCACGGTCTCTAATAATTCCTGTAATTGCATTGCCATTCCCCTGTATTTTTACCGTCTCTCTGCCTCAAAGTTGTGCCTATACTAGAAATTTGTTTCTGTTTCAACCAGTGCATTTGAACAACAGCATACAACACTTGCCTAGACAACATTAGATGCTGCAAATAAGCAACACTGGTACTCATTGTGCCTTTGTTTCAAGCTATCTAGACTGCAAATGTGCAAACCAGGGGTGTTGAGTATGTACAACGCATTAGCAAACTGGCATACAGGTTAGAATTCATCCCAGGATAGGATTTTAAGCAAAGCAATAGGAAAAACATATCTATGTGTATATCTCAATTGTTCTTCCTACTCACAAAGGATACAGAGGAGTCAAAGGAATTTGCTCAATTTTATGCTCCATTAAGTGAAGGAATACTAAAAAAACATTGTGATTTCCAGTCTTAAAACTACAATAGCATCATATATGAAGTATAATTTATGCAAGTTCTTTCAGAAGAGCCAAAAAGCTCTGATCACAGTAAATTATACTTTACAAGTAAGCTAAAACCAAAACAGCCACAAACATTTATAAACTCACAATTGTCTGTAATACACTGGTAGTGTCAGAAAGCTATTCAGTCTAATATAGTTCTTTGAACAGCAGCACCTTCTGTAAAACCTGAACTATGTAGGCACTGTACAGAGCAAATCCTCCTACACGAGTGTGGAGTATAAGTAAGTGTGTTGTACCCTTTATTTCCCTTCCCTATAGTCTGCAAATAGTTTAAAACAAACTATGCGCTATTTTTGCATCTCTGCTAATTGGAAGGAAAAGGCTGCAGGATGTCAAAGTAAAAGTAACAGAAACAAACAAGAACAGTACAATTCCATAAATGAGAATGGATCACCAGGCTACCCACAAAATGTGGTGTTAAGATACTTAAATAATACTAAGAAACACTGCAGCTACAGTCTACTCTTGACAACAAAGTGTTTTAACACGTTACATTTCAGAATCTCAACATGCAGAAACTAAATCAATAAGACAAAATACAAACTTTACATAAATATTCTATCATCACCCCACAATGCTCAACTTGAAGAAACAGCATGCAAAGGAAAATATTTTGAACTTTATACATTCCTGAAGTCAGAAACAAAGCACCTGAATTAAAGAAGATTAACATTTCATTTTTAAGTTCAGAAGATGTATTGATTCTCTCTTGGAGAAAAAAATTACAGATTTTGTCTCAGAATTAAAAAATATAAACCAACATTATATAAAAAATAAAGTAAAACATAGGTGAGAGGACATGAAATACGGTTTGGGAAGGGTCAGCACAGAAATGTAGAATACTTTCACATGTTTACCTGATAGGTTCCTGCCACCGTTTTAACCAACTGCAGCAATTGGCCATTAGACTGAACATCCCTCTTCACTAGCCATCCAGAGCCACGACAGCTACAGAAACAACGTGGACAGGCCAGAACAACCCAAGAAGACCAGGAGAGTAACTGCAGAGGCCCAGGTGTTGTCTTCTCACTGCTAGCATGGAACAGGGTGGGGAGGGGAGGAGAGAAAAAAAACCAAAACAGTTAGCCCCTATGTACAACCAAGGCAAGCCATTTCCCTAGCAGCAGCCTGTTTATTCAGTGTGTCATATTCAGTCAGCCCCATGACAGTCTCATTACATCTTCCACTTTTCCATCCTCTCACACTTCATCTGCTCTCATTTTACATATCTGGGCAGCAACACCACAGTATTCATACTAAATAATAATGCAAAAACACTGCACATAACGAAACCTGCAAGTTAGAGCAGAAAGACACATCAAACTACGAAATTCCAGTGCTTGCCTCGCTAACATATCGCACAGCTCTGCTGATTGACAGAAAATAAGGACCAATTTCAAGCATGAGTAAGGCTTCTAAAAACACAACAGGTCAAGACATTAAAAGCAAACAAAGAATGTCCTACCAGTTATGTATATTCATTTAACTGTCAATTTCTTTTACACAAAAAGATCCCACAAGAAGGAAACCGGATTTGCTAGTGAGTACTTCGAGGAACTGGCAGCTTAATATCTAGTAATTGTCACTAAATTAAATAGAAGTATCAAGTATTTCCATCATTTTACAATAACATTTTCTACTCTTCAAGCAGGAGAGGGAAACAGAGGAACTCTTTCTGATGGTGCTCTGTGGAACAAACAATGGAGAATAACTGTGTGATCCTGTTGAGCATGCAGCTTTTGCTCTCCCCATTAAACTGCCATTATTTCTATCCACAAGTCATGATCTTCTATCTTCTCCCTATCTAGCAAGTCACTGGGTGCATCTTTAGCTGTTGGCCAGGATCAACCCAACAAAATCCTTCTTGGTGCCCAATGTGGGGCTCAAGATAATGACAGCTTTGATCTGAGCACGTTACAGTTGTTAATTGGCAGGGTCCTGTGCTGGTCACTGGGCTTGATTACTTTACTGCATATTAAAATCCAGCGCTTGTTAGCAGTATGTGTTTCCCCTCCCTTGTGAAAAGGCAAAGCTATTTGTGGGATTATCTTTGCTGAATATCCCAAATGCACATGGTGGGTAATGCGGAAGGATGAAGAAAGCCAGCGTGTATCTCAAGGAGATTTAAAATTGGGGTAAAATAGCCCATGATTTGAGTTATACATTACAGGAACAGTACAGCAGGAACCACTTGTACCACAGGAGGATGAGTCTCATGAAGAACAAGGTGAGTATGGTGGTGATCCAATCCATGTGGGTCTTGGTACCCAACTACCCAACAAGCCACTTACCTGCCCTTAAAGACCGCTTCCAGAGATGGGCTGCAAGTCATCAACTGTTCTTATTTGGGAAAGGGGCATGGGAATGGGGGGGGGCTATGGAACAAGGGAATAATATCCATGCATATATCATGAGACAGGGGATGGCGGTTAATGACATACCAGTCTCTCCTCCAGAGATTATCACAGCCCTTGCAGAAGGAATGTGCGCTATTACCTCAGCTCACAGGCTCATATCACCTTAGCGCCCATTTTGATCAGCAGCTTAAGCTAAAAAACCACCTAAACAACTGGATTCATATCAGAGCAGTTGAGATGTAGACAGATATTCCATAGCACTAACTGTCCTCCATGAGCAGATTGACTAGAGTAGTGACACTTTGAATTACCACAGCAAGTTTTCTAAAGCTTGTTTCTCAAAATTCCTTTAAAAACAAACAAACAAAAAAACCCACCAAAACCTAAAGAAATTCCTTATATTTTTTAAAATTATAAATAACCTCAAACTAAGGAAAGTTCAATGATGCAGATTAGCTGAGAGTAGTAACACTCTGAATTATCACAGCAAGTTTCCTAAAGCTTGTTTCTCAAAATTCCTCTTTAAAACAAACAAACGAAAACTAAAGAAATTCCATTTCTATTTTAAATTATAAATAACTTCAAATTAAGGTAATTTCAAATTATGCAGAAAACTGAATAACTAAATATGATAAATTTCCAAAGTTTTCATCTTCCCAATCTAGACCAATGAAAGTTAAAAAAAAATTGAGGAACTATCCCCAACAAACTATGATGGTTTGGATAATTTATACAGGTAGGAACTGAGAACAACTCCTAATCTTATGAAGCTGCTGTATTCAAGGATGCCTTTGTGTGTATCTGCTACCATTCAATGTCAGAAACAGGTCAGATTTCTTCCAGAGCAGAGACAACAGATACTCTTTAAATATTTATATTCCATTATACAGGAACGCCTGAGAATAGCTTCTCCACAGGATAGCTTAATATGTGAAGAGCAGAGAAGTTCCTAAAAAGGAGAGCAAGATGATTGTAACTATTATAAGTATTAAAATCAGGTTCTGAAGAATCAAAAAAACCTCCAAAAAACCCACATGCAGTGGAACATGGTGCTTCAACCCACAAGCACGTACCAACACAACTAACTTTGAGAACATAGTTACACAAATTTTCAGCTAGTTCTGCTGAAAAGCAAAATGTAACAGCTCAATGAACGATGCACTGACAGAAGCATAACATTTTTGATACCTGAGCATCATCACACAACAATTCCCTTGCCATATTATACAGATTGTCTAGCTTTGCAAATTGTCACAAAATTGCTCCAGAGAACAAATATGGCCCATAGCATTTACATGGGATTCATGAGATGAAGAAAACTTGCTGAAGAAAACAGTGAAAAGCAGAGGACGACTACGTCATAACAGAGGAATCTCAGTTAAATACGGAACCCCCAAAGTGGGGTGGGTAGGAAGTGACAAATAAGATAAAAAGTGTCCAAAACATGCTGCCATAGAAAGAAAGGGTATTCAAGGCTGCTAGGAAAGTTACGGTAGGGAGGCAAATCACATTGCATTATGCTATTTTGGAGAGACCGCATTTCTTGAACTAGCAAAAAACTGATCTCCGAAATACGTATGGAACATATCCTATGTATTTTATACGTTGCATTAACAACATTAAGGAAGTTGTTCCAGATATTGTATCTGTCAGCTTGAACTCTTTATGCTTGCTGAGGTGAAGCAAAACCAACATACCTACAAGCTCAGAAATACGTAAAGCTGTGTAGTTTAGCTAGTATACCATTTAGCTAGCAGGTCAGCACAAATGTAAACAACTAAGAATGCCAAAGATCACATTTTTAGGTAAGAGAACAGAAAAACTATACTACAGAGACTAAGAAATGCATGTCAGACACATGCACTAACTCTTTAGACTCTAGATTTAGATCAAGAGCTACTTAGCAGCCCACATGTTATGTGATCCAAAGTACCGGGTACCAGCAAGTTCAACATCCAAAGTCATCTGATGAGTAACTTTGTCTAATTCCATTTCAAAGTACAAAACAAGTACTTTTTACACGTTTCAATGTCAGAGTTTACATTAACTGTTTTGACTTTGGAAGAGGCTTTTATGATACAGAATTTTTTCAGTCACAACAAGCTCTCACTTTGCTAGAAAACATAATTAAAAAATGTTCAAAGCTAACTCTCCTCATAAAGTTTAATTATTGAGCTTGCTACTGTGATGCTTCTTGTTTAACTTTTAATTACAAGAACTCAGTATTTTAGTTGCATTGCATTATCTTTATCAGGGAGTGTAGCGATAGGATGATGGGCAATGGTTTTAAACTGAAAGAGGGTAGATTTAGATTAGATATTAGGAAGAAATTCTTTACTGTGAGGGTGGTGAGACACTGGGGCTTTAAGCAATCTGGTCTACTGGGAGGTGTTCCTGCCCATGGCAGAGGAGTTCGGAACTAGATGATCTTTAAGGTCCCTTCCCATCCGTACAGTTCTATGATTCTATTATACTTTGAAAAGCAAACCAAGGGACTGAGCAGTGAAGAAAGCATACTCAGCAAAAACTTCAATGCCACCCTGTCTGCCAAAACTGCAGTACAGTTAACAAGGGTATGAAGTGCAAGCAAGAACTGTAACATCTTGAGACTGAAGCATACAAGTATTTGTGAGAATTAGCTCTAGGACCATCAGTTCTGCTGTAATGAAAAGTTGCGATAAGACCAGCAGTTCAAGTCAGTTTTGCACTCTCCAGCCACATTCCTACCCTCCTTCTGTTTCCAAAAAGAAGCCCAAAAATCCACTGACTTTGGTTCAGGCACATTTACTCTGCTTGCATCTTCCACTGTATGAGTAATTTTTTTTTGTTTTTTTAAAATCAAAGTTACAGAGAAAATCTACTACGAGTTGCTTAAAGACTTACAAACTGGCTGCCAAACCGCCCGAGGCCGCCACTACGGACACACACCGCTGTGTTTAACGTGGCGACGCTGGAAGAAACCGGGCCCAGGCTCGGCCGGTGGGGAGCCGGACAGGACGCCCCACTCGCCAGCCCACCCGGGAGACTCCGCAGCCCCACCGACAGCAGACTTAGGCCGGGCCCTCCCCGGAGGCGCAAGCACCCGAGGAAGACACGCCGCCGCACCGCGGGGCGCCCGGCAGAGAGCCCCAGCCCTTCTCCCGGAACACCCGCCGCTCCTGGAAACACAGGTCGGGCCGGGCCGCAGAACCAGCCGCCCCACACCGGTACCCGCGGCGGCCGGCAGCCCCCCCGCAGCCCCCGCCCGGCGGCACTCACCGGTCGCACTAACGGCTCCGCGCCGCGCAGCCCGTCCGCGCCACGGCGGCAGCCGGCGGGACCTGGCGCTGCTCCCGGGCGGCGGAAGGCCGCGGCCGAAGGCGGGGAGCGGGAAAGGGGGAGGCGGCGACGGCGACTTCTCCGCTCAGCTCCGCCGCGCCGGGCCCGACGGGGCCGCTCCGGGGTCACGTGCCGGGCGCCCCGCTCACGCGAAGCCGCCCATTGGTCGAAGCCGCGATCTCCGAGGCAGTGGGGACGCGTAACCAGGCCGGTAACCCCTGGTTACCGCCGACGGGCGCCGGGAAGGGACAAAATTGCCGGGGTAGCAGAGCGCGAAGGCAGGCAACTCCAGTGCGCGGCCGGAGAGGCGGAGGAGGGCAGTCCCCGCGGCCAACCAATAGGAGCGGGCGGCTTCCCCGGTGCCCGGGGAGGATCAACCAATCAGCTGTAAGGGGGCGAGGCAGCAGCGCTACCCCCC
>VXBO01010258.1:395545-440933 GCA_013400135.1 Rhinoptilus africanus | reverse complement strand
CGGCGCGACCCTACTGTAGCGCCCGCCGCCGGCCCCGCTCCGCCCCTCTCCCGGCGGTGCGGGGCTCTCCGTGGTTTGCGGCGTCCCGCTGGCCGTGCACGGCGGAGGATGCTCGGGGCCGCCGCCCCCGAGGCCGACCCTCGGCGCGGCCCGGCCCGGCCGCGGGTCAGGCTCGAACCGCTGCCCCCGGCGCCCTGTTGACGCTCCCGCAGGACAACGCTGCCCGGAGAGGGCCCAGCCNGGGAAACGTGCGCCTTGGAGTAGCGCTTGGCTTATTAGCAGAGGGCTGGAGCACCTCTCCTGTGAGGACAGGCTGAACGAGTTGGGGTTGTTCAGCCTGGAGAGGAGGTGTCTCCGGGGAGACCTCATAGCAGCTTTCTAGTATCTGAAGACAGTACAAAGTATAAGAAAGTTGGAGAGGGACTTTTTACAAGGGCATCTAGTGATAGGGCGAGGTGTAGTGGCTTCAAACTGGAAGAGGGTGGATTTAAATCAGTTACTAGGAAGAAATTTTTCACTATGAGGGTGCTGAGGCAGTGGAACATGTTGCTCAGAGAAGCTGTGGATGCCCCATCCCTGGAAGTGTTCAAGGCCAGGCTGGATGGGGCTTTGAGCAGCCTGGTCTAGTGGGAGGTGTCCCTGCCCAGGGCAGGGGGCTTGGAACTAGGTGATCTTTAAGGTCCCTTCCAACCTAAACCGTCCTATGGTTCACTTAGAAGAAAAATACTCAATAGATTGTGGTCTCAGGAGAGTGTCATTATTGTAGAGTCCAGGCAAGTAGTCTGGACTCTCTTGATGAATTCAGACCTATCAGCCTAAGTAAGAACTACATGCTGTCACAAATAAATACAAAAAGCAAAGCTTAGGTCTTTGACACTACAGTTTTTGAGCATAGTACTAAAAGAAGACAACGTGTTTCTGAAATAAGCAGAATTGCAGCTCAAAGTAAGCCAGTTTCTGACGTCTTTTACTAATGATTAAACAGGTAGAAGAAAAAACTAATGTTTACTATTCAGACTTCTGTTTGAATGCTAGGGATTCTGATTATGAAGGGAACGGTATGGAAAGATGAAAGTTCATTTTGTAACATTTTTGAACAGGTCATAAAAATAAATCTTCTAATAAATATTTTGTACTGTTCTCTTTCATCACATTTTCTGTTCCATTTATCTGCCCCACTGCATACCTTGTCAGTTTTCTCTTTTATGAACAGTGGGAAATTAGAAGTTGTCCTACTCATGCAAAATATCTGTGGTCCATGCAGTCGCTTTTCCTATCCCTGGCTCCTGGCCAGGGATTTCCGGAACAGGATTAAAAAATGGAGAAACCAGAAAGATCTAGTGGACCAATGTGTTTTTGATAAGATGGAGAAGGAACAGGAAAACATTAGCAGCTGGTTGGCTTTATTTCGTTGTCTGCGTAAAGCTTATGTCACTGATGAGCATTTCAGGAGAGTCTAGTGACTCGAATTATGGAGTTACTTTCTACAGTGGCATCACATGTCCTTTTTATTCAGTTTAACGGATCTTCTGAGATTCTGGGAGAGAGCACTAGTAGGCTATGACTGCTTTCCACAAGTAGGGTTTTAGGTAAGCAGCTCTTAGCTATGTTTAACTACCGCACTTAGGTTTATAGTTGCATCTGTACTACAAAACAGCCATAAGAAACCCCCATTATTTTTCTTTTTCAGTAGCATTACTTCTAAACAGGTGCTTGATAAGTAATCACTACACAGCGGCTGTACAACACTTACTGAAATCGTAAGGCTATTAAATTCTGTAAGGCTTCAGTGATAACCAAATGAAGTACACTAAGTTCATTAAGGGTTAACTATTGGTTTGGCAAGGTCAGAAGGGGGCTGGAGTTTCCTGTAATCAAGCTGGCAGGAGCAGCAATCAGGGGTTTATGGTTTGGTGTTTTTTTTTTTTAATAAAGGTCCTGTCATAATCTTTGTAGGGAAAAGCCAGTTGAATAAATACAGTACTAATTCCATGCATGGGAATCAAAATATTTGCAATAAAAATATGGAATTTGCATTGAGTTACATGTTTTATTTAAACTCAGAAGTCATAGGAAGTCAGCTCAGGGGAACGGCTGAACTGCTGGGATGTCGGGGAAGAGACCTGTTTCCATTGCCACACTGTATTGAAAACATGAGGTGGCAGCGTTATACCTGGTGTAATGTCCTCAAAAACATTGCATGCACTTGAAATTTTCCTGTGCTTTATTTCCTGAAAAAAAGCGTCAAAATGAAAATGGTGTAGCTAAAGGTCAAAACAAGATTGTTTAAAGTTAGCTATGATTTGGGCCTCATCTAGACCACAGAGCCTCTGCCCAAAGCTATGTCAGCATGCTTGCGCTGGTAGAAATCTCCAAGGTAAACAAAATCAGCAGGTGCAATGCACGGTTTTACTATTTTGTTGTCACCCCTTTTGCCTCAGAACAGGTGAACTTTCTGCATCCTTCTTATTAGCCTGCTTTTATGTAATGACAAATACAGCCACTTACCCAAATTAATTAAAATGACACTGCTAGCAACAGTTGGCGATAAATAAATTAACAAAATGTTTTTCTGGGTATGCTTCCAGTGCAGTAAGGGCTCAGAAGAGCTCTCATGAGGCCCTTCTTGTCCTGTGATCTTGCTGTGCTTTTGCCAGTCTCCTGGCAGATGATAGGTCAGTGGTGGGCTCGTGGATTGAGAAAAAAGGTCTAGGACATCCACAGTTGCAGCCTCTGATTTAGTGCTTCTCCCAACTCCTGTGTGAAGGATATGTAACAACCAGAGAATCCAAATCCGGCTCTTGAAACACATTGTTAATAGCCCTTGAGATGTACTTACGGCATACCTTAACATCTGTGAAAGTGGGAAATGGTAGAAGAAGAAAGGCTTGAATCATTTCTTTTGTGCCAAGAATTTCTGGAAGTGGGGGCCCAGAAAGTAAGTTAAGACTTTTCTTTCTCTGACCAGCTTTCTTGAGGATCAGTCTTCACCTTACAGGCTTACTTCCATTCTCCAGTAAGACCACCATGTACATCAACATGTATATAAGAAGTTAATCCTCAAGTAGCAAACTGTCACCTGCTCATAGACTTAGTAGTGAGGAAGGGCACAAGCTGACTTATTCTCCTTGCGTTTCTAAGCAACTTGCTGGTTGGTCTCTGAGGTAAAGGTGTGCTTGAAAACTTCAGAGGTATGCTGTAGTAGGGTCCACCTTATGTTCAGGATATCGTACCTTACCGACAAGTAGATGAGTTTGAAATGACAGGCTTATCCTACCTCAGATACCTTTAGGATGCTGTAACAGAAGGGTTTCTTCAGGTCATTTTCTAGCATTGCAGCACTTCAGAGTGCTTCAGTTCTGTTCTCCATTACTTGATAGAGACCTTTAGTAATGTGTTTTGGGTGGTACAGTTTTCATTACATCTGTCACCTGAAAGCTATTCTCGCTTTAAGTTCTGGGCCTTATTAACTGCTCTTTCTAATAAGCCTTTTAAGTTTTTTCTTTCCCGTTAGCGTACAGACCTTGGGAGGCTGTTCTCTGATGCTTGGCTGCTGGCATGTCTTATAAAGGCACTCTGGGTTTGAGGTGTTACGTGCTCATAAACGGTACTGAATTGACCGTGTCTCCTTGAATTGATCTTCTTGGTAGACTAGTGACGAATATGTATGTACACTGTATTTGGTTTGCACTGCAGGTGTCGTGACCCTCACACAGTTGTGCTAGTCTGAGAGGTTAAGTTGTGCAAAGGCTGATGAAAGAAGGGCAAGTATAGAAGTGCGGTGCTGTCTAGTTAACATATGTCAGCCATGCTCTTTAACCCTGTGAGCTAGACTTTTTCCAATTATGCTCATCCATTTTTCTCCTAATCACGAAGTATGTCCAAAAATTAAACTAACTAAAATTAAACTATTTAATTTAGTTGCTGCTCCTGTAGTGTTGTGTGCTCTACAAAGAACATCAAAGCAAACAGGCATCTTTCATTTTTAATATGATTTCTCAACTCTCTTATTTGTCTACAATTTGTGTAAAAGTCAATAAGATGACAATAACAAGATACATGAAAATCAAGTAATGACACATAAGGCCATAGGACAAGAGGAAATGGCCTCAAGTTGCACGAGGGGAGGTTTAGATTAGATATTAGGAAAAAAAATTACATTGAAAGGGTTATCAAGCATTGGAACAGGCTGCCCAGGGAAGTGGTGAAATCTTTATCCCTGTAGGAATTTAAAAGACAGACGTAGTGCTTAGCGTTATGGTTTAGTGATGGTCTTTGTCAGTTTTAGGTTGATGGTTGGACTAGATGATCTGAAGGGTCCCTTGCAACCTACACAATTCTATGGTTACGTGACAGATCTGAAATATAAAAGTTAGCTAGGATTGGTTTTTTCTTGGTAAATTGTGAATGTATTTGTAGGTTGTCTACCTTGATATTTCTCAGGATATCATTCTCACCTTTTACTTAGTCTTGTTCTTTACAGTTCTGAAAAATAAAATAACATTTATATTAATTACATGTAACAGGTAGCCTGATTTTATAAGACACATTTTTGGTCTCTCAGAGGTTAAGTAGAATCAGAATATAAAAAGGCTTCGCTGCATTTTTCCATTTATTGGTCACATATCTCACATTTAGAATATTTATAGCTAAAAAAAATCTTGTTCTGAATATGACATTTAAATTATGCTTCAGATGTAGGATTGTACAAATGTTTTTTTGATGACTCAGGATTTTTTTGTCAGAAACAACTACCCCACATATAGAAAATAGAATCCTAGGATTTCTTGCCCACGTTTTCCAAAATGATTGCAAACAACAGCTCCTGAATAAGCATTTAATTCAAATTTTCATGTTAGACTCTCATATTTTGTCAGTGCTTATAGTGTTTTTCAACTGTTAATAAATAAATAACTAACAAAGCTCCTTTGTTTCTACAAAGTTTTATCTCAGCAGTACGCCTCTCAGTTCCTGGTGAGGAGACGTCGAGCGAATTCTTTTATGGAAGAAAGTAAGAAGGGAAACTTAGAAAGAGAGTGCATTGAAGAATTATGCAATAAGGAAGAAGCCAGAGAAATCTTTGAAAATAATCCTGAAACTGTAAGCATCTGATGAATTTCTATGAGATAGATAGTAGTTTTTTGCAGAGGGAAAGCTAGAAGTATATATAATTCACACTGCAAAGCTAAAAAAATCCCCCCACTATGCAGACCACGAACTGGTTTGCAATTCTTTTGTGTATAGAACCTGCACAATTAATAATGAAGACTGTATAAGCAAAGAGAATAGTTGAGTAGATATTATTTTAATTTCCAGTACGGATCACCAGTTTTAGACCACAGTTGTCTGCAAGCATTCCATGCGGGAACACTGTGTTGGCTTCAATTAAAATTTTACACAGAGGATGCATGGCGGTGCATCCTTTTTAATGAAGGGATTGGACATATCACTGTGAGCTTTTTCCCTAGTGGGGAGAGCTCTGTTCCTCAGTTAATTCCCACTGCACGCTATTTAGTATTAGGTATATTTTATTAATCTTTGTACTGTAAAAGGGTTATTACAAAATATATGTGGTTAAATCGAATTCTTGTTTTGCAAACTATGTCAAGTCCATGTTCTGTCTTTGGTAATACTGCATGTATTTGGATATACTGATTGTTAAGATTAAATAGTTTCAGTAATCAATAATAATAAACAATATCAGTTGTTTTTAACAATTTCTGGTTTAGTAACCAATCTTTGTTTGCTTTGAATTGCATGTGAGATGTTCAGCCTATTCCAGGGTTTTTTGTTTATTTTAGGGTGAAGAAGGGAAATAAAGGAGGCTGTTCTGCATCCAATAACAACATTGGGCAAGATCCTCCCATTTAAAGAGACAATTTTCAAAGTCACTTTGACACTCAGTTCATTTTAATTGTTTTCACTTTGAAAGCATCCAATTCAGTGCAGTATCTTAAACTCTCCACTGAGTCTTGTGTTTATTAAATAATCTGGTGTCTTAGCTTAAACACTAGTGATATAGAAAACTTTTTCTTTTTTACTTATTTTGTAGTTGTAATACCAATATATTTTAGAACATGTTCAGTGATAGAGTTTGCTCTAATTCTATCTATCTTAGATTTTTCTCACTCTTTATTTTTCTTTTCTTTCTGCAGGAATACTTTTATCCCAAATATTTAAGTAAGTATGAAAAACCTGAACAACTCTAGTATATCATTCACTGGTTGTCTTATTTGGATAATACTAGTTTAGTTATTCTACCCACAGCGCTTGAATGATTTCTGTGCTGGTTATAATGCATAATAGGTCCTAGGCAGTTGTGTGTGCTTAAATCCTAGCAGAGGCACTCAGAAGGTTGCTATGTGATCAGCTGTCCTTAATATGCCCAGACAAGTTTTCTGATTCAGGCTGTGAGAACAGACTCTTTGAAGATGCCGTGCATAAGCTGTTGTAATTTCATTTTAAGTAAGTGTTTGTATTGTAAGCAGATTGTGTGGGTTTGCATTTGCAGGTTGCCTTGCCTCTCATCGAGCAGGGATTTTCAGGGTTACTGCAGTTACTCCAGATTCTCCAGCTGACCTGAGGGCTTGTGTCAATGGTAAGTGCTGCTGTTAGATACTTTACCTGATGCACTCAGATCTAAGAACACACGCATACATGGCTCGAAAGCAGTTCACGTAGGCAGAAAAAGAGACCAACGTCCATTTAACTCAGGCATACTCACTGATCTGTAACAGAAATTGACAAAGGAATATTAGGTGAGACAGAGCATTTTCAGAGCAAGTTGTGTAAGTGGCTGTTTTTATCTTCATAAAGCATGCTGAAAAAGATAATTAACTGCAAAACGGAAGGCATAATTCTTCCAGAAACATAGAATTGTGTCCTACACCAACCCACTGATGTTCCCTGGTACGTCCTCTGTATTCTACCGTGTCTTTGATAGTTATGCCTGACTCTTTGCACCTCAGAAGTCCTGTTCTGTCAGTTAAAGGAAGAGGCCATCTAGTTAATTCTCCTTTGTGCCATTCTTTGGCCCACAGTTACACTGTAGCTCTTCATGAAGTGAGTAGTATTACCAGCTGAAAAATTCAAATACTATCTGGAAGACATAGTTATTGACTGCAGGCAAAAGAAAGTCACAAAGCATGAAACTTGTGATGTTGCTCAAATATTTTTTTTTACGGTTATAAATTTATAAGTACAATGTGAGTTGTATTTTATTTAGTAAATTCACAGGAAGAGATCTGTACCATATTCCCTACTTGTCACAGTTGAAAAATCTCACTAAACCTCTTAAACCTTTACAGCCACGTTACATCAAAGAAGCTTTCAGTTAGTTTGAACAGGGATACTTATCCTTAACCACCTGATGCTGTTTTTGTCATTGAAAGCAACAGAGGGCAAAAAAATACTTAGTAATTACATTGCACGTGGTCATGGATGACCATATTTTTCAGATCACTTGGCCAACGTGACTGCTGTCACAAACTAAATTGTACTCCCATTCATATCATTCTTTCTCACTCTCATTAGAGGTCCTGGGAGGAAAGGATTTGGCAGAGTTGCATGAACTTGCAGTGTTTCTGTATTACCCAGTGAAAACAACTAGCTTACTTGATAGCCATTGTATTTCTCCATTTGAGTTCATATTATAAAATCAAATTATAAAATCATATTATTAAATCAAATTACTATTGGTCAGTTACCAGGATAAAGGAGAAGTCAAGAGAGTAGGCGTATAGTGTTTCTGAGGCTTAAGTGTTCATTACACACATTTCTGGAAAGGAGCTACTTCTAGGAAATGGTATTTGAAATTCCCATTAAAACTATATGGGTTTTTTTCAATAGATCTTCTTTTTTATTTTAAAAGTTCTGTCTTTCTGAACTTACCAATCCAAATTGTCTTGATATTGTCAAAATGAAAACTCCAGTTTTGCTAATGAGAAATAATTAAATAATTATAAGAATTAGTTTGCAATAATACAGTAACTCGTTTGAATCTGAAGCTGAAAAAAAAATCAAGGAATAAAAATAACAATGCAAGCAGAATTCAAAGATAATTTCACTGTTTTCATATTTGTCCAAGACATATTTCAGAACAAAAACGAACATGCATTTAAGGACACGCAATTCCGGATAAACAATTACAAAAATTTCTGATTATATTGACTTTTTAATCCCCATCTAGGAAGGAAAAATGAAAATTTTTACAGGAATAGAAGACCCTTTTTCGTACTTTTCTAATCCAAGAAGGTACCTAAGCTGCATCTTTAGGTCTCTAAACATCTGTATCCCGTAAAACAGTGTACTTAATTGCCTTTAAAAATAACTACTTTAAAAATCCCTGCATTTACATCTGTCCAGCTCACCATGACACATTTCAGGGATACCAGAGCCTCTTGAGTGGCAGAGGATACAGGTACCACAATACATTTCTTGCCACCTACCCTTTTTATTGCAGGCTGAGTATATCTTCCAACATTTAGTTGTTGTCACACATGTTTATCAAAAAGCATTGCTGGGTAGTAGGTCAGAAGGCACTCAAAATCGGGAAAAAGAGGAACACTAGGCCCACTTTCAGAAGAAGTGGATTCTACGTTACTGTTCCTGCAGTAACTTCTTAATCATTCATCTGTGGACATAACCTCTGTGTCCATCCTAGCTTGTCTTCTTGCTCTAGTGTATTTTAGCAGTTCTTTTTTCATTCATTGCATTGGTTTCCTCTATTTTCTTGCCCTTCATATCATTAATTCACCTCATTCCTTCTACTCGTGTTTCACACTGCCAAACTAATCCGTATTCTCTCAGTTCAGGCTGTCACAAGCCATCACAGCCTTTTTTTTTACAGTTAAGTTTATTCACCAGTTGCGCACTCTGAGGGTAACTCCACATGTATCACCTATGAAATACTTCGCTTATACCAAGCCTATACCACACTTATTCCTACCTACAAAAGCAGTAAATAATCAAAAAAGAAAAAAATGTAGGGATTTCTAGAACTTCCATTTGGAAATTGCTGTGAAGGATCCATATATAAGCCCCATTCCTTTTATTTCTTCTGCAGAATTTCTTTTGTCAGTCTTCATCTGCAACTGGAGTCCTTTGGTCTGCATTATAAATATTACTTGTCATACAGCACCTATTTTACAGGTGCTCTATAGTTTTGGAGCTTGGCTGGCCTCTGGGCTTTTGGTTACTAGCAGCAGAATTTAATTAGAAACAGATTTAATTGACAAACATACTAATGCAGATTTTGTTAAGCTTTCTTAGTCACAGAAAACTAAGCTTTCTATGGGGCTCAGTTCTTTAGTTCTTTTGAGTCAAGTAAGAAATATTTAAGAAATCCAGTGAGGCCTTAGGTACAAATTCATAGCAAGTGTCAGTCTTCAGGAACATTGCCTTTCATTCCACTTTTTTGAATCTGAACATCACAAAACCTTTTCTTCTTTTCATTCTGCTATCTGTTCTTTTAGGACACTACTTTTTTTCTTTAAAGCATGCCTCAGAATGACATTCCAGAGCTTTACAAGAACATAATATTAAATTAGAAACAATATATTTTTAAAGTTTGGAGGCCTGCAGAAAAATAATCCATAAAGCTACCAGCATATTCAGAAGACGCAAATAGAACGATGTGGTATGTGGATGTAAAATTATGAAAACAGTGGGAAAAGTTAAAAGAACTTTACGTATTTTGGCTAGAGCAATAAAGGCAGTGAATTCTGTGTTCTCAGCTCCAGTCTATGTCTTTAGAGCCTTGCTTTCTTAGGTCTTGCCAGCACGTATAAAGAGTCCTCTGTTGCTCTTTATGATCCAAATTTGTTTGTCATTGCAAGTAATATTTGTAAAAGGTGACAGTGTTAGACACTGATGCATCCAGTCTGCCTACAGGATCTGGACAGCCAAGGCAACCTGGGGTGTTAGTTTCCCTGTAAATGTGACCCTCCTTGAACAGAGAAAATGATCTCTGTAATCCTGTACTCTTGGTATTGTTGAAACTTTGGTATTTCTACTGAAATTTGTGGTAATATGATGGAACAGAGCAATGTTCTTTAAAAAGTGAAATACGTCCTTAAAATGTAATGAAAATAGTGTCAAGTCCATGTTTGGTCACATTTTGTCGGGATTAACATGTGTTAGGGAGTCATTTGTTTTTTAGTTGTTTCTTTCTGACAAAGAGAAAATACTGATGGCTTTGTTTTTTCTCAATCACTTGCAAATTCTTGCTGACGGAATTAGCAGCAAGATGGTTGTAGGGTACTTGATGTCACAGATCAAGCCCTTTCCTATTTCGTTAAAAGTGAAAGGTGTCTGTGGGAAGAGAAGAAGGAAGACTAAACTGATCCTTAAGGAAAAATAACCCCAAATAACAAGTATTTCCAATGTTTCCATCCCACAGAAATTTCAAACCAGTGTAGTCCTCTGCCGTGCCATAAAGATGGATATAAGGATTGCATAGACGGACAAGCCAAATACACATGCATCTGTAAACCCGGATGGCAAGGAGAGAAATGCGAAGAAGGTATAGTCTCTAATCTCATCATGATGTTAGTTCTCAGGGACACAATTATAGTTCTACTGTTATTGAATAGTATCAGATCTTTAAGTATACCCACACAGTTGGTCTATGAATGCCTTCCCCTGAGCAGAGATTTTTATTTTGTTTTCCTTCCAGATATAAATGAATGTGAAGACTTAAACGGAGGTTGTAGCCAACGCTGTTCTAATTTACCTGGAAGCTACCGTTGTTTATGTGAAGATGGCTACTTCATGCATTCAAATAAACGGGATTGCGGAGGTAGGAATGAGACGTAAGGAGGACATCATTACGTGACAGTACATTGCCTGTTGACTAGAGAGGAAAGATTTTAGTCCAGTAGTTCCATAAATGCTCTAAGCCAGCAGAGGCTTGCATTGCCTCGGAAAGATGCAGTCCTGCTTCAAGCTGGCTACTCATTCCACCTGCAGCCTTACGCTGCTGCAAACATTTGTGCAACTGTACAGTGAACCAGATCAAGGAATTGAGTTAAAACTAATTCAGGAAAAAAAAAAAGAGCAAAAGAAGAAGAAAAGAGGCTATAACGTTAGATTCTATTTCATTACTACAGCTCTGTAAAGCTTGTTTTCATCACTAACCAATTTCACATACCCTTTAAGCTTGCTGAAAAAATAGCCTAGAGTGGTGCAACCAGCTAACAGTGTTACCATGGAAATCCTGTCTGGTAAACCGTGGTGTAGGCTGAATCCCTCCTAATTAGTGATGCTGCTCTTTTGGGAGTTTGAAGTTCATTAGAGAAGAAACTATTAATGAATCTGAAAATGCTCTTAATGGAGAGAAAGATTTGTCTTTTACTCACCCAGCACAATTTTTTTCTGTACGTGCTTGCGTCTGTTATTATTGGCCATGACCTATGCACTTCATTCCATTCCAGATAAAGACTGTGTATTAACATAATTAGCAATTCTTACAGCATAGTTAGGAAAAAAAAAATACAACCTTATTCCATTTTAGTGTCATATATTCCATTTTAATGTCATATATTTAATGCTGAATTATGCCAACAGTTTTGGATAATGTTAAATTCTGTAAGAGGCCAGACTTGAGGGCCATCGCCTGCTGTCATTTCCTTTTTGTGAATGAATAATTTTCAAAGAAATTCCAGAAGAACAGAAGATGGCTGTTTTGTCAAAAAGGGCAAGTAGATAAGTTGGTTAGAATCTCTGTAGTTCTTGGAAAGATACTGGAAAAATTAGTTAAAAAAATAACCAAAGATAAAAATACAACAATATCCATCAGTACCTAGAGTACTAGTTTGATCATTTGATAAACTGGATTTAAGTGTTTCATTACATCCAACTACAAAATTATACACCTAGGAGTTTGGAGTACACATGGTAACTGTAGAAAAGTAGGCTGAATTCAGGACAGCTTTGACTTAAAAAGTGTGAAGCTGTCAATATCAAGCTTGCTGGAATCCTAACAAGCCAGTGGCAGAATCTATTCCCCCTGTGCAGCATCATCTCCACAACTACTACAAAACCACAGAGAAAACTAGAATGATCCCTGCACATACAAGCGGGAATTGAAGTGCTACCAGGGATATGATATTTTTCTGTCTACCAGACATTTAGTAAGATTGATACTGTATGCTGCATCCAGTTGTCACATCTGCATTTGAAAATGACATTGAATAATTGGAGACAACACAGAAGATAGACACTAAAATGGTTTGAGGGATGAAGAGACAGTGAGGGACTTGAACAGCTGTCAGCATAGCCAATTAAAAGACAATTGTGACATGAATTGATCGTAGCATGTAAGAAACTCTGGTAGGATTCTCTCTTGTCTTTCTGGATGTCTTTTTCTAAGATAGGATTTTATCATACAGTCTGGTTTAGCTTATAGGAAATCTGTAGACTGTTTCTCTCTCTGCCTTCCCAGCCATGCATCCCTTTTCATGTTATCCATAGAACACATGAGAGAATGAGAAAGGCAGGCAGGCAGAAAATCCGTTTTTCACTGTGGGCGTGCCGAAGTGCCTTTTAGAGACCTTTGGAAATCATTATGGCTATAGCTATAGTCTGCTATGAAAGCATAGTAAACCTAGCAAGAAGGAAACAGTTTGCCAGCCTCACTTAGTTTGCACAGTTTTGTATAGAATTAGGAAAAAATGGTATGCAAGAGAGCGACTTATTTTTAATAACTTGTTTGTGTTTCTAGATATAAATGAATGTGTGTTACATCCAAACATCTGTGGGACAGCCATCTGTAAGAACACCCTGGGGAAATATGAATGTGAATGTGCTGAAGGCTACACATATAATTCAACTTCCAAGAACTGTGAAGGTAGGTCTTTTCCCCCCCTTTTCGCTTTCTTTTATCTTCCTTGTTGTTTCTTTCTTTTTTTTTCCTTTTTAATCCACTGCTATACCAAACTTTCAGAGGCTCAGTCAGGCTGTATCATAAGTAGTGTATATAGTTGCAATGACTTACTCCCAGGCGTTGGAGGGTTTTACAGTACACTTCCGTGTCCTACTGTATGCCAGATAACTTTCTTAGTTCATGGGAGCTCTTTCTGTCCAAGCTGTCTAACAGCTGGGATGTTTCTTTCACATAACTTGGAGCAATTTGTTGAGGATCCAGATGTTACTAGAATGTCTTGTACCTTGTTTTTAAGCATCATTACAGTTATAAGGATGGAATATTTGATGTCAGTTGGTTTAATATATACCCCTAGTTCAAGATAAGCTATAGCAAAAGCAATTAAAAGTACTTACTTGACAATCCCAAACTGGGCAATACAGTTAGGAAGATTTATAAAGAGGCAATCATCAGAAATGAAAACAGTACTTAATCAAGTTGTCTCACAAAGCTAAAAAGCTTGTCTGTATCCATCTGATAGGCTGTTTAGGTGCTTATTTAGCCCTCATGGCCAGGGGCTCAGTCTCTGTTTTTTATGTGTCCTTAGATCTCAGATATTGGAAAGAGCTTTTCACTGGGGTCACTGAATTCCATTTAAAATAATATTCAAGTGTCTAATCCTTCCTTGGGGTATCTAGTTATGCTACAAAGTAACAGCATTAGAGTGAACTGATCTCCATTCTAGGCTGGACCTGACAGCATGACAGTTCTATAAAAGATTTTGTATAAAGACCCCACGTTTAAAATAAAAAACATTCCTAAATATCCAGAAAAGGAACTATGAAAAAAGGAACTACACCAAAAGAATCTTTCCTCATGAGTATTCTGTTCTGAAATGAAAATGTGGAAGAAAGAACTTCAAGACAAAGTTCTGTAACAATTATAGCAACATTGAAAAGTACCAATAGCTAGTGGTAAAGCAACAAGAAGCCATTCATGCACAGACTGTCATAAAATAAGTTTTTCAAGTATTCATTGTATTTGAGTACTTGTCCTAGAGAGTATTCTATTTCTACGTACTTGTTAACGTTCCTATTTAGTACACACATCAGAAATTAAATTTCAGTTGTAGAAGAGATATATAAGCTCTTAGAGTTTTACTATGAAGCGAAATTTTCTACACTGGCAGTTTAAGAAAAATACATCAGTGGCTGATTTTTATTTTAAATGCTGCCTTTATGTTATTGCTCTAAAGGACACAAAAGTAGCTTCTCACTGGCTATCAATCTTTTGCTCCATGGCTTTTCATGCAGCTTTTGTGTGACAAACCTTTGCACAGTGGTAATGATTACATATTCAGATGTCTGCTTTTTGTCCAGTTACTGTGGGATTAAAATGTTACTGACAATTTTGTCAGTATGCACTGAAATGAGAAAAACTTCACAGTAATTAATCTAATTCTCTCTCCACTTAGTACTTTCTCCATATACATGGGTTACATCAAATTGAATTTAAGTATTATTTTTCTTCTGAAACACGAGTTCCAGGAGGGTGCAAGATGAGGACATTAAAATGAGCAAAGCCTTACCTCCTAGAAGGAGGATTATACTGCTAAGCTTTCAGACCTTGTTGTAACCACATTAAATGAGTCACCAAATCCTGTCTAAGGACAGGATTGTGCAGACTGACAGGAATGTAGCCTTACAGAAATACTAAATGACATTAGCTTTTCATTATCATAGTGCATGTAGGTGGCCAAATTCAATAATGTGTATTAGAAAAAATTAGGTTTACATACAATTATGCACAACTATCTCTGTGATGACAGAGACAATTAGAGTAGAATAGAAGAGGGTTTGGGTTTTTTCTTCACCCATTCCTAGGTGAATATTCCTACAGTTCTTCCTCCCCACCTTTTGGGACACACTATCAGTAGGAAGATATCGATAGAGTCAAGTCTTTGTTTCGTAGAGTGCATACAATTTTGGATACAGAATTTTATTATCTTCTATACCACCACCACCTTTGTAATTTAAAACACTTTGCCAAAAAAGAAAAGGGGATAGTGGGAATGAGTAAGTATACTTATAGTGCTAGAGGGGCCTGTCTTGCAATCAGCATCGAGGAGGCAAATCAAGCTGAACCCATATTTTAAAGAGTGACCTAAGTTTTGGCATGTTTTTCCTCATATTCTTCTTCCTTCTCTCAAGGGGAAACTTCTCTTAAAGAACTGACTGAACCAGTTAAACAGCACGGAGTATGTCTGTATTTCAGGTATTAGTCCCTTCCTAGCACATAGTCTAGAAATTTGAGACAAGGAATCTGGGTTTCCCCTTCCCACAGTAGTTGTTCAAAACACACACAAAACCTTGTCCCCGCATTCATGCTCTGGGAAAATCACCATTTTTCCCTAGCGTTATATGGAGTGGCTGCCTTGTAGGGCATGGTATGCAACTCCTTTGTAGCTGATTTTATCATATCTTTGCAATTTATCCAGAACAGGCTATTTTAGCCTTCCACTGAAACAGCTGTATGAACCCAGGATGCTGTTCAAATTCATGGGTTTGTGCAAATAGCTTTTACTATTTTATGATGTGGAACTGACATTTGGACAGATCTGTGGGGACCCTTTGAAATAGCTCAAACAAACATGCAAAGATGCTGACTACAACTTGAAAGAAAAAAATAAGGCAGGATAATTATAGCATAAATGATTAAAACAAACCTCCAAAAAGCTTAGTCCCCTCCAGCCTGTGCATGTCAGCATTTTTGTAGCAAGACAATTAGCTCCGCACAGGGAGATCCTGCCATTTGGACTGATCAGGGATTCTAGAACATCTGATGAGGAAGGAGACTTCATACCTATCCAAGAAGCCTGCCTGTCCCTCTGCTGCTATAGTACCATCTGGAGGGAGAACTTACCCTTGAGCTGTAGGTTCATTTTGGTTAATGGAAATTTACACCCCTGCAAGACTGGTGCAAGTCTCTGAGTAATTGATTTAATGACAGAAATTCATTTGTCAACCTACGTGATAAGCTTTCATAATAACTTCACAAGTTTCTGTTTGTTGGCAGGCCCTGGGACTGGGCAACATACTCAAAGTTAACTGCTGCTTTCAGACAATTCAGCACTCAGATTTACTCTAGTGCTACTGGTTAATCAGCGCTTGTAGTTTTACTTTTGTGCACTGTACTGGCATCTAACTACTAGAAGGGGTACAGGAGCTTTTACAGAGAACAATGCCTATTAAAGTATCTATGTCGAGTCATGCTCCTCTGAGAAGCGTGTGGGAAGAGAAGTGATTCTCAGAGTCTCTCTACTCCAGTTACTCTTGGGAGGTGTTAAGTTTTTAAATGACTTTTACATCTCCACAGAGAAGTGGACTATAGTGTTGTTTTTCGGGGCAGGTTTTTTTCCCTTCGCTCTGTGTGCTTAGGCCTAGGCGGATTTCTTGGCATTTTCAAATCCCAAAATGATCATAACTAGAATGAATTTTTATTTTATTCCAAAACAGGGAGGACAGGAAAGGACACAGAAAGTGTTCCCCTCACCCATTGCATAATATGCCTAGTCTATGTTTTGGATTTTGTCATTGTCTCATTTGCATGTTTGCTAGGAGGCAAAAAAACCAACAGTGACAAAAGCAGCTTCACGTTGTAACACATCATCTTATAGTCTTAGTTTTAAATAGATATCAGATTGCCAGGCACCAGAAATTATTGGGAAGTGACTTTCACAGTAGAATCCCTTTCACTAAGCTGAGCTTGCAATCTACTAGGTTAGACAACCCCCGTCAAGACCATAAACAATTAAATGATTTCGAAATGGAAAGGAGTATGCATGCCAAATGAAAGAGTAAGAGGTAATCTATTGTAGCTGGAGGAAATGTAGAGGTCAATCAGTTGCATGTATGCATCAGCAAAGTATTTCTTAACAGCTGACCAAGTACTGCCACGTGACTAGAGTGTGAGCATTATCTTTGAAGCATATGGAAAGAAGTGTGAATAAGACTCCAAAATATACACTTAGATGTTGCAACCCACCCTGGTATATTACTCCCCTAAGTAGTACTACAGGTGACAGAGGCCAAAATGAATGAGATGGGAATTAAACCGTAAGTAGGGGGTTGGTACTTTACAGTTGCAGGTGTCTGCACACGTATGCGTACATATATACACTTTTTAATAGGACAGCTTTCTCAAATCTGAGCAAGGATAAAACTCAACATATGCAAACATTCACCTCTGAAGAAGCTGTAATCATGACACAGTCATAATTTAATGTATATGTTCATTATTCAAAACCAATTCAAGTTATGTATTCAACACAAAACATTTGCAAAATGTCAGATCAACTTGAACAAACATTCTGAACAAGCAAACTGTATTTCTATATTAACAATTCCTTTTACTCACTTATCTGACATTTTGGATGGATGGAACACTTGTAGGCATATAGAGAAGCAGAATTTCCTATGTAACCTTTTCTGCAACTATGTGCCTAAAACCAGTTAGAAACTGAACAATCCAAAAAGCCCATCATCAACTCTCCAGTTAGATTTTAGGAACTGTCTTCCAATATGTATCAAGCTGTTCCCCAGAACAGAAAAACATAATGGCAACACTTGCTGGTCAAAGGTCTTCCACATGTCTTTATGACCCAGCGTATCCTCGGAGAACCCTCTCCGGCCCGCAGTGGAACCATGTACAGAGCAGTTGATTTGAGCACACTGTTTATAGAAGTACTATGATCTTAAAGCAGAGAGCTCCCATCTTGTCTCTTTTCCTGTCCCTCACCACCTTGCAGGAGAAAGAGCTCTTCTAGTGAAATGGAAGCAAGGACGTGGTGGTGGAGCTGGCTATAGAGCACTAATGCCATGTTGGCACAGCTTGAATATGCTACAGGCTTCTGTATTGCATCCTGTGCCTTTCAGTATAATGCCTAGGACACTTGGTAGGCTTCTAGCATGCGATGCAATCATTCTTAAACTTGCTAAGCTCTCTCAAAAAACCTCTTTCCAAAAACAGGAGGAGGAAAGCCTCACTGCTAAGCAGCAGGAGATGGTTCTCAGTTTAACAGCAAAAGTAAGCCATCATTCTGGAGCTAATAGAAATGACTTGGAAGGATCCTCAGTAGTTCAGGCAAAGAATGAACGTGCAAGTTGGTATCAAATAGACCAGGCTATGTAAAGGGCTGTCCATCTTCTTAAGATCAGAGAGTGGAATGGGAGATGTGTAGAAGGAGTTAGAGATCAAGCGAACACCAGCAGAAGACTGTATTTGAATCCTGTAGCTTACACAGCCACACATCAGATTGCCACATCAGCAGGAGACCTGACACAGCATGTGGCTGGAGCTTGCGCAGAACTTTGGTTCTGGCTGTATTTGCTGCAGTACGGAGCAGTACAGCTTTTTCTTCTGATAAGATCACGTACAAGGGAGTATAAGACTGAGCACAGACCCCTTGCACTGGTAACTTAGAGCAAAGGTGAGGAAGAAGAAATATTTTAGTTATGGGGAGCTCTTCAGCCAAACATGATGCAAGTTTCCTCAACTTATTAATGAATTGCTGGTCAGTTAAACAGTGTAGGATCTATTAGCACTTCTCAGTAAAGCAGCTTGCCCATGATGGTTAGCCACAGGAGAAGTAGAACTCAGAACAGCATCCACAAACTGTTAAACCTAGTATCTTGTTTTGGAAGGAGATTGTGCGTGCTCCCTACAAAGTAAATTTCTCCAATAAGGTTTTGGTATTTTGTTTTATATCTTTTTCCTTTTCTTATTGTTTTTTTGATTGTTTTTCGTTTTTTTTCTTTTCCTCTCTCCTCCCTCAAGCAAAAGAAAAAAAAAAAAAAGTACTTTATTCTTAAAAAAAAAAAACCTAGCATAGTATAAAACAGATTTTTAAATGCAAACATTAGTACAAAATTGTTTATTGCCACTAGAAGGGCTGTTGTGTTTTGTATTTTTTTCAAAACAAGTATTACAGTTTCTTTAATCTGAGGCCTAAAAATCACCCTCATTAGAGTCTCTTATCCAGGAGAGATTTTGTTTGTTTCCTTATTAGAAATGTAACGGTTACATTGGCCTTCTTTTACACAGCCTTTCATTTCTAAATTATTTATTGTGTACAGCCTACTAAATAGAAAATTAAATTCCTTTAGTTGGTTTTGCTTATTTGCAGATGAAATCAGATTGATCTCCACAAACAGATGCTGTCTGAAAATTAGTTATTTATGACATTATCGTATATTAACTTTAAAAGGTATTTTGCCCTGAGATTGCTTGATGTGAATAAAGCACGCCCTTCCTCCACATACTTGCCATACTCTTAATACTTTAAATTCTTATGACATCTCTAGGCAAAGGAAGAGATCTGACCCAGAATGGCATTTCTGCCATAAATGCTAGTGATTTATTGAAGTCTCTTACACCAATTCAGCCACCTTACAGCTCAGCTTCTTACTACCTCACAAATCAGACCAGCTAATCTAATAGGCTTCTATTAGATTACTGTATCTTATACACCCAGCAGGTAACCCTACATTGTAAATTGCACCTAGGAGACATCCATTAGTATCAGTGTAGCTTAGCAGCAGTCACCTGTTGGTTTCACATTATGCCAGAGAACCCACCAAGTCTGTTATTCCATTAATTTATTGTGTTAGTTTTCAGTCCGTGTTATGGATAATCTGAATTAAATTTTCTGTATGCTTCCATTTCTCCTAGATATTGATGAATGTTCTGAAGATGTTTGTTCTCAACTGTGTGTAAACTCTCCAGGAAGTTACAGCTGCTATTGTGATGGCAAGAAAGGGTTCAAGCTCTCTAAGGACATGAAGAATTGTGAGGTAAAGCTGCACTATGTAAAATTCCATGTGGGAAATCACAAAGTTGGATGGATAAACTAGGTGAAGGAGAATAGGAAGCTATTTGAGAACTGATTCTAAAATTGCCGAGAAAGTGCTGAGGACTCTGAGCTGTGATTTGGCTCACAAAGCAGACCCGGTAGGGATTTGGGTGCCATTCAGTTCATGCATGCTCATATACAGGAATCCCGTCAAGAGAAGCTTGCCTTAGCCAGTCGTCTTTATTCCCTGCCACTTCCAAAATAAGACCCAGCTTTCTCCTATCAAACAAATAATTTCTGTTCCACTTACTCAGAGGCAGAATACTCCATTTGTCCATATGTTCCCAGATTTTCCTTAGAATCATAGGATCATAGGGTTGGAAGGGACCTCTGGAGGTCATCTAGTCCAACCCCCCTGCCAGAGCAGGGCCACCTTAGAGCAGGTTGCACAGGAACGCGTCCAGGCGGGTTTTGAATGTCTCCAGAGACGGGGACTCCACCACCTCCCTGGGCAGCCTGTGCCAGTGCTCTGCCACCCTTAAGGTAAAGAAGTTCCTCCTCATGTTGAGGGAGAACTTCCTATACTCAAGTTTGTGCCCATTACCGCCTGTCCCTTACACTGCAAAAAAAGTTCTCACTCTTTCAGAATTACTCTAGGCTTTGCCTGTTAAGGTTAAAAAAACCTGGATTGTTTTCCACAGTTCTCATCTGCCATAGCTTGAGAAAAAGCACTTAGTAATACTCGCCAATTGAAGAACATCTCAACAGCCTAAATCAGATGTTCTTGCTCAGTTTGAAAATTTACACCGCTTATTAGCGGAAAGTTTGAAATTCTGGAGAATCCTAGTATAAGGATTTTCTTGTGAGTGGTTCTCTGTAAACTTTGAAAGGTTCAGGCAGGCTGAGACTTGTTACGTGAGGTGAGCTCAGATAACTGCCAACGAAAAACCATCCCAACACAGTGTAACAAAATTGGGCTTGAACACTAGGAACAAGGTCTGATGGAAGTTCTAGAGTGTAGATATTAGATCTTGTTTGTACTTTCTGAAATATCTGAACATTTGCAGTCATCTTTCATTTTGCTTATTCATGAAATGGGAAGAGCATCTTCTAGCCTCATTACATGTTTTTTTCAATACTGCTGTTCAAAAAGTGATTAAACTCTCTATCTGGAAGTTAGTTTCAGGCCTTTTAATTGAAAAATAAATAAATAAATAATCAGCTGAAAATACATGCAGTCCAAAGACTGGTGACACTAGCAGACATAAAATGAAGTAGCCATAAAATTCAGAATGAACACCTGTACTTTCAATGGCACCGCTATGTCATGAATACAGAAGTTGGAGTTTGGGAACTGCATTATTAACTTTCACCAAAGTACAGCACTTCTTGAGAACAAAAAAAGTCCCTCACACCTCTTCTTGATCATTCTCTTCTGTAGAACTAAACTGCTACCATATAGAAGACACTCAAGGGGTGTTTTGAGGGATAACTTTATAGAGACTTTTAGGCTCCTAGGAGTCAGTAAGACAGGTGCTCTAAACCTAAACATTCTAAAAGAGTCTGCTCACATCTCTCCACATGCAGAGCCTGGTTCCCTGTACATAAAGGAAATCTGAGTGCTTTACTTTTAAAACAAAACTGTGTATCTTTCTTTAATTATAACATCACAGTTTCAAAAGAGAGAGAAGTCAACAATGCTTTGGAATGGATACCTGAGAATTATTTACTGAATATTTTATTAGTTTAAACTTGCACTAGACATAAAATAGACATTATTCCTGCATATAAATGTCTTTGTTTCAAACTTCAGGTAGAGGAATACCTGAAAGAATAAGCGCTATTTTCCCCCCACTCTCATTGCAACTGCAGTTGGCTGACTGTGGTTACTCACATTTGGCTAGAGCATTGGGATGAATTCCGATTTTACACAGTGTTGCAGGCCTTTCAGTTGCCACAAATACTTAGAACTTCTTTTACAGTTTACCTGAAATGTAGTCTTAAGAAATTCATATCCCCTCTAAAAGTTCTCAAAAAGATTAATTCAGTGCTATTCCATCAGGAATTGTGGTGCTGATTTCATCAACATTCCCTTCCAGAGCTCAAGTAGGACAAGTACATTCAACGAACAGCCAGATAGAAACATTTTCTATTAATCTGTTACTTAATCCGCTTGTAAATTCTTACTTTCTATTCCAGACAAATGATTCTAGTAGTAACAGAGATTGTTCAGCTACGAGTAGTTGTAGATCAATACCGACAAAGAAAATAAAGGGGTTTTTTAATTTGTTTTTAATTATTTAATATTCTCAAGACACAGCTCTGGCCGCATTCACTTCTAACATCTGATCAGGTTTAGATTCCAGACAACTTCAATAATGGAGCCTGGCAGGGTCCTAATAAGTGGGTGAAGGTACCTGATGGAAGATTTGAATTCTTGAGTCAAACATTAAATATTTAAATACTAGTTGCAATCAACCAAAACTGTTTCAACTTGAATTATCCTCCAACAGCTTAAATAAATGGACATTTCAAGCAAAAAGAAAAACATACCGCTTCATTTGTACGTAGTTATTCAAGTTTAAAAAAAGAAAACACAGAGGTAAGCCATTGCTTCAAAAAAAAAAAAAAAAAGGCAGGCTAGCAGCCAACAATAGGAGTTGCTTCATGAACTGTCAGAATGCATTAACAGCTTTTTTTATTGTCTACCACTTTCAGTCTGTTACTGCGTGTATCCCACTGAACCTTGAAAAGAATTATGAACTGCTTTACCTGGCAGAGCAATTTATAGGAATTCCCGTTCTGTACTTAAAGTTTAAATTGCCAAATGTCACAAGGTAAGCATTTGCTATTGATAAAATTATGCACTGAAATTATGAACATGTATTTCTATTAATTTTCTGAGGGTTTAGAAAGAGTGCATTGCATGCATAAATTATATCACCTTCTCCCCACTGGTTAAAATACCTTTTTATGGAGAATGAATTAACTGAGATTCCTACATATACTAGCACTTAAAGGAAGCTGGAGTCATTGGAAAGTGGACAGGCAAGAGTAAGGTGGCTGGAGTCAGCTTACAGCATCTCTTATTTGTTCTACGGTGTCCTTGAGCCACCCCATCAGTATAGACAGCCGCTCTCTTACATGGCAAAACTAAGAGAGGTCAGCAAGTTTCTTCCAGATACCCCAGAAGCATGTACAAGGCAGCAGCAGCTGCGTCCCAGCCAGGAAACAGTACACAGCTAGGGCAAGACATGCACTATTCGCATTCAGATGTGATCGTGTCTGTGAATAACAGAGTTGGAGTCTTACAGCCATTATAGTCCTGGTTACCAGTGCTGTTGGAGGGAGAGGTGTATGGACTGGGAGAAGGAAATCGAAGAGATCCAGACTTGGATGGGCAAATTGGGATTGAGGGCAGTAAGTTTAACCAGCAGTGAGTCCCATTGGTTTGTGGACAAGAGAGCAAAAATATCAGTGCTTCCTCATGAGAGGAGCATACTCTTCCCCTGAAGGAAAGAGCAGGTGCTGGGGAAGGTGGGAGGCAGCAATATAGGTACAGGAAGGCATTTGGAATTCTCAACATGAAATTCAGATGTTATAGGAAAATTACCATACAACTTCCAGTTATATATGGGAATGGCTTTCATTTGGATGTTGCTGCTGCTGCACTTCTGCTCTGGATAGAAGCTGTGACATGCCACACACGTACTGCTGAGAAACAAAACCAGGCCAATGCTCTCCCCCTACCCCCCTGCTTCCTTTCACAGGGCGTTCCAAGGACACCAATAAAGCACAGTACCTCGTCTAGAGCACTGTTTGTATGATTTCCTTTACAGCTGTCAGAACAGTTGCTAATGGTAGTGACCTCTTTATTACTCTCGGACTTCTTCACTGCAGCAGCTGAAATTGCAGCGTTCCTTGACTTACTCACCGAACAATTTGAGGGCAACACTGGCAGCAGCTGTTGAGCTGGTGATCCCCAGAGCCTCAGAACCTTACAGAAGGACATAAATATTGAGAATTTTTTCCTCTGACGCTATTCCAAGTTGACCAGGCATTAATGCTGTCCTGGAAGACCTTTCTAAGATGATAAATGTTTGAAGCTATCTTAATAGTCTCTGTGTAAATACAGAATGATTTTTATGTGGGTCTGCATGAGAGACAATGACATCTAGTGGACAAAGACCAAGACTGAGTGTGAAAGCAAATCAGAAGTTCTTAATTACAGCTCCCTTACTTGTTTCTTTTGTTGTCTTCAGCAAATCCTAACTTCCAAATTTTGTTTTGTCCTTTCATCCTTGATCTATTTAATCTAGTTCAAAAAGTTCTAGGCGACAAGGACTGTTTTTCACAATACTTATATTCTGTCTTCCACTGTACAGGTACTAGAATATAAATCATAATTTTGCTACATATATGTTCAACCCACCACCAAGATCCAGACAACAAATACTCGAATCAGAGAATGACATATAAAAGGCAGCAATAACAAAAGCAAATTGCTAGGTTATAATTGTTGTAGGATGAAAATGCAATAGGAATATTCCATCTATTTCTTACTCAAGGGGATGTGATATCCTTCACATGTAAAGCTCATAGCAGATATGAAAGCTGAACCAAGGCTGTTTCAAATCCCAGTTCACAGCACTAATCTCAAAACTTTTCACTGGATTCAGATGAACAAGGCTTACATTAGATTCTCCTTTTGACTAATTATATGCCAGTATCACAACTGCTCAGATACAGAGTTACCAAAAGGTTAATATCTACGGACTTTTTTTTTTTTACCCTATTAAGGGGTTATCCTAGGTTATACAGTATTTCATGTTTCCTGTCTTCTTATTAAGATTCCTTCTTCACAACTCAGATTTACAGCAGAATTTGATTTCCGGACATACGATGCTGAGGGAGTTATACTATATGCAGAGTCCCTTGACAATACAGCATGGATCTTGCTTGCTCTTCGTGATGGGAAGATTGAAATTCAGTTCAAGAATGAATTTGGAACAAAAGTCACCAGTGGAGGCAAAGCCATTAATGATGGATTGTGGCATATAGTAAGCTGGGTTTTTCTCTCCCCTTTCCTTCCTTTAAGCCACTATGGGAACATTCTGTCTTGATATGTAAAATAGGGAGAAACTAAGCAACTATAAAAAGGCTTAAAATGGTGCCCTCAATCCCACATTTAAAAATCAGCTAAGAAACACACAAGAATGCCTTCCACCTGGGACCTTACATCGTGGCACCTGTTTATGGTCCAGAAAGAGGTAATTACCACTAGCTGGCAACATAGGAATTATTCTTTGTAATCATGAAGAAGGAAGCAAAAGAATATTAAAAAGTGCGATTGCATGGTCAAGTACCTTGTTTAGATAATAAGTTTTGCATTTGCTAGACCAGAAATCCACCTTGTTCGTCAAGCTTGCATACCTAAGATGAAAGGCTTTGCTCACTTACACCAACTATAAATCACACCAAAGTATTAGTTTAAGTTAGGTTTTGTTTGTTTGTTTTTAAAGGGGCACAAGAGAAGCGTGGACTCTACATAGACTTCCTGTTTCAGTTCAGTGCAACTTTCTTGAGATTAGAAATCTGCGTTGATTCCTAATAATAGCAGGAGCAAGCATTGAACCTGTTTTATCTATGTCCCACCTGAAGATTCAATCTTCTGCAGCAGGTTGCAGTGATATGGAGAACTGTATGCCACATGTGGATTGGATACAGAGCAATTGTGGACATCAGCTTCTTGCAAACTCTATAGCACATAAAGCAAACTAAGCAGCTGCATGGGTTTTCCCAGGGGTAGGATGGGGGTGGAACGGAAGATCATCCTCCTGTGATTGTCCATGGCAGTTGCCATTGATTTCAGGTTTAAATATGCTGTAAATGTTCACATTTATAAGTTTAGAGAAACATTACTGATGTTTCATGCGGTTATAAGTAACTAGTATTGAGAATATTCTTCACGGTTTTGTATGTATATATGCAATTATTTGTATTTCATTTTAGATTTCAGTTGAAGAACTAGAACACAGCATCAGTGTAAAAATAGCTAAAGAAGCCGTGATGAGTATTAACAGCCCAGGAACTCTTTTTAAACAATCACAGGGTTTCTTGGAAACTAAGGTGTACATTGCAGGATTACCTCGCAAAGTGGGCAACACACTTGTTAAACAGGTAACTAAAGTAATAAGAGTTTGTTGATTAATACTGTTCTGTTGTTTGTTTCATTTTGTATTGTTTGCTTAGTAGTCACAGAGGAAGGAAGAGTGGCATGGAATCCATTTAGAAAAAGAAAAACAGGTTATTAAACCACTGTTTTGAAAGTAGACACACCTGAAGTTTTGTAGTCTGTCTTCAGTTAGGTTTCCGTTATAAAAACACAACACTTACAGTCTAATCTTTCAGGATTCTGTAGCCTGTTTCCTAATATAGCTTTAAGATCCCCTAAATCACCACTACGGCTGCTGTGAGAGCATTTCAGAGTGATTCGTATCTTTGGCGCTGGCTTTTGCTAGGCTCTGAGTAGGTATGGGTTCACTGTGCGGGCAGTACAACGAGCTTTAATTTTTAATAGGTTTTATAACAGCCCAGGCTAGACGAGGCCCATGATTCTTTCAGTCTTCCATCCTCAACACCTGTCTTATGCTGGGGATGAGTACAGTCAGGTTGTTGCAACTGTTTGCTTCTCAGTCCAGGAGCCTTCAGACCAATTGGTAGTCTAAACAGAGGCAAAAAGTAACTGTACAGTAGAGGCTGCACCTTTTTCTTTTTTAAATCTATTTTTGCTCAGAAGTGAAGCAGAGAGAAAAAATATGAAGCAATACAACAATATCATCTTACTCAATGGAAAGTCATTCCAGAAATTTCTTTGTACTTTGGTACAAGAAGATGAAACCTTGAACAAGGAACAGTGCTAGTGATCATTGTCTTTCAGCTACAGAAAAGCTGTTGTGACCTAAACAAAAGGACAGCATGAGCTTTTAAAATTGAAGCAATTTATTTTGTACAGATCACTAGCATCAAAATGGGAAACACTACAAAATCAAAAATACCTTTTGAAGGCTGAGGTGCCATTTGTTTTCTCCCAGCATCAGGGCTGTAACCTATAGCACTGATAAGGCAATTACCAGCTAGCAAAAATAAATTGATATATAAAGTTATGCCTTATTTTTAACATTTTTAAAACAACTTTGAATGCAAACACCTAGTGCTGTAATTCTTCTACAGATTAATCCTCGGCTAGATGGGTGCATTCGTGCCTGGAACCTGATGAATCAGGGACACTCGGGTGTAAAAGAAGTTATTCAAGAAAAACAAAGCAAACACTGTTTAGTAGCAGTGGAGAGAGGATCCTTCTACCCTGGCACTGGAATGGCAAAATTTCAGATAAACTATAGTAAGTATTTTTCTGTCTATTTTGGTATTTTTGCTGGACTGTTAATGTAACTGGTGAATTGTTAAAGGGAAAAAAAAAAAGGAAGAGACACACACAAAACAGAAACTAAACTACATACAAACTGAATACACCACTGCATCCAGCAACAATTCCCATAACTTCTTTTAGAAATTTGCTTGAATGAGAATTCTAATCCCATTGGTGTCATACATTTTATTTCTGAAGTGCTTTACATTAGGAAGCGTATTCTTTATTTGCAAAGGATGGGCACTGTTGAACACATTCACTTTCCAAAGATCTAATTCTGTCCCCTGTTCATCATTGGGGAAGGCTATTACTGACAGAAAAAGACGACTGGGAATGGAGAAAGATTGCTGATAGTTTTGCATATGCAATTCTGTTTCTAAATGAACATCCTATCTAGATTTTTTAGGTGCATCTCTTGCTCCTTCCCAAGCCCAGAAATTTCTTGCCTGACCTCCTGCTCTAATTTCAAAGTTTTTAATCCAGGATCTCCTTGTGCACACCTGAGAGCCCAAAATGAGACAACTCTTGAGCATCATCCCAAACACTGGTGTCATTATGCTGTTCCCCATTCCAAATGCTATGCTACCCTTCAGCCCTGCTCTGATCCCCAGTCCTTTTCATCCTGGGATTTGCTATTCTTTCCCAGGCCTTTTCTTTAAATTCCCTCACACAGTCTTTGAAAAAAAGATTTCTTCAGATTTATTTCTCCTTCTTCTCTGTGCTTCCCGCCAACTTATGTCAGAGTTTCCTATGACACTCAAGTCTCCTCAACTTTACTCCCATTCATTCACTAACACCATGCTGCCATGACTCCTCCTGACCTTTGTGTTTGGGGCTGCTGCCACGACTTCACACCCTCTCTTTTCTGTTCTCAACTCCCCACACACCCAAATCTGTGGCTGCCCACACCTTCTGCTGCTCTTCTATGAGCTGTTATAGCCCACTGTCTCCCTGCCCGTTTGGCTTTGTGTAGGAATATGACCTCACCTCATGTCTTAGGACACGGGATGGGGCAGAGACATGGGAAGAAAAAGACACAGAAGATGACAAATACGTCTTTAGATAGTAATTTTTACCTTACCTTCACTATGAATGCATCATATGAAGTGATATTTGCAATATCTGCATATTCACTTTGTGCACCTGCATATTCCTATTTTAGTAGTGGAACTGCTTTGAAATGTAAAAGTGTATGAGAACTGCTAATCTTCTACTATTGGCAGCAATTTTTGAGAAGGTTGATTTTCAACTCACCTCTAGTAAATGTGGCGCCTATTTCACATTAGAAATGAAGAAGGTAGCAAAAAAAAAAAGGTACAATAAGCACAGAAAATAAGGAAAGATGCAGGACTAAAGTTTGTGGGATTTTTTTTGGTTGGTTGATTGTTTTGGGGGGATTTTTTTTAGACTCCTTTCTAAAAGTTCCAAAGTTCACTGCTTTTTCTGGAGATTAGGACTATTTTTTCCGTAGTGGGAGCAGATTAAATACTAATTTTTAATTCCATATTAATTTTTCATTAGCAGATGGATTTATTCATTTTAATTCTTCTTTTTAAAACAGATAATCTTGACAGTGCTGAAGATTGGCTAATAAATGTGACTATGACTATTCGCCCATCCACAGACACTGGCGTTATGTTTGCCTTGGTTTCTAATGAAACAGTGCCTCTTGCTTTGTCCATAGTGGACTCTAACTCCTCTGACTCACAGGTGAACTTGCAATTATTGTAACAGCTGATACGCATATAAGTCACACCTCTTGTTTTTGTCTCACTTAACTTACTACTCCATTTGTGAAAAATCAAACTAAAAAAAGGCTAATCAGACTTACTTGCAGTGGAGCTGGTAGGCTGCGTTAATATCGCGAACACCACTTAGATCATATAGTGATGTGCAGCAAATATCTTACTATTAACGATTGCTACAGCAGTGACTAAGCACTAAGCGCTCTTACGTCAGGTACTGTCTCCATTACCTCATGTTTCCTTTAACCTTACCTTTCAAATGCACAAAGCAGAAAGGGGAATATCACAGAAGTAGAATGATGATATTGTAGTAGTGGCATCATCTTAGTTTCAATTAATAAACAAATCTTTTTGTCCTTAAGTTTCCATTTACATCTGTTTACATCAACTATCCCAAGACAGAATATGATTATGCAGCATGGCTAACCCATGCTTTTGCCCAAACAAGAACCTATAGTGAACACTTAGTTACCTTAGAAGCTGTAGCAGTACTCCTTTTGCCTTTAAAAGAAACAGGATGTCACCTCAGAACTGTAGCCAAAGATTTTTTACAGTGAACATTATACATCAACTTTGGTAACTTTTCCAACTTAAGGTTCCAGTTCTTAAAACGTGGCTCCAACATTTCCTTTTCTTCTACTTTCCTATTCTTCTGCTTCCAAATTTAGAAGGCATCACAGCCAAGTATAATTGTGTGTTGAAGTTATATGCGACAACTTTTGTGACCTACCATTCTTCCATTTAGAAAATTATTGTGACCATTGGAAACATCACTGTTGCACAGCTGGAATCAAAGAAATTGTGTACCCCAAGAAGAGTGCTGGTTGGACTTCTGGTAACCAAACAGCAGCTTGAACTGTCTGTTGATTCACACACAGACCGAAGCAATACAGAGCAACTCTCTACCCTGCATCAAGCAATGATGGCAAATGTTGTTACCTACTTGGGCGGCCTGCCAGGTGAGTTATATTTCTTTTTGTTAATTTGATTATTTTTACAAACCTGATTGTATTCAGCCTTATCCAAGGACGAAAAAGCCTACAACTGTACAAAAAGAAACAGGTTGCGGTTTTTTCCCCCAAAAGTGCTTCTTGTTTCATCCCATCTATTCAGCTTTTGAGGGAGCCTGCTCTTCAACAGTAGCTTTATCATGCCCATTAAAAGGCATGAGGCTCTCTAGAGGTTTGAATTTGGAAAAAGTGTCTTGATTTTTGAGCTGGGGAGGAAAGAGCATTGCGTATTTCTGAAATGCCACCAGCTGGCACAATTTAGGAGCTGTTTCAAGTACGTAAGAAAACCAGGCACTTGTAAGTAAAATAAGTGTGAGAAGTGCAGAAGGAGAAGTTGGAATATGATTTCAGCAATTAAACTCTGGGCAATAGATGACTTGTAATCTTTATGAGACAGAAAGCACATTGAAACAGCAAATATTTTGTCTAAATCTAGCTGCAAGTGTATCCCCAGTTTTAAGACATGTACAAGCATTATGGCCAGCAGGTCAAGGGAGGTGATTCTGCCCCTCTCCTCCACTGTCCTGAGACCCCACCTGGAGTACTGCATCTAGCTTTGGAGTCCTCAACGTAAGAAGGACATGGACCTGTTGGAAGAGGTCCAGAGGAGGGCCACAAAGATGATCAGAGGGCTGGAGCATCTCTTCTATGAAGACAGGATGAAAGAGTTGGGGTTCTTCAGCCTGGAGAAGAGAAGGCTCCGGGTAGACCTTATAGCAGCCTTCCAGTACCTAAAGGAGGCCTATAGGAGATATGGGGAGGGACTCTTTATCAGGGAGTATAGCGACAGGATGAGGGGTAATGGTTTTAAACTGAAAAGGGGGAAATTTAGATTAGGTATTAGGAAGAACTGCTTTATTGTGAGGGTTGTGAGACACTGAAACAGGTTGCCCAGAGAAGCTGTGGATGCCCCATCCCTGGAAGTGTTCAAGGCCAGGCTGGATGGGGCTTTACTCAGCCTGGTCTAGTGGGAGGTGTCCCTGCCCAGGGCAAGGGGGTTGGAACTAGATGATCTTTAAGGTCCCTTCCAACTGGAACTATTCTATTGTTCTGTGATTATTTTGTGCAGGAAGTGTACACATGCTTATCTATAAAATAGTTTGGCTTTAGGGTAAATTATGAAGAAAAATAGCTCTGCCAGAGATGAAGATTTTTCAAAGCATAAGATCCTAAACTTGAAAATTGGTAGGGGGAAGACAACACAATTACAACATTACTACTGGCAGGGATTTTCTGTATCCTCTATTAAAGATATTTTAGGGATAGCGAGTCAAAAATTCCTAAGGAAATCCTAAAAGGTTGACCAACACAGTCTTAAATGGACATCCACTTTGCATGTATGCTGCAGTGTCATAGCACTGCCCCCGGTATAGCTGGTCTTTATCTGCAGGAGAAAAGAGTGCACAGGAGTAGAAAGAGGGGAGCAACTATGTATTGGAGATGTCTTTAGGCATTTCTTCCAAGGTAACGTACACAGAGGAAGCTGGAATTATGTTTCCATCCTCTAGACTTGCTTGTCAGAATAGAAGCAAAGGGTTTAGGGCAGTAGTGCAGGTACCAAGCCTCTGTCTTAAGTGGTGGTTGCCTCAGCATCCAGGTCCAATGTTGGAATTTACTTGTTCTCAACCAGTCTTCATACGCTGGTAATCAATGATGTAACAAGATTTAGGCACCAAACATGACAATTTATCCTCTAATTTTGTTTGTGAATGGATATGCGGTATCTTGGAAACAAGATAAGCAGGTGAGTTCAACTCAAATGCAGAATGTGAAGAATGTGCTAATGGTGCAGTACCATCACATACCACAATAGGTAGGCATGAGTATTTTTGTAATACATGCTCACTTTTAGAAGATAGACAAAGACAGTGTTTACTTAGTAGAGGTGAGTCAGTAGGTCAACTGAACCACAGTAAGTTAACTAAGATTCCAGTAATTTCTTAGACCCTCTTTATTTTTGTGGTATTTAAATGATTGTTTCTAGTACATTGCCAGCCACAGAGTAATTGATGTCTTACCAGCTAAGACCTTAGCTTCAGTCATGGATCCCAAATAGGTAAGGAGTAAGTATTAGTTACTCGCTGCTCCTTAAGAGTAAGTGTAATCTCTCAGTTTTCAAAGGTATCTTCACCTAGCAAATTAACCCTCTGTATGTGTAAACAGTTTCTACTTAGAGGTCTCAAAAAAGCAACAAAAACACACATTATCCAAATGATAATTTGTCTGCTTTCACAACAGCCTCTGTTACTAAAGAGAGAAAAAATAATATGGGAAAACTAGCTTTAGGTGCCTGTGTACAGACAGTTTGATTACACTGATTGATTTATTCATTCTGACACACCCCCGAAAAGCCTCTGGGATTACTGAGCAGTGTAAAAAGGTAGGTGAAGATCCCCACACTGAGCTACAGTGCAGAGAATTGTATTATTCAAGGCACCCAACAAAAATAGGCATTTCATAAAGACCAGAAGTCCCCATTTCTGATACGCATTTCTTCCAACTAGTAACAGCATTAGGAGTATGCCTCTTTGTTAATTAATTCAGCACAACCAGCGCAGGCCAAGTGAGACTTGCTCAGTTCTACGACAGCAGTGTTATCGCTGGAGCAAAAAAAGGCCAAAGGGCACAATTCTACAGGACTGTTTATGCAGTGCCTAAGCTTACAGCAAAATAAAATGACAAGGAAGTGACATTTCTTGTTCCCCAGACCATCAAGTTTGCCTTCTAAGAGGGACAGGATGATTAACATCTGAAAAAAAGATGATGCTCATGAGATTGGCTTCTAGGCACCCTCATTTTAGTTACTGCAGGTACTTGAATCACCTTGTGTCTACCTTGTAAGAATCTAGTTGTACCCTAAGACCTCAAAACAATGCCTGCTCGGATTGTGTGTTTAACGTATTTTTTCCTGGAAGCAAATCCATGATCTTACGTTGCCATAACCCAAACAATACCTAAATGAGCAACAGATAAAGTGCGTCTTTTACAGAGAATTCACTTGGAAGCAGCAGTAAGGAAGCAGTAAAGCGTTCCCAGGGGTCCCCTATCTGAGAACTTACAGATTTGAATCCAGAGTAGCTTTCTGGCAAAAGCAAGATGGTTCTTTCTGTGACCTCAAAACCCAAAGACATCTGTTTGTATGTCAGGACAAGAACAGCAGACTCCAGGAAACAAACTGTTGCTTCACTGTTGTTAATACAGGAAAAGCTACTATGAAAAAGTTTCACGTAGTTGTTTCTGGATGAGAGAAGACTTCTAAAGCATATTTCAAATTTTACTGACCTTTCTAGGCTTTGCTGACTTTATCTCGATCTTAAAGAAAAGGGAGAACAACTTAAGTGTTTCCTGCCAATTTGCTCTTTTCTCCCATGGATGACTAATGGCTGGGGAGTAGAGTGTTCCCCATGTCTTCACTAATCTGAAAAATACATAAGAATTTGCATGCCTTGGCCTAATAAATGGAATGTGTTTCTGTGCAGATGTTCCTCTGGGTGCTACGTTAGTAACTGCTTTTTATAACGGCTGCATGGAGGTGAAGGTCAACAACAGACAGCTGGATCTGGATGAAGCCATTTCTAAACACAATGACATTAGATCTCACTCGTGCCCACTGATTATGCAGTAACCATTCAATTCTTAATTTAACTTTTTTCTTTGAGATACAATTTGTGTAATTAGTCTCATGCCATAATGAAGCCTGTATTATTTTATTCAATATGTGCCAGGAAAATAATCAACAGCATGTTTTTCCTCCCTTTTAGATAGAACGGGGCCGGGGGGGTGGGGGAAAGTTTCCCTCTCTTTTCAGCTGTAAAGAGAGAAACAAGATTAAAATTCTGTAAAATGTTCTTTTATTCATATCAGTGATAAATCTTAAAGCAAGATTTGTCTTTCATACTCATACTATGCCCTTGATATATTTAGTTTAGAGAGCAAGTTCAGGAAATGCTGTTTAGAACCAATTTTACTTCTTATGTTTCATATATCAGCATGAAGTTACAAGTTGCAAATTTTGGTTTTGTTTAGATTCAACTACATTACTATTCTCATTAAACTTTTCCAAGCATAACATACAAAAAGAAATCTCTACAGGTTTTGTAATATGTGCTTTTGATAAAGGAAAAAATACTCCAGAATCAGCGACCAAGCTCTTTGTGAGTATGTTTACAAGTTGTATCGATTTGGTATAGCAACTTCAAAACTGAAGTGTTTTTGTAAGTAGCTCAACTTTTCAAAATAGCTGTCATTATACTGTACCAGCTTTAATTCTTCTATCCTAGGAACCCAGCTGTAGACTTTTAACAGAGTTGTGGATTAGGTCAGGTAATTTACTCTCAAAGTGGGTTAAAGTACATTCCAGGCAATTTTGGAAAACAGGAGATGGCATGAAGGAAGGAGCTCCGGTATTTTTCTCGGGACATGAAACTGTAATTTGCTAAGTAAAGCTGAGAAATTGCGGCAAACATTTCTTCCATTTGTGACAAATCTAGCACTTTTCAGTATGAACACCCTGTAATGGTCCATCATATTCCCTTTATTTGGGTCAGCCTTACATTCACAGGGCCCCATAAGAGATTTATTTGTGAGCCCTGTTATGGCTGTGTTTATGACATACTTGAAAGCCTAAGTTTTGCTAGTAACATCAGACTGTAAAGCCATGTTCTGTTCAACCAACTTTAATGGAACAGGTAATTAGAAAAGTATTGTTTTCCTCAGGTGTGCTCATTTCAAGCATTTCTAATATTTCTTTAACATCCTTTGAATGCTCTTTCCACTTCCAAACTCATTTTCACACCACCAGAAGTCTCCCTGTGCAGCTCACCTCGTGGTTTTGTTAACCTCAAACCAAATAAATAGCAAGAGAATTGCGGTAAGTGATGAATATATGCTCTCATCCATCAATCAGAGAGACATTTATCTGCCAGGATTCTTGACCTGAGGTTTACTTTCTTCGCTTGAGACGTCGAAGTGGAAACGTATGTACAAAAGGATGGATTGTGACAATACTCATTTTGAGGATTGCCTTTCTCCAGAGACATTCCCAGTGACATTAGTGAGGTTTCTTTCATTGTTGAGTACTAACGTTGGTACATTGGTATTGCAGAATCTGAACCCATCTTTCAACATTATTGCTTTGTCTGAGGTTATTGTTGACTTCACTTCCCACTTGTGTCATGTCATACGCATCAGCCAGCCTCAGCACTGCCTCCCGCTCTGCCCAGCTCTGGTTCATACGTAGCTGCTTATCCACAGGAATACCGTATGGCTGACACCCAGGGGCTAATTGCTAGTGAACTTCTAGTTCACTTTTCTGCGATGGCACGTAGAAAAAGTTTTAATTTCTCCAGGCTTCATGAAGGGGAAATAATTACATGAAAGCATCCGTCCTTGCGCTCTTCCCACCCCAACACACACATTCTTCATTTGGGCCAGAGCTGAAGAATAAGTTGACTGAAATAAGCAGGTTTTGCATCCAAGGTGGAGCCGAATTGGGACTTTTGACATCAAATACATGTGGTTACTTCATTTATAGTATCTCATCAGCACGCTCTGAATTCTGGAAAGCCCTTGGGTCAGCCTTTTTACTTGTACCACAAACACAGGAATGATGAGATGAGGAACACAAAGTAAATTGTCAGCAATACTCTAAATGCTCACGTTGGCCTGTGTGAACAGTAGGAAAAGGTTTGTTTGTTTGGGTTTTTTGTTTGTTGGGTTTTTAGGTTTTGTTTAAATGTAATAGACAATGCAGATGTGACATTAAAGAAAACAAAAATCGCTTAATTTCCCCACACAGACACCATTTCTTCTTGGTTTCATGGAATAATATTTTAAAGCATTGTAGCTGTAGTGAAACCACTGCACTTTTTTTTTTTTAAATGTAAAAGTGCCTCCCTATTGTAAGAATTAAATAAAGCAGGATTTGCAAGTTTCTTTTAATTTTAAGCTGTATTTGCATATCTTTGTTCATTGTCACTGTGCAAGACTTGTTCTAGTGGTCAAGTAGCTTACTCGTGAGATTCAGTATCACAGAAAAGAATTGGCTGAAATAATGTGCTGTTCAAACACCTGTTGTCCATATTCTCTAGGTAAGTGTTGAAGTTCATTAATTGTTTAATAGTGCCTGAGGAAATGAAGCTTTGCTTAAAACTACACATGGAAGAACTATCTGTGAAAGTTACTGATTCCTATCTTCGCTCCTGCATCAGATGTATTTCATTGTATTTTAGGTATAATCATTTCAGCCAGGGCCATTCAGTGCTTCCACAGAACAGCTGGACCTGCTCTGGGCTTTTTCAGCTCCTGTGCACCAAGTGATACAAATCAGCACGTCCTCATTTCCTTGAAAATGAACTCTAGTCATGAAATCTGTTCTCATTTATACTAGAGCAGCTTCCTGCTTATATGCCTAATCTAGGCTTATTTTACGTGCTTTAATGCCTCCATGTCCCCTGGTAGGGATAACTGGGTAGATTTTGTGCAAACACATTCACTATTGATATTCAAAATTAGCTCTAGAGCCATCACCTTCAAAGAAAGATCAGCCTAACTGATTTTCTGTCATTCTAGTCCTGGTTATCACTGAACAATGCACTGATGGGCCTTCAATGTCATTAGTCATATGTACATGCTTAATATTTTGCTGCCTCAGCAACCTTGTTATATCAAACTAATCACCCTGATTTGGGAGCAGTTTCACATTTCATCTGTCACACGGTTTTGTACCAAAAAATTAGATACAAGGAAAACCATAAGAGCTAATACCAAAGGAGCAAGACAGACATCGCCTTGTGGATAAAAAGATAACTCCTACTCAGACCCTGGTTTTGTCCCACCTTCTTTCCCTGACTACAGTCCTGCAGCAGCAGTTCAGAGCTAAGAGACCTTGGCTCCTGTCCTTTTAGACAGCTTAATACCTGACATGTCTGTGCGGAAGTGCCAACAAGATGGAAATAGTGTTGTTCTATCACTGGAAAACAAAAGGAACTTCTACAAAAAACTCCAAACTACCTACGAAACCTTAACAAGGTTTGCTGTTAGTGTTTTTTTAAAAAAACCCACTTCCCATCAACAAAATAAGCATACCCATACTGTTACACTGGGCATAGCCTTCTGCTGCAGGGGTTGTTCCATTTCAATAGGAATATGTGAATAATCAGCGAAATCTTAAGCTGGTTCCAAGTAAGGGAGCTAGAATATAGCTTATAGACACTTAAATCAATCAAGGGGTTGCAAATTGACACACCTGTATGTAATTCAGGACTTAATTTTGTTGGTTTGGTGTTTGTTTTTTTTTTTTTAAGTTTGAGAGTGCATTGGTTGGGGTTTTTTTGAGGAATTTGTAGCATCTCAGCAAGTTAAGAGTGCGGAAAAAACACAAGTAACAAGAAACCAGTATGGTGGAACATAGGTTTGCAGAGCCACAGGTATCCCCCCCTTCTCATTCAGGATGAGGACCGTAGGAAATGCGGCAACATATAAAGCAACAAACATGCACCACAGCCCCTCACGCACCTGAAGCAGTTGGGTACATCTCGGGAAAGTCAGTCATGCAAAAATACTTCAGTAAGCACTGTTTGCGTAATCAACATTTTCATACACAAACATTAACGTGAAAGCATCACATGCAGCATTCTGCGCCAGAAGATTTTCTAACCTCTTGGTTTTGAAAGCACCACAAAGGCAGAAACCCCAGTCCACCGTGGTGCACTGGCTTCTATCCAGTCTAGCTGAGCACTCGGGGGAGGGACACACACACAAAACCCCATCAGGAACAATGCTAACCAAAAAAACCCAAACAACCCACCCCCACAAAACACCCCCCGAAAACCACAAGCCATTTTGATCCAGTAGATGTTTCCACCTCCTTTCCTCTCTTCCACTCTACACCTCTCCAAACACATAAACACCTCTTTCAAAAAAAAAAAACAAAACGCAGTTCACTTTTTGGCCTCGCTTGGCAGTTTTACGTCATCCAGCACGGCAACACTTTGCTCAGCAGTCAGGGCTGTGTCCCCTTGCTCCCCAAGTCCAGCTTGATGAGTGCACGTATTTGGATGGGCACACTTGCTTATAAACTGGAGCTTAAGCAAGGACTTCAGCTTGCCCTTGCGTATCTGTCATTAGAAGACTGAAGACACCGAAAGTATAAGACTCTACTTTTTGACGCCAGACCTGCTATAGACAGAGTCTCTCGGTCACCTTTGCCTCATAAGCAAAATAGGTCCTTGAAGCACTTTGGAAAATTTACTTTACTTTTGCAGACCTCAACAGTTCCACGCAAAGTAGTAGTTAGTAGTGCTCATTAAGAAGCTATGTTTCTCTTCCCCCTCATCCCCTACTGAAGAGGTAAATAAAGACCAACACAACAATACACGACTCCCCAGTGACAAGAAGCCACACAATTAGCTGTTTGAGATACAGCCTCGTTCTTCTCTGATCTGGGGAGGCTTGCTCTGCAGAGGGCCCACCACAGCACTAGCGGGGAAGCACATGCTGACAGCGATGCTGACACCCGGCGCGAGTAAGACAAAGAGGTGGTGAGGGCCACAGGACTGGAGAACAATATTTCTAGAACTTACTAGTGGTTTTATTCATGATATCCTAAGTAAGATACTAATTCATTAAAGATAAGACCCTAATTAACGGCACGCAAGAAGACCACTGGAAGACTCCTACTATTATATCTGAATTTTTGCAAGTTGCACAGAAGGTAGGGAATAAAAATGGCTCTGCTTTAAACAAGCCCCAAGAAAGAACGGTTCACATATAAAACAGCCAATATTTCTAATCGCCATTCAACAGTAGCTTACCTTTCCAGGAAAGGGTTTTCCCTTCTTCAATTTCTGGTATGATACCTATCAACAAAAACTCTATTCAAAAAAAAAAAAAGGTAAGGTGGGGGGAGGTGTCTTTAAAGCAAGCCTTCCTCTTTCCTAGCCTATCACAGAGTGCATGCTCATTCCCACCAGCTGGTCACAGGCTCCTGCTAACACAGCCCATTGAAAAGCAATCTTCTCTCTTAAATCTGAGGGGAAGCCAGCCTTTTGATTAAAGAGTTTCTTCTGGAACAGGAGGTCCTGTCGATTTAACAAACCCGTTTGCCTGGAACAGGCAAACCCCATCACCTTGTAATTCATGACTTTATATCACCACACTGGGCAATAAAGGCATTCGCTCAGCAACCTGCGCAGATGAACTGTGCCTCGGGGAAGGCTGATACACGCTCTCGCGGTCTTTCAGAGGATTCATAAGTGGTTCGTTGGCAGCTTCACAAAATCCTCATCGTGAAGTCATTACTCTGCATTTGCTGTCTGCCACAGATGTGAACCGGCATGATGTCAGGATCTGCCCCAAAACGTCCCTGCCATCCGCTGGGGTGGGCCAAAGCCCCCCGTCCTTGGGGTGCTCCACCCTGTACGGGAAATGAGATTTGTCTGGGTCAAACAGTCAAGAGAGGGACTGGTTTCCTGTCTTCACAAGCGAAGGCTGCTTTTTATAGGCACTTAGCTTTTTAGACAGAGATAAATGAACAATATTTCCAGGCATGATCCATAGAAAAAAAAAGACTTTTCTCTTTAAATAAATGATGGATAAGAACAAATATTACAAGTAAGATGAGCACAGTTACTGTCGGTCTTTTTAAAGCCAGATGAGGCTTGTGCTAATATTTTCCAAATTTTATTTATACAGAGAAGACTTTAAAGAAATAACCTGATGAAACATTAGAAACACAGGCTGATTTTTTTTTTTCCAAACAATCAGACAGAATGTAATTACAATAATTTGGGGCAAGATATGCTGGTAAGTTCTTTACATGTCACTTAAAAGCCTGACCACTGATTTAAATGATGTGAATATTCTTTTCATATTGCGTTCTTGCAGAAAATAAAATGTTGGGGTATTTTTTACCACAGTCCCAAAGCAGGTAACTGAAATGGTCACTCTCTCACCTGTTTGTGCTCTGTAGCAACTTTTCATCTGAACTGGCTTTGGACTTTAATCAAAAGGTGAAGATACCAAGACTCCTAGGTTCCCCACCCTTAACAATGTAAGCAATTGATGCATTTAGCAGTTCCTTGCTCTGTTTTGGGTGTCAATTATGTCATTAGCCGTGATCTCAAGGGCTGAAAACGTAGTTTAGTTCATCTATAAGAAAGCAAGAACAAGCTTTGCCAATATTTCAAACATTTGGCTGCTGCCAGAAGCCTGAAGAAACTGTCACTAACCAAGGATGAAATTGATTTAATCAGTCTTACCTTACAGCCTGTTGTAGGTCTTGAGATAAAAGAACCACCCTCCATCTCCCAAAAAAATTCCACCAGTGAAACTTCAGAAATGGACATCAGTTCCTTAGGAATCTGTACAATGAATATTAAACAGATCCTCGAAGCACTTTGTACCTTTGCCGTGACTCAATTGGCTTTTCTTCATTAAGTGCACTGATTTTTCTGCTGCTAATGCTGGGTTTATCTCTAAACTTGCAGAGAGCGTTTGTGTAGGCAGATGGCAAAACAATACACGAAGGAATGATCTCCAAGGGTGCCAAGGGACATTAGGCATCCACCTATCGTTGGAAGTCAACCACTTCACTACCCTTCATGCTTCTGAAAATCTGTCTTGTTGCACAGACAGAAGAGCCTGACCTACACAGTGTCTTAAAGTCAAAACTTAAATTGTGTGCTATTCTTTGCCAGAACAAAGATCTACCTGGGTACAAATACAGAGGTTTATGTTTGCAGTCAAGAGAAATGCAATATGTTCAAACAAAAAGAAAAGACATTTGTGACAGTACTGCGCAATTTTAACCTGTCCCTGCTAAGTTTGATATATAGAGAGAATAAGAAAGTAATTTTCCAGAAAAGCCAGAAATCTGATGACTTCCCATGTCTGTTGTACATTGTACTATACAAATGCACAGCGTAATACATTTTTAAGTATTAAATGTTGCACATAAGCCATGTTTGGTTTATGCAGCAATGCCAAGTTTAAACTTCTGCTGGAAACTTTCTGTCCAGAATTTTAGTTCATAGTGACAAAGAAAGTTGTAATGACACTAATACCTTTTGCAAATTGCAACTAGATTTTATAGAATCATAGACTGTATTGGGTTGGAAGGGACCTTTAAAGGTCATCTAGTCCAACCCCCCTGCAGTGAGCAGGGACACCTTCAACTAGATCAGGTTGCTCAGAGCCTCATCCAGCCTGGCCTTGAATGTCTCCAGGGATGGGGGCTCCACCACCTCTCTGGGCAAACTGTGCCAGTGCCTCACCACCCTCATTGTAAAGAACTTCCTAATGTCTAATCTAAACCTACCCTGCTCTACTTTAAAATCATTGACCCTCGTCCTATCGCTACATGCCCTTGCAAACAGCTCCTCCCCAAAATATTTTTATGGATATGTGTATATATGGATGCTCAACTGTTGTGTAGTGCAGAGAGCAGAGGACATGTAACCTATGGATGATACATGTACACTCCAGGAAGCAACGATACGTTACAATTCCCAATTTTGCTTAAAGCAAGCTGTATTTGACACCAGCACGGAGCATGGTGCAAGCCCATTTGCTCTGCATCGTAAAGGGGAGAGAAGGCCCGGGTAGCACTGCAGCTCTTCTGGCTACCTGTCCGTCAGCTCCACAGACACTGCAATGTTTATGGGTTGATTTGCAAATATACTTACAGCAATTCTGTGTCTTCATATTATCTACAGGGATCCATCCTCTCAAAGGCTTCGGCTTTGTGCTGCTGGTCACAAGGTTGACTTTTCACTGGAGTACCATGCCAATTTTATTACCTTGTCTTATAGGGCCAATCCTGACCCCAACCCTTTTATTTTCCCTTTATAGCATGAAAAATTTTTCCAAACACTGTCCTGAAGACAAATTATTCTATGTTAGCCCCCTCCCTCTGCATAATGGGTTTCCCATCGATCATCCACAGCAGCTCTGTGGATGGGCTGCTACTCACAGAGTGTTCAAGTGCAAGGTCGTCTGAGTACAAACGGAGCATTTTGAGGTCCCAGGGAACTCACACGTTTGGCCTGCTTAGCCCAGCACTACAATAACGGCTGTGGTAGCTGCCAGACTAGCAGCTTTGATTGCAGCGTAATGGATACACTGGGCTCTTCCAGGCTCAGGCATTCACTTCCTTATGACTGAGTTGTCCATATAGGAGTCTACTTCTTACTGTGCGTTTGTAAAACTCCCCATTCCTACACCTTTTTATTTTTTCTTCAATTCCAGACTCTTCAAGTCTCCTTATTCTTCTAGATGGGGAAATGCCTACCTGACCCTCCTTTTCTGATTTGAGCCATGCTTACTTCCCTGCCTCTGTTGTTGATCACAAAGTGGGATTCAAAGCGTTTGGTGCCATCCAACAACATTTTAGTCTTAATACTTAGATAATATAGCTCTGCAAACTGTACTTGCACTTGTGGGAGGACTTGATCCCCTGCTGTTCCCCTGGACAAGTCTGCGGCCCATCACAAGGGGATGTTCTGCTTCTAGGGTTTCTCTGAGATGGCTATATCATTCTGAGATATAGTTTCGAAGGGAGAGGCGTTAGCTCTCATGGAGCCCCTGAAATCTGAGCGCTTTCAGGGTAGTGACAGTGCAGCCAGGCTCCTGTCTATCCCAACAACCCGCTGTTGTTCAGTTCAGGTCTGACTCTGTACCTGGGCTCACCTTAATAGCTGCACTTCCATCTAGCCCACATGCAGGGAGCTGCTGTGACTTCGAGGACCCCAGGGCCAGCTTTCAGGTTCTCTGAGACTGGTTTTTAGAACTTCTGTTTCTTTGCTGAGGGGTTGAGCCCTTGTTTCAGAAAACATAGGTCTTGTCGTGACCCTTCCAAACTCTGCTATCCTGGCAAAAGGGACCCTAGTGTCAGCAATGTCATTAGATACATTCCTGAATAACACTGCAGGGGAAAATGTTTTCCTGCTGCTGACCCTTTGGAGGCTGACTCTTAATGTACTGTTGGTTAAGTGCTGGTCTTCAAGAAATACTTGCAGAAAGCCAGCGGTTTGGATCCATTACTGGAAACAATCCATAGATGGTTAGCTGGTCATGCAAATTATATTGTTGCTACACTTATTAAATATCTAATTATCTGCTTTGGAACTTTATCACTAGATGTACCCTCTGCTTCTCCTACCTGCTGAGGGCAGAGGAGGAGAATGAAACAAACTACTCTGAACTTTCCAGGAAACACACATCTGAAGTTGATGGTCTTACAGGGATGCTGACCAGCTGTTTGTTTATTATTTCTTTGGAAATCTTTGTCTTGTTTCCAATAAAACACTTTCTGTCATAGGTTAACTCCATTTCCCTAAGACCGGGGCACTGTTTTTCATTTGTATTCTCTGTTTCCTGGCCAAATACTGCATTACAACCAGAGAAAGCTTGCAAGAATGTAGCAGCCTATGGGGGTGGAAAATAAACATTCTAGGGATATTGCAAGTATTTCCAAAGCAAGCAACACACCCTCAGCAGGGTCAGAATTAAAGTTCATCTGAAAACGAACACAAACACATGAAGGGTTTGAGAGAGCGCAAATAAGGTTTCTTATACAAAGCACTCTGCGTTGTGGGGCAGGGGAGCTTGTGCTTACAGCAGGACGAGAGGTGATGGCCCATATTAAGATTTATCTGCCGCGGAGCACTTCTGTCTGCGTACATCAGCTGCAGCGACGTGTCCACTCAGCCACTCTGCCTTTGCCTCATTGGTCACGTATGTTTAATTAAGATACGAAAACCAATGAGAAACGGATGTTTCTCACATGGTTAACTACTGATGTGCTGTCGGTGGAGCACGCACGTGCAGAGAATCAGATATTTTAAGGACAAAACATTGTCCCTCTCTCCCGCAGCAATTTCTACCTTAGCTGACAAAAATTCTTTCATGTCAGACTGTATTATTTCGAATGACCTGTTGCCAGTTTCTCACTCAATGATTTGATATAATGTGATACACCAGACCTTAAAGAAATCCTGATATCCTTTATGTTTACGTGAGTTGTCAAAACCAACACAGTTATAGGGAACACACAAGCTAGGCTTATATAAAATATTTGCTAATACAGATATCAGCTTAGCAACATCAACTTGGAATTCAGTGGTCTTTCCACATGCTTCTCAGTGATTTTTTTCCCTGGGGGTCAGCTATCCCTCCATTTGCTGCTCTAAAAATCAAGTTTCCAGAAATAAAGTAACTTTCTAAAGGTTATGCAGAGAAAATGCATTGTTACCTATGAAAAACTTCTTTGGTTTTCCTCCAAATTTTTTTTTTTTTGTATTGCAGATGAAATCCAGAAATGTGAAAAGATTAGAAGTGGAAACTTTGTGAAATTCAGCTTCGGAGGAAACATTACGCTGTGTTTAAAGATGGTTCCTGCAGGTGGAGGGCTGGGCACGGGATCTCCTGGGTAGGTGGGGTGGGGGTCACCCCCTGACTCCTCTCCCCGCGGCAGGATGGCTCCCAGGGCGCCCACCTGGCTACGGAGATCTGAGGGCTTGAAGGCTTTAGCAACAATTTGTTTCCTATTAAACAACAAGAGGAGATATTCAGTTTCTTGGCCAGGAAATTCCCGGTCATCTCCAGCTAGGGGAGGCGAGAGATGAGCGCGTGAGTGGGGTGAGTAGAAGCAAGAGAGGGCAGCGGTTCTGGCTGAGCGAGCCGGGGCTGTTCAGCCAGGAGAGGAGAAGGCTGCGGGAAGACCTTATTGCAGCCTTCCAGCACCTAAAGGAGGCCGTACATAGAGCTGGAGAGGGGCTTTTTACAAGGGCATCTAGTGATAAGGTGAGGGGTAATGGCTTCAAACTGGAAGAGGGTAGGTTTAGGTTAGGTATCGGGGAAAATTCATTACTGTGAGGGTGGTGAGGCACTGGAACAGGTTGCCCAGAGAAGCTGTGGATGCCCCATCCCTGGAAGTGTTCAAGGCCAGGCTGGATGGGGCTTGGAGCAGCCTGGTCGGGTGGGAGGTGTCCCTGCCCAGGGCAGGGGGGGTGGAACTAGATGATCTTTAAGGTCCTTTCCAACCCGAACCGTTCTGTGGTTCCGAACAGCGTCTCGCGGTCCCGTTGAACCCGGCTCCGCCGCCCTGCGGAGGCTCCCTGCGAAGCCGCTGAAACGCTTTCCTTCCCCTCCTTCCCGCGGGCCGGGAGCAGGGGGGCGACGGCGGGGTCCCCCCGAGCGGGGCCGGGGAGCGCTGCCCACGGGCACCGCGGGGCGGCGCTGCGGCACCGGCAGACACCCGCCCCCGCAACCCCGCCTTCCTCCTCCTCCTCCTCCTCCTCCTCCTCCNNNNTCTCTTTCTCTTTCTCTTTCTCTTTCTCCTTCTCCTTCTCCTTCTCCTTCTCCTTCTCCTCCCCCTCCTGCGCGGCTACTGTCCCTTAAGCGGGAAAAAGAGTGGGGCAAAACGCTGCCCTTCTTTTTACAGAAATGGGGTCAAGCGAAACCGACTGTTTCATCTTCTAGAGGAATTCTAGT
>VXBO01010258.1:343174-395401 GCA_013400135.1 Rhinoptilus africanus | reverse complement strand
AAAAAAAAAAAAAACCCAAACAAAACCCCCCAAAATCCCAAACATCAACATAAAAAAACCCAAAAACAAACCTAAAAACTGCCCCAAAACCAAAAAGCCCATCCTGACATTTTCAGACTTGTGAAGTCCTGTAAACTCACGGTGAACAATATTTATTTAGTTAGTTAGTTAGTTATTACTGGCAAACAGGATTTCTCCCCACCATCGTAAAAAGTAGGCATTTAGCTTGGATGAACATTTGAAGTGGCATTTGAAGATTGCATGGAGTAACTTGCAGCACAATCAAAGGGATCCGGATAAATTCATCCTCTATTCCACTAATAGCGTTATCTTTGAATCAAAGGGATTTGAGAAAGTTCTATCTCAGAGTTTTAACAATTATGTATTATACATAAAATCAGGGAAAAAAACCCTGTAAATAAATGTAAGAGCAAAGAACTCATTAGTCTGGATAGCTATGGTTTTCACAAATGAAAAAGAAATATTTGAAGTGTATTAAGCAGAAACTCCTTACTTTTCTTCCTTTAGCTAACCCAAAATGTTTCATAAAGATGTATCAGCAGTATACTCTGTCAGTAACCTCCGATAAGCAGGGGATATTCTCTAGTTAAAAGCCAAACTAAGGGTTCGTATCTGACTCCAAAGGAGGCTGAAAGCAGTTGCTGGAGATATAATAAAGGCAGCAACCACTTATCTGATCCCCCCTGGAGATGACCTAAAGTTGTGTTTACAGTTATGCGGCTCCATACGCTATTCATGACAAAAGTGTGTGTGAGGGAGGAGTGTGTTAAGGATCAGAATCCAGTGTTTAAGATCCTGTCATGTACAGCTGGATTCCCATCCACCATCTCTGATAAATGTCTCCTATATGTTCAGATAGGTCGCTAGCCAGAAACAACTACCCTGCTTCTGAAAGCTACGCCAAGACCCTGGCATGAAAAGTAAAACTAAACTCCAATTCCAAACAAAAGTAGCAAGTCCACATGCGATCATCAACAACATTCTCCACAGTCCAAGTGCACTGGGATGAAATGAACACATCTGCTTTAAGTCAATAGGCATTTTGGGAAGCGTCTTCACATGAAAAACATCTCTAAAGTCATAGCCTTGTACCACACAGACAGTAAGAGTTTTACTGCGCAGTAGTTGGAGCTTTGACTGTGCTATTGTTGACCAACACAGGTCTTACCTATTTAAGGGTCATCGGATTGTTTACATATATTCTGTTTATGCCACTGATCTTAAAAAAAAAAAAAAGGGAATGCAAAAATGTCCATATGAAATAATTTTCTATGCAGAAGCTTCTCAGGAGGCACAAGATGGGCTGAAAGGGTTTATTTTTCCTCCACTTTGCTTCAGTCCCCCGTGCAGATGGCAGATTTGGCACCAAGGAACAGACGAGGGAGTGCTGAAGAAAAGCAGAGGTGAAGTGCACAGCTCTAGGCTTTTTCATTGCTTTCTGAGCTCCAAAGGGACCAGGGGAAGTGGGATATAAACTGGCTATTCTGACTTATGCTGGTGCTCAGGCAGGGAGCAGGTGGCCCTTGTATGCCTTAACCAAAAATATCACTTACAATAACCTTAATCCTAATTTTTCCCCTGAGTACTGTGCATGGGGAAAAGAGCTGAGACCAGACTTTCAAAACCAGCCACAGTAATACTGCAGCGAAGAGGGAAGACCGGCTTTTCTCCCAGACTTATGAACCACCAAATGTCTCACAGTCTCTATATTACTTCTTCCTCTCCACTCTTTATTCCAAATGTGTGGTGCATGAATCTGATTTGGACCGGTAAGACTTCAAGCTGGAATAGAAGGTAGTCTCCTGCCAAAAGTCAAGCAATGATTAAAAAAAACAGTATTACCTTTCAACTGAATTTGGAACAATTGTTCATACAAAAGAAATGAGGCTGGAAATCTGACCTGTTTTGCCCTGTGGGTTTGGGGTTTATTTTGTTCTTGTTTTGATTTTGTTTTGACTATCATAAGGGAAGTTTATACCCATTTGGAAACATAGAAGTCATATCCATATTTGTAGTTTCCCGGTTGCCTTTTTGAAAAACAGCGTCAGATACAGAATATCACAGATCCCTAAAACAAGGCTGACTTAAGTGCTAAGATGCAAGAAGAGATGACTGTTCTTTGAGTTTCTTTGGAGCTTTTGTGCAAGTTGCACATTTACAGAGTGTCCTTTGTCCGTGTTGTGTTGATTTATTCTCATTCCCTTTCCTATCAAACCACTTCAGAATCAGCTGTTCCTCAGGAAAGTCCCCAACAGGCAAACTTCCTTAAGTAGTACTTCAAGTAGGACTTTCAAGCTTTTCAGCTATAGACTTGTCCTTCTATTGCAATCTTTTTAGATTTCAGTAATATATTGTCTCCATCAACTTACTGGCAAACTTCCTGCTTCTGATGTATTTGAAAACAAAAAAAAAGTTGTTATTGTTAGATTTTGCACACTTGCTCCTCAGAATTGCTTTTGGCTAGCTTTATTATGGCTTCATGTTTAGCTTGCCAGAAGTTTTATTATCTTTTCTATGTTCTTCATTTGGACTTCCACTTATTGAAGGTCATCTTTTTTTTACTTCTAATAACCTCTTTAGTTTATTTTTAGTCATAGTGGCTTCCCTTCTCATCTTATACTTCAGGAGTATTGGACCAGACTCCAAACACTCTTACTGAAAATGCCAAAAGAAAAATAAAAATATACCAACTTCTTGAAAGCTGAGGGTTTTTTTTTTTTTTTTGAAGTTAAGTTTGAAATTGTAAAACGTGCCCACCCCAAAGGAGAAAACCAAGGTTCAAAGTAACTTGCTCCCTCTTAGATCCCCCCCTGAAGTCATCATATTTTTCCAGGATGAAAATAGAAGCATCTGAATAGCTGACAGAGAATACCTTTCATGTGGGGAACCCCAGGGGGCAGAAAGATTTAGGTATGAGATTAAGTTCTTCAATATGCAAAGCATCTACTTGCAGGTCTAAAAGGTTTAATCAGATCGTATGACGTGATGCAAGTTCAAAGAGTTTAACGTGAGCATGTACTGCAGTGCCTGGGAAAAAATACTCTGATGTTCATAACGCAAGAAGCTCTGAAGTGAATAATTCTCAAAGCACATGCATGGAGCTAGCAAAGATTTTCCCCTTAAAACAGTGGTTGAGAGGGAATGTGTGATTTAGTAAATCAGTCAAGCAGTGAGCTTTCATCTTTGGAGCCCTGGTTTATAACTTACTTAAGGCGTTAATTATAAGTGTCTTGGGTATCCGTCCCTCACTTAATTAATCTCCACACTTACGTGTGAATCCAGATCATAACCAGAAGATCTTCTAGCACAGACAGCTTTATCTGACTGGAAGAGAAGGAAAGCCACTTCAGGATCCAGATACAGTGGAAAGAAAACTCATACCTAAAGACTTACAAATATTTGTGCACCAGACATGGTAGACGATTTCACTTTTTAGCCCAGCAGTAATCTTCCGAGTCTGAGGATCCTGATCTGAACAGGGATCCTCAAAATTACTGCACAGTGTAACTTCCCATCAAAGAAGGTTTCACAGCGTTATTCTGCAGACTTGTCTTAGTAGGTTACATTATTTCGTGCCGATTTATATGGTGGCTAGACCTGTATTGTTAACCAAGTGAGACGCTTTAAAGCTAGTATAGATATATCTACATTATTGTCCTATTACTGTAGGGTAGACATGTCTACCCTAACCTTATGGTGTCTGGTCCGTCATTGTGCACTGGTGTTAAATTTCTGATTCAAAGAACGTGATCCATTGAAACTTCATTGATTAAAAGAAAAGGAAGGCGAAAGCAATAAGAAAGGTAATATGAAGAGCAAAGAGAACACAGACAGAGGAAGAAATAGGTACCAAAAAAGAGAAATAGACCTTGGAGAAAAAAATATGAAAAGCAGCAGGCATGTCAAAGGCAATTAGGTTGACTTAAATGTTTCAAAACCTGGACTTTTCTTATAAAGTACATTAAATGGAGAAACACTAGCAAAGACGGTTTGTTTCACTGCACTGCACAAAGCACTTGCTAATTAAAAATAAATAAATCAAAACTTAGATTTCTGAGCACATGCTGGTCTTGTTACCTGTGTAACTTGATTTTTAAAGATTTTTGATGTCTTCTAGTGATGAGTTCATAAAGAATAAAGCATCTGTGGATTAAAAAAAAAAGACAAAAAGCTTTTTAACTCACCATTGTTCTTTTCAAACAACTGCAGCATGAACATTTTTCATATGATTAGTTTTGCACGTGAGTTAGATATAATTCTATAATGGACTCATCAGGTTATGGGAGCTTCTATGTGTACCATTTATGCAATTTGTTTATTATTGAATAGGTAGACATGGACACACATTATTGTAAAGTATTATTAGCCACTATAACAACATTTAAACCTTAGATGGCAGTACTTGTTTTAGTTTTTTTAAGATTTTTCTGGTTTAGTTATTCTACCTATGGTCAATCTTAAATTACGGTTACAGCTAACCGAAGCACTACAGCTGTCTAAGTCACTGCTTCAATTTGGAAGCTCAATTGCGTGTATCTTCTAGCGTACTGCAACACAATAGTGTTCAGAATTTAAAATTTTGTAGATCAGGGATTATTAAATGGAACATCCAAAACCTCTCCCCTCACCTCCTTCCCCCAAAGGACAAACAATATTTCTCAGCTAGTACAATCCTTGTCTGCAGACCCACTGAATTTGGTTCTGCAACTCCAGGTAATGGTCATTCTTGATGAATAATCACAGGTTTAACTTCCTCAGTCCAGCTTCATTTCTGCTCAATATTTGCACTGCATAAAGTGTAGTTAAGTACCTGAGTTAAATATAAAATACTGCAACTGAATGAAATTATGAATAGTTTTATCATGAACATTTTTTCCTTATTGAAACTAAATAGGTTTTTCCTACTTACGGTAATGCTATAGTTCTATTATTATTCTTCTAAAGGGGAGAACAACTTTTCCACTTTTTGAGCAGAACCAAATGTGTTACAGAGGCATGTGTTTATAATGGTCAAAGGTCTGTCTTCACAGCAAGTGCAAAATCACCAGTAACTAACATACATGCAAATTCCAGTCACCTTTTATACAGAAACAATCTGGGCAATGATGCAGAAGTCCAATGCAGAAAAAAGGCAAGGGGTTTGCCACCAGGGACCAGGATAGACTTCATCAGATAGGCTAGAAGAAGGGGGTTTTTTTTGCGGAAATACAATTAATATTAAAACACAGTAAATATACGTTTGCCATATCACCCTCAACGTTGTTGAAAAAAACTTGGAAATATACTGCTTAATAGCTTAACACTGGATTCCAAATGGATAGCATCTCACTTTATTTAGTTTAAAAATTCTGATTTGGGGTTGATTTCCTAGCTTTTAGGGACAAGCTTTTGAGTTGCGAGAACTTGAAAGTGCTGTTATTTTTATCTCCTTTTTTCCAGTGAAGGGTAACCAAACCCTAGCTTTCTCTATCTAATTTCTTCTCATTGCTGTAAGCTCTGTGCATGCACACACATATAGAGGATCATCGCTTCATCTAGCTCTTGTGGGCACAAAGTGCTTCAGAGGGACAATTTGAAATGTCATTTAGGACTGTTTTTGAGGCAAACCCATAAAGTTACACTGTGTTGTTGTAAAATTACAAAGCTAAAGTGAATCTCACTTTTATTTTGTTTGGAACCCAGCGGGCAATATTTGCTACAGAAATCAAGCAGAGGAAGGATCATGAATTCATGTGCCTTGAGCCTCTTGTGGCTCACCAAAAGTTCAGGTGTGGCCCAAGCACACAGGCAAAGTCACACCACAGCAGCAGTGTCGTGGTGGTGCCAGCCCTACAGCAATCCACATACCCAGCGAGAAGATGGAGCCATCTAATGGTGAGCATTTATTCAGTTCATTGGTTCATCCCCACCCTTGGAGAGGAAGGCGGCTCCATCAGAGCACTGCTCGTACCTCCTACACAACAGAGCTTTCCTGGAGCGCTCTTCCCAAGTTTGGCTTTCTGGCACTCAGTTCCTTCAAAATTTCCTAATGGTACTCCTAACGTCAAGAAAGTTGTTTGCTCCACCACTGGATTGCGGGGTTTTTTGACCTCTCAGTCAAGTAAAAGTCACATATGGGCAGGGATCTTGCTTGACATGAAAAGGTATTATGTCTGCAAAAAGCATTAGTTCTTAAAAAAAAAAAAAATAACCACAGAATATACTGTGTTTTCTGTGTGCCCTCACTCGAAGGGTGAACTCTGCTGGTCAGATTGCTACAGAGACTCAGGACACTCTACAGAATGAGTGGGACACAAGGAGATAAAACACTTTTATCACTTAATCTGGAAAGCTAACATGACTTCCCCTTCTATATGGGGAAAATAAAAAGGAGACACTCAACAAATAAAAGCTTCATGCAAATGCTCAGAAAAAAAAAAAAAAAGTGAGGCTATTTTTTTTTCCCACTCAAATGGTTTATATTGAAATGTCACTCACCAAAATATATTTCAAATAGTTTCATACAAACCATCCAAAACATGGACAAAAATGCCACAGTCTGTATGAACTTTTTTTTTTTTCTGAGTTTAGACTTCTGTGTGTTTTGTTGGGGATCCATGAGGCAGGCAGAGGGGTGTAATACCACAAGGAGTTTGGTAGGGGTGGCAGCTTAAATAAGAGCCATCACTGTGTAAATAGTTTGACAGTCATTTCAATTGCATTGCTTCCTGGTGGGGATAGAAAACCGATGGCCTTATTTCCATATGAGAGCAGCAGATATTTTAATAACCACACCATTTTTCACCAGCAGGCTATGAATATTCAATAAAAAATATTTCCTAAACTATTTCTTATTCAGGCCTTCTTTCCTTCCAAATGAAATTTAAAAGAAAAGGAGGAGAAAGTCACAGCTGCTTGCTCTATGTTCCCATTTTCTAAGTTCATTGCTGCTGTTTTGTGTAATACTACAACTATTCAATAATCACAAGAAATCCTGGGTTGCAAGTAACAGATTCACATCTTTCGTTCTGCTCTACTTGCTCACCCTTAAGTACTTAAAAGAGGCCTAGAAAATAGTAACCACCACTGCTATATCAGTCACGTTGACCTCTTCTTTGTGGCTGTTTGACAGTTTAAAGGTTGGTGTGAATTGTACTAACCTGACGCCGTAAGAAGCTTCAATAAAAAAAATAATCAGAAAAAAATTGCTTTTGTTCCTTTATCGGACTTGTAATCAGAGAAACCAGTGATTGCAGGAGCACAGGAACTGAGGTCCATGTTGATGACCAGCTGCTGTCCCTTAAGATTTATACTTGGGCAATGATGACAATCCTGTTTTACCTCTACTGTGCCACGTGAATATATAAATAGATTAGGGCCATTGATATAAAATCTGCCAGGAACGACAAATATTTAGGATTTGGAATTACTCCTAAAGAAGCCAATGGAAGTATTACTGAAGATATTAATGAATGTTGGACCAGGTTCAATGAGAGGGAAAGAAAAGGCTTTGTTCCTCTGAGCACCTTAGGCCTATTCTGACATCCACTGCATGTTTTATTTTTTTCCAAGCATTTAACAGGAACAACTATTTGTATAGGTGTTACACAATTGTGCTATGGGGAAATGTTGAATTACAAAATAAACTGCATTCCTGACAAATTGTAATTACTGCCCAGGAGAGTGAACACCAAGAAACTGCTTCCTCTCAGTTGTGGGAACCAGGCGTGTGCTGTGCACCTGATCAGAAAAAAAGATATAAATCCCCCAAATAAAAAAAAAAAATAATTCCCACAACCAGAGGACTCGCACAGATTCACACCAACATGTTTGGGATTTCAGAGCTCTGCACAGATGTTAGATAGGGGACTGGGATAAAGGGACCAGTGCCTGGTAACTATGGTTACATGAGCTGCCATAAAGGAAATTTGAGATTAGAAAATCTCCCCCAAATCCAGAAGCCAGAAGTAGACCTCCTGTTTGCCAGAAGTAATTCCTTTCAATTCCATGGTATGGCTCCAGATAGACATAACACATGGAAAGGGCAGGATCTGTCCTCTTCACCTCTTGCTTTTTCCACAGTGTTATGTCAAGAGTTTCAAAGATGTGTCACCATCACCTCAAAGTGTTAAAAAAACCTCCCAAACTATATGCCAAGCCTCAAAATTCCTGAGATATGCTAAGAAGTAGACTTAAAAATAATAAATGCTTAGCTCTTTTAATTTGCCCATTCCCTTTCACAGTATGTAAATGTCACGTATTTCAGATTTTTCTCTAAAGCCACAAGGGACAAAAATGTATTTCTTTTCCAATAAAAACTGAGATCGTCAGGTGAAAACTGGATGGTAATCCATATTGTGAAATTCATGAAGCTGGAGGACTCAGCAGTGGCAAGGTGACAGACTCCATTCAGATGAGAGCAAGAGGTGGGTGGCCAGCCAGAGTTAGTGGGGGCTGATCCTTCTTAAAAGCCAGACTAAACTGAAGCCAAGAGGTTTGTGGCATGGTAAGCATGACCCCAGATCCCGTTCATACCAGGTGCCTCCGCATCCTGCCATGCAGGCAGGACCACTGCTGTCATCGATCCCTCAGCACGTGCTCCCACCTACCCCAACACACCTAGTTCCCCTCATCTGTCTTCTCACCAGTCTGACAGGGATTAATGTGCTCTTCCGTAGTCCTCCTACAGTCTGCCCACCTCCCTGGAGGATGCAGGGTGTCTTTTCATGGAAATGGGAGCACAGAAGCACCATGTGGGGCCCCAAAGACCCCGTGATGACTTAACTCCCCTTCCCCACCAAGTCTGGGCTTTACACGTCCCACCCATCTGCTGGAGCTGAAACCTCTGCATACCCCAGGTGTATAAACAACCCTCCAGGGCAAAGCAAAAATTAGCACAAACTGCCTCTGTGAACGGGTCTTTAACAAAAGGCTCTTAGATGCATGTGAGATGTAAGGTAATTTAAGATCAATAAAATGAGCACTTCTTTTTCTGTTTCCTTATTCAAGTGGAGCATCCTTAGGCATAGGGCAAAGCCCTCAGAGAAGTCTGTCTTTCTTTCTTTTACAGTTTATAATTTTTCTCTGAATCATGGAAACAGTCAGACAGCCTGTCCATTCTGTCTCTCCTGTGTCCCAGCCAATTTCCTTTGATGTTGTCTGGACACTCAGTGAAATAAAAACAAGTTCCTCAACCCCTCCTTCCTGCAGTACCTTTTCACTTCAAAACCAGGTTGGCTTTGCGTCTCCGGCCACTCCTGATTTTTCTTTTTATCTGTGGGGAAAGAGGCATACAAGAATCAGTGCTCATAGCTTCAGCCAATCTCTTGTCGTCCACCTATGTTTCCAGCTAAACACGAGGTGAAAAAGGCTCACTGATATACCATTATTTCCAGCTTCTCATCTGGAAGAATGAACGGACGAAGACTGGTACGATTTAGCAATAGCAGTAGCCATGCTGAAAACTACCTGTGTTGTATGGATGTCAAAAGCATTTTGTGCCATGACACCTTCCAATTGACCAGCTCTCACCTCTCTCTGTAATAACCCCATTCAGAAAGACTGAGACACTAATATATTTTTCCTTACAGTTTTTCCAGAAGCAAGGGAGCACAACTTTAAAATAAGTGGGAAAACTGAGGTGCACAGAGTCTGAGTAGCCCACCAAAGGTTTCATTTTTGGGGTAGCAGACCAGGGTCTCCAAAGCCACTCTTGAGTGCCTCAGTCACTCCTCCTTCTGTCAGTTTTAGAGCCAGGAGATGATGTCCGAGCTCCCTTTTAATAAAAAGAAAACCAGATAAAGCTTTCAGATATAGATCCAAGACTCAATCCTTAATTCTCCACAGAAGCTCAGTTTGCTCCAATTTCAGGCAAGGACAGGTAAAGAAAATCCTCTGGGCCACATCCTCCACTCATTCAACCCTGCACAAAACCACTCAAACCAAGGTAGCTTCACCAAAGTTTTCCTCATAACTTCTTTGCTTCTCACTCCTTGGATATAGCCTTCACCCAAATGAGACAGAATCATGTAAAGCAAAAAAAAAAAAGGTGATGCCGAGCGTGAAAAAGGGAGAGAGAGAGAGAGGGTAGAGGAAAAATGCCATCCTTCTCACCACCACCGCCTTTTCCATAAAATTCTGCCTTTGCTAACATATTACTTTAGCAAACGAAGGGAGTATGGGTCGCGTTTAGGATGAAGTTCAAGCTCCACCTGTAGGTGACAGATGGACCAATTCTCCAGTGCAATCAGACTGTTAATACCCGTAACTTGTCCTTCTAAGCAAAAGTGCACCAAAGACAATGGGAAATTCAGACTTTGGGCTGGATAACAAGTATTTAAATAGCTTACCAACCCAATGAGGCATTTTAAGCTTTTCATTAGCAATAATTATGCAAGAAGTAGAGGTCACCACCACAAATTTTACAGAGATTAAAGAGGCAGGATTCGAAATGAATTTAAAGTTAGAAAAATAGATTGTACATTAACACAAGAGGCAGATAGATGAAAGCTATTGCTAGTGTGAACCACTGTCTTGAAAAATTAATTGCTTTTTTTTTTCCTTATGTTGCCTTTTTGCAACTTTTGACTATTAAAGCACAAAAGTTTTAGGTCTGAGGTGCTATTAACAGTACTCAGTAAGGTAAATGAAGAAAAATATGTTGAATTAACCCCCTAAATTATCATGCAACTATTCGTTTATGATTTCAGACAGAGAATGACAAAAAACCTGTCTTTTGGCAAAGGAGATCTTTCCTTTATTCTTCCCATATGCTACATCAGGCCAAACCAACCCAGAGAGAGCTAGAGATTTTGATTAGTAATGTAGAAACCAACGTTCTCTACCCCAAAAGTGCTTCTATGTAGGTGGATTCTGAGCAGCAACATTTAAAAGATCACAGCCCTTGTGTAAGATGCTGCCTTTCTCTCCAATAATATTCCAGGAGTATCAACAGAAGAGCTGTAACACAGCTGGAGGCCCTTGGAAACCATTCTGATTTACTGAAGTAGCTGCATACGGCACTGTAAAGCTGACCCTTGTGCTCCTTCGAGAGCAAGCCTCTACTTAGAAAATTCATCTTTCATTTTCGCACCACATGGGTCAGAATCCCTGAGGGACCGTGGACTTTCAAAATGCAATTCGCCTACTCTTCGAAGGGTCGTGGTGTACAAAGCCAGCCTCAGCTCTCAGCGTGAGTGCTAGTGCTGGGCTTTCCACCCAGCATGGTTCCTTGCTCTGGGGCAGCTACAGCCTCGTTAGGAACAAATGCTGATTGTGACCACGCACAAATGTTGGGTAGAAGGATGAAGGCAAGCAAAGACTTCTTGAGCCTTTGCCCCATGGCTTGTATCTCTGTAGGGACAAACTACAAATTGGTTGCCAAGATCAAATTCTTAAGAGGTATTTGAACCTTTAACTAAGCAGTTTTCAGAGAAAGATGTAATCAAGGGCCTCTATCAAGATGGAAGTAGCTTAGTGATGGGAAACAGACTTCCAGAAACGTGGAAGAATTATTCCCCACAAGGAGAAGGACAGCCTGTTTGATTTTACAAGCATGCAGATTATTGAGAAAGCAACCAAGTAGCCTGTAATGGGCCTGCTCTCTAAATGTCACGACTGTCCATCCAGACAAACATCAAATATTGGCAATGTAATTATTCTAGGTTGGTAGTGCTGAGCAAGTACATACAACCCGGCGCACTAGTTTTCTTTATCCATTTTTGATTGAGGAGTTGAGAGTTTCAAATGAACTGAGCAATGCAGGAACACGCATTTGAGACCATCAGCACGACGTGCTCCAAAATCATGGAGCACATCAAAAGTCTTACCCTGCAGGAATCAGAAGAGGCCAAGTCCTCAACAAACTCTGCTAACAAGTGAAGCTCCTTTGGCTTTGAGAGCGATACTGAATTCTAGCAGCTGCCAAACTGTCCATAATAGCTTTAAAATACACTGTAATATAACAGGATGAAAGTACAATATATTCTTATAGAGCTGCAGAAGCTATAATTTCATGTGCCTAGATTCCTTTAGAAATGAATGTGAGTTCACTTCCTGGTCGTGCTAGTAAAAGACCTCTGTGATTATGGGACACAGGAGAACCAAGGCTCTATAAATGTGAAGCAATAAACTTTCCTTACCTAAATAACATAGGGGCTGCATGTTCCTGTTTGAACTACAAGCTCTGGTGGTACAAGCTAAAGCAGACTATGAGTTAATTCATTCAGGGGCTGCTACTGCATGAATAATAATGGCAAATGATACTTCGCAAAAGGCATACATTGAGTTAAATAACGTGGACTCTCCTCAAACACAGAGGACTGCCTGCTCGTAAGAAGTCTTTAGTTTTGATTAATCATTTGCAATCTGATCAAACGGAAGAAAGCAAGCTGCCTGGTGCAAATGACTATTTTCCCCGTTCTTAACAGCTGACCCAACAATTGGGCATCCTTCTGGGTTGAGGAATAAATTAATATTCCTCATCTGACTTGAAAGCATTTAAAGACTGAAACAGGCTGCATATGGGGATGCAGCTAAAAGTGGGTTAAGTAGTAAGCAATTAGCTGCATATAAACCATGAATCAGTCTGTTTTGATGATAAGACTGTAATTTCAGCTTTTGCCTTTTCAGTACATTTCACAAACACAATAGGCAGGCTTATGCTGAAATGTGAGAAAAATATAACTCTTCTGTCGAGTGAACGCATTTCTTTTTCATTCCTTACTGCTCTCTAGGAACCAAGAGGAAGGTTCAGTGCAGCACTGCAGACACTTTCTGAAGTTTGTATGATTAAGCCCTTCAAAAAACACACAGAGAAGATTCACATTAACATTTGAGCATCCCATTGGGAAATGAAAGACATCACCGATATGATCAACAGAGCAGACTTTCTGTGTGATACCGTGCTTTTAAACAGTTCAGTGTGACTGCCCATAAAAAGTTGATAAGTACTAAACAGATTATTTCTTCTAGCTAAAAATTTCCCCTTTCTTAAATTGAAAGTAAGGCTTGTATTTTATATTTGTTTGTTGAGGTTTTGTTTATTATTATCATTATGATAGAATAAAAAATAAACTTACATCTCTACCTGAGTTCACAGTGTAAAATTGTTATTGATGTTTGAGAAGGCGACTAGAGGTAACACAGAAGTTCAAGAAAAACAAAATGAGAGTACGTTAATCTGGGGAATGCGAGAAAAAAAAAAAGCAACACTAAAAGACTTTTCATATTCATCTTAGAGTTTCTGTCCTAAACTATTTTAATTGGAGCCATTTTATGGTTCAAATCACTTGCGCTGCTTGATTTGACAGTGTCAGAGGCCTGGTCTACGCTTTGATTAGTAACATAAAATCTGATCAAACACACTGGGTTACACAGTGACCAGTGCTAAAAGAAAGTTAAATGAAAAGAGGGTATCACCATGACTGCTTTAACCACTAACCACAACATAAGGCTAATTGAACAAAAATGTTATAAAGATTGATTAATTTATTTTTTTTTTATGTGAAGATTTTTATTCTTTGGGCTTTCTCCAAATGTCCTCCCACTCAGAGGATTTTAGGTTAAAAATTTTCTTCTGTCTGGCTAGAAAGAAATGGAAGTTCTAGGGGGACCCATTAACTGAGGCCAGATGCAGCACCATAAATTGTGATAGATCCCTACATTAATTCAGTCAGCGCTTCAATGTGTGAAACATATCATCAAATTGTGTTCATTTCTTTCTTACTTACTTTCTTTCTTACTATGCACACACAGGAAAATGCTTTTCCTGCAGAGATGGAATCAAGGATACAAAGGGAAACTATTTTTCAGGGATGCAGCCTTCTCCTCTGATTTTCTTTAGCCTCTCAAAACTTCATGGCTAACTTTTGAACTCTAGCTTTCTTACTGTTCCTACTCCAATATGGAGGCATACACCTCCAAATCACTAATGACAATTATTTATATTTATAGTGCAGTTATGAGCCTGGCCTTGGAAGTATTTCACAGACAGCCCATGGCATTTCAGAGCATTAGTCATGCTAATGACTAATTAGGCTGAGCCCAAACTGTGCAAAACAAGAGCTCAAGCTCTTACGCAGTGTAATAACAGGAGTTCTGATCCCCGTTAGAGACCTGAGTTGTGTTTTAAAAATACAGCATAAAATCTACTTCCTTTTCATATGAAAAATCAATGTAACTGCAGTAAGAATAAAACATGAAAGAGATTACGCTTCTCATCAATCATCGCAGTAGGGTCTAGAGGATAGGAATGTCTTTTCCTTCTCTTTTTCATGTATTCATTTATGGCCTGTTCATAGCATGTTGGGACAGCGAAACCAACGATGAAACAGTGATTTATTGATAGTTTGGTAGGTAAAGGGTTAAGGGAGAAAAAGTGTCTGGAGCAAAGAATAAAATGAAGAATCCTTGGCTGCACCTCCCATAAAACTGATGTAAATTAGTAACACAACTGGGTCGCTTAGTCATCTTCTGTTCCAAGAATGATTTTCTCTACTTCATTCAACTAAATGATAAGATCATTTAGTAGATAGATTCACCAGTTTCTGATCTCTTCTCAGAGTTTTTCTCTGCATGCTGATGCATGGGTGTGCCTGTGGGTCTTAGAGCAGGCTCAAAATGGACCATCTATCCTATCTTCTTTCTAGGCATGACTGTACATTAACCTGTATTGCCCAATATATGTTTTTAAAGTCAATTTTTTCATGCCTAACACAACCACATTAACCCTAAGTGACTGATGGAACACACTCTGGTAGTCAGATAGAGCCAGAAGTGGTTTGGAACTGGTCTTTCTCCTTACCACATTTAACCACAGAGAAGATAGCTGGCAGGAAAATTAATTAGAAGTTTAGTACCTTAGTTCTGGTTTACCAATGGAGAAATGATCTTACACTGATGGCTTTTTAAAGAAATATTTACAGGAGAAATAGAATAAATACAACTGCTCTTCAAACGTTTCTCTTGTAGAAAAACCTTATGAAGTTTGATAGGAATTAAACAGATACATTTTTCAATGTTTACTATAGTTGAATAGAAGTGACTTATAAAGGCCTGCAGCTATCAAAGCACTCCGGCCTCCAGTGGAGAAAGGCCAGCTAAGAGGCTGTCGGCATAACACAGAATGAAATAATTTCTCTTCTTAAACCTCCTATAGAATCCTATGCACATGATGTAATTCTCTGTTCAATTCCATAGAGGAGATATCATTTCCTATTAGAGTCCATCAGGTGTTTGGATGTAAGTTTCCTTTCACAGACCCCTCGGCATAGCCAGAAAATTCATTTTCTCCATGTGAGCTAAATGGTGTAGCTCTTTTTCCTCTGAAGTCGTGTGATGTCTGCCACCACAAAAACAGCCTATGCGCAGCTGAATCTAGTTTTGGAGCCTATACTCTTGCATATGGTTTCTAGATGGAGGCAAATATCACTGCAACAGAGCTATTTAACTTCTATATTGTCACACAATGATTAATTTCTCTTTTATTTTCAGCATGAAAGTCTGTGGCATAGACCCCCATATGGTAAAATAATAGGCTGAAAGATTAGCCGCCACCACCATCTGTTACTTGTCCATGATTTCACTCTCTTTCAAGGGCTGATTGCAATTTCAAAATCTTTCATTGAATGAGTCTATTTTCTTTCAAGTTATTACCTAGATGGCTTCAGTAATTCTATATAGATGAGGCCTGAAAAAGAAATGCTGAGAGCAGTGAACGTGTGTAATACATTTGCATAATGCAGTGGAAGAGAGGGTGCTGCAAGAGGAAATTCGCAGGGCTGGCGTCTCGATTCACCAGTCAGTGTTTACAAGAGAGTAATTCCATTGCCTGCTTTGGAGTCGCTCCAGAGAGCCATGCTGCTGCAGGACAGAAATGAGGTATTCGATGTTCCATTTCTTACCAAAGGCATCCATTGTGTACAATGGAGAGATAATAAACCATTTCTTCTTTTAGTGTGCCTATCTATTACATTTTGTTTTCTTCAGATGAGTATTTATGTCTATATAGGCTAATTTACTATGTCCAAAGCATAGGAAAGTAAAAGGGAGGCGGGAGGAAGGAAAGATAAGGAAATACAAACAAAGAGCAAGCAAATCTTCGGTAAACACTAAGGGGAAATCAATAAAAAAACCCTATTCTGTAATCAAGATACCCACTAATTTGTATGACTGACAGGCTCCAAATCAAATTAATATAACTGTATTAAAAATTAAAATAACAATAGCTTTGGCGTGCAGCCCTTCAAACACATGCCAGTCTTTGCGGAAGAACCTTTGTCATTTGGAGGCTTGGCCCTGCTGGCAGGGTGGACCCTGGTTGCCCTGCCTGGTGCTTTTTGGAAAGCGTGAACCATTCTCGTGGATGAAGGTAAGGCAACCAAGCCTGGTAAGCAAACACTCATGTTTAGCCTGTGGCAAATCCTACTGAAAGAATCCACGCTACCCCTTTTTTTGCTATGGGAGACACTATGAAGGCATAAACTGTGTCTCCACGTTTTACCAGCAGCAACACTGGAAACACTACTGCTGTTTCTGAAACAGAAGTAGAAACAAATAGCATTTCTGATAGTAGCCCTATTTATATTCCCATTTCAGCGGAAAAAAAACCCCTCCACCTTCGTGCTTTTGGACGATGTTGTATTTAGAGGTGTCCTCTTCCTTCTCTGTCTCTGGGTGCAAGTTCTAGCCGTGGATCCTCCTAAAAGCTGCCAAGTTTTCCCTGTTTGAACTTTGAAACTATATGTACAACATGGTATCAATGAAGAGTGGTATTTTTCTATGATATGGGTAAAAATGTTCAACTTTTATAGCAGTAAAATAAAATTTCACTATCTATAAAATTTTCCGTTTTGAGCAAGCAGTTGCTTTATTCCAGGCTATCAAAAAAAACACAGACTACAGGATCTGCTTACGTCCGTTTTTACACAAAATATTTAACTTGCAGCTTTTGTCTCCATTCTGTCAGCTGAATGAATGCTAAAGTGTCATGACTGGCCTGCATTTGCTCCACAAGGTGATTCAAATCACACGTGCTCTGAGCCATTGAGGCGTGGGCACGTTGCAATGAAAAAATCCCACTCTTCTCCTTAGCCTGATCTTGGGTCCCATTGCCTGTAACACGCCCTGTCCTCTTTGCTTTCTAAATTAGACTTTAGGTATATGAAAATGACTTCCCTGCTTGTAGAGTGCCTAGCACATCATCAGGAAGCATTAAACAAAAAGCCTCGAAGAGGTACTTCGTGCCACTTGGAGTTTTCTAGATCCATCACTTCAATTGTTCGCTGTGGGATATCGGGCCAGATTCTCAGTGGAAGTAAATCAGCACAGCTTTGCTATGGGTGACAGAGCTGCCCCAAAACTGAGCTACTAATGTTTATGTGCAGGAATAGTCTAAATGTCACTCTTACGTCTCGCTCATGATTCAGAAGACCGTAACTGTTTGACATAGCCCATGTATTTGTTATTTTAGGAGGCTGTTTGGAAGGAGATGGCAAAGGTTTAGGAGTCAATGATCTCCATCAGCTCTACAAACAAGGCAAGACTGCTGGGCTTTGTTTTCTTTTGGGAACTTTCCAAGCATCAGTACTTTGCAAGTTACCCCCATAGGCAATTCAGTGTCTGTTTCAAGTTAATGTGCTTTGTTTTTCAGGCCACAAATAAAATCAGAACAAAGCAAAAGTTCAGATTTGTTTGAAAACAACCCAAATTGTGTACCGTGTGAAAAGAAAGGTAAAAAGAGGGTCAGGGAAGCTGGGAGTAAAGAGGGCATGGGATAGCAAAAAGCTCTCCAGAGGAGGGAAAGTGGTTTTTAACACACAGAAAAAGAATAAACTGAAGAGGAGAGAAAAAGATAATAGTTAGAAAGTCTACACAAAAATAATTTTGAAATACTGTATCTCCCTTTCTCCTGATGAGGTTCTGGTCTCACTCAAGAGAGGGCCAAAGGGATTGAAAATGCTCGCTCTTGTATTATCTGTGTGTTAGAGGCACATGAAGCAGATAACAGCAACACAATCAAGATACCAGGCAAATTCTGCCTTTGATTACATTCAATCACCTAATTTGAGAACCATGTTTAATGTGGTCTTGTAATTCTCCGATTCCTGAAAAAGCTATAGCAACAATGGAGGACTTGCATTAATCGGATACCAAACACATAAGTAACTCTGTAAAAACAAACATAACCATAGAAAGTTTTAGAGGGATTTTTTTTTTTCTCATAACAGCAAAGAACTGCTAAGGGAGGTACCTTTGTTTCCAAATCTGTGAATATGTTGCTGTGTTGGCTGATTTTCTCCCTGCCTTATACTTGCTTTCATCCCGCAGCTTTTTTCTGAAGGATGGCACCAGTGTTAGGCTGATAACTTGGTGCTTGGAAGACCCACTTTTACAATCCTCCATCCCTTTACAAATATTGGATGAAACTGGATGAGCCATCCGTCAGGTGGGGTTTATATTATAGGGCAAAGCAAAGAAAATATGTGCTTCAGTGGCAAGCTCTGTTAGTACCTTTTCTGGATTAGCATATTTTCTCTCCTGTGTTGGATGCATTGCTTTGTGAAGTCTGCCCCCAAAATTTCCATTGACTACCATGGAAACTGCATTGGGCCAGTAGTAGCCATAGTGACGCCAGATGGTAAGAAGCTATGCATATGATGGCAATAGAGAATTGTTCACTGAATACTAAATTCAGAGGAATGCATTGGATCCAAAGTAATCAGAGATGAGCACAAATGCAGACAGGAAACCACCCACCAACACAAAACCTAGTTAAAAATGATGCAAATACTTTGTGAGAAATTAAAGTAGGATAAAACTATATTCAGTGATACAACCACTTATTCACTATCAGTGGGGGGTAGTTTCACCCTTTGACTCACTGGATGGGTTCATCTTTCCATGAAGATACACAAAACAAAAAAAAAAAAAAAAAAAAAAAGAGGGGGAAAAAAGGCAAAAAGAGCTGATTTGACCTAGATGAATGCTGAGCAACGGAACTGGCAGGCTCAGAGAACTGCAAATAGTAAATGAAACCTTTGACATCCATGTTACCAGTTCAAGACCAACTTCAAATTGGCAGTGACCCATAGCCATTATAATACCCGTGTGAGATTTTGGTAGCTTCCATGAATCGGGTTTAGGTTCTTAGTCCACTTAAGACCAGATGTTGACATGAAGAAACTCAAAACCCCAAACTGCACTCTTAGGCAGTTGGAAGAAATGAAAAAACTAAATCTCATTTGTGACATTGAAAGGAATTGTGTCCTTGTCAAAAGCCAGAAATTAACTGGGCCAAGACTTCCTTCCTACACTGCTGTTTCATAGCAAACCTCAGTGCCTGGATATTACAATGAAGGTAGCCAAAGAGAAATTCAAGACAGATGAATGTCTTAACTGTCACCTGGGATAAGAAAGTTGGTAGAACAAAGAGAAATTTTTATTGCTGCTGTAAATTGTGTGACTACGCTTTAAAATATTTTTGTTGCTCTTTCTTTGTTTTTCTCTGAACACAGAAAACTCTGCTTGTGCAGAAAACCAGTATAAGCAGTGTAAGGTTCACCAGGCAGAGGAAAATTTGTAATGTCCAGTTATCACCTTGCCCAAGCATTTTATTTCCTTTGAAAGAGATAGAGAAACATGTTCTCACCTTTCAAAAGGCCTCTCGCTAGCACCAATGAAGAGATAGAAATGAAAATCAAAGATGAAAGAAATTTTTTTGAGTGTCCTTTCATGATAAAGTTTCAAGGTTTTCTCATAGAAGGAAGAAGCAGTGGTAGGCAAGGAGAGAAGCATAAAACACTCTCCTCTTGGATGATTAAAATAAAATAGAAAAAGAGCCATTTCAGTAAAGCTGCAATAAGAAAAAGAATAAAGGAAGCTTTACACGCCACAGATGCAGCTAGAGGAGCAATCAACACAGCATGATTAACAACAGCTTGAAAATGCTTCTCCAGACACAAATTGAATGCATGAGGGAAAATATTTTTGCTATTGCTCTTAAATTAGTCTGCAGATGATCTTCCCAGATTAGCTAGGCACCTACCTGATGTCTAAATGTATTTATTTCCACAAGAACAGACACTGATATAATAGCAATTTTTTTCAATGCAAATCACACTAAACCATTGATTATTTTAAGTTCAGCAGCTGATCTTGCATGGTTGCTTACAAATGCAGGCAAAGAGACCACACTGATTGCAGCAGTCAACTGAACTCATATCTCACATTGGCTCGAAGATGTCGTTTGACAAGTGCTCCTTAAATAAACCTGAGCACGTCAGTTATTTTCAAATGATTTACTCGTTACAGTCACTCACAACATAAAAGCCAACAATCAGTCATTAGTACACAGCAGAGGAAATTTTCCCAGGGTATTACGTATCGTGTTTGGACAGTTAGAACTCACCGCTATTATTTATTCACGACACTATAAATTATTCTTCTCAAAATGAACCCGAGTCACGTAAATGCTGACTTGGAAAGTACCAGAGGCCTCTCTTCTCCTGCGGCATGTATGTTTCCTTTCTAATAAACTTCCTGCCTAAAAATGGAAACCCAAAGGCTAGTGGAGCTTAGGTGTTTAAAATCAATGCCCTGGAGGCACGGGTGAAAGCAGTTTGGTTAACATTTGCTGTGTCCCTTTTAAGGCTCTAAATTTGTTGAGGGCTTGAATTGTCCCAGAGTTGCCAAACAGCACTGCTGAAATGTGTGAATGACTTTCAAACTAGTGTAAGCATCAGATCGTCAGAGACTTTACTTCCTCTTTTTTTTTTTTTTGGTTTGTTTTTTAAATACATATTACATATTTTTTCCTGTCAAACCATAAGCAACAAGGCACTCCAGATACGTAGGAGTTTTGAGTAACAATGCATGGTGTCACTTGCAGCGAGGCAAGTGGCAGCAGTCAACTGGACCAAGTCAGCCCTCCACACAGTGAAAAGGCTTTTGGGACACAAGCTGTTCATATTCCCAGCGGGGTGCAGTCTACTAGAAACTGTACTCTAACTCCCGTCCATTTTACGCAAGCCTCCTGATAGGTAACAAAGTTGTCTCGTGGACATTGTTAACAGGGGTTGGATTTAAACCAGGGGAAATGAGGTCTGAAAAGGTCCCTGGGAGCCGTTATAACCAGCCAGAATCTGGTACCCAATTGTCATTAAATTGAAACCACTTCAAAGTGTCTCTGTGGTGGATCATTCCCACAGACACACAAATAGTGGATAAACAAATGTTNAAAACCAAACCAAAATGCCTTCTGCCCCATTTTGGAAGCACACAATTTTGAAAGACAGCTAGCCAGGGCTAGCAAGGATGAACTCATAGAAGAGAAACTGAGTTGCACTTTTCAGTCCAAGGGCCCTTCTTGGGCTCATCCTGCTCCCACTGAAACAACGAATAATGCAATGCCCTCTGAAGTTATCAACATTATGGCAGAGTTAAAGCCAAACTTTTTCAGCAGATGGCCTCTAAGCACAGACCATGTCATGCCCCTCAGCTTCCACAGCAGATCTAGTGTTGTGGGGACCCCAGCATGGTGGGATCAAGTATCCCACAGAGGCTGGACCAAACCACAGACAAGTTGGAAATTTTCAGGAGAGTTATATTTCTCACTGTGTTTAGTACTTCTCCTAAATTACAAGAAATGTAAACAAAAGCAAAACTTTGGTCAGTCTTTGATGCACACAACAGACCTTCTCAGTTCTAACATGCTCCGAGATATTTGTGCTACAACTTCTGTATCTGACTTACACAAACGCACAGGTCAGAAGCATGCGTTCTGGGGCTAACTGCCTGCTCAAATCTCTGACAGCTTTATTGTCATACCGTGGGAGAAGCAGATACCTCCTTTGGAAATAACTTGAAGATGTCTTTGTCATTATTTTAGGCATCACTGACATTTCTTTGGGATTTTCTTTCTGCAGGTCCATCAGACACTGTTGAGAGAAGCACAATTCTACTGACAAGTTGCCCCTGGAGCATGCTGTAAATGGGATGTCATACCTCACTTAGATGTTCTGGAGATACCTTCCTGTTTCATTTATTTGGCAAAATGTAGCTCACAGATGCAGAAAACATATACGTTGAAGAATATTATTATTGTTACTTAACTTATATAAACACTGCTGAAGGTATTGGCAAGTAAAAGAATTGGCCTCCACTGATTGCTGCTGCCATAGAATGTCTTAGGAGAATTGTTTCTCAGAGCCTTCAGTGATATGGGAGAAGCAGCTTTGATTTAATCTTAAATATGTATATATTTAAATGTTTTTATTATTTCTTCTATAGTTAGACACATTTCTCTCCTTTTTGTTTCAAGACAGGACCAAAACCAGTCAGCCATTGTACAAGGCAGGTTATTCTAGTGTTATCTTTGTCTACCGTTAAGGCTTGAAGAAACAGAAGTTCCTACAGACGAAAATCAAACAAGATCAATTTTTGCAAGCTCAAGAAGATCAAATAACCTGAACAAGCACTGAGAGACAGTTCTTTGATGGTTATAACTTGTAACCAATGGTGTACGCAAATTAAAGGCATGGCCCTTGAGCTTTGGTATTTCTTCTGCAGGACCTTAGCTTTGAACTCCTGAGGTCCCTATTTACCTATTTCCTTGCAGAGAATGTTTCCCACTTAAATAAACACTCTGAGGGCTCTTTGCATAGGACAGGAAGTCCAAGACTCAGATTCACTCATGATCTTGCTGAAATGAGTCATTTATTCTTTCAATTAATTATTCAGTTAGATATTTGCCATCATTCTACTGGGTTTTGATCTCTTTTTATTTTTTTTTTTTTCATTCTCAGGACATGATCCTTGCAGGAAAGGGCTGCACAACCAAGACAGCTGCTAAAGAATGATATCACTCATTAGTTTCACACTGGAAAAGTAAATACGCTAGCAAATGTCTTAAACGTCTCTGTTTATTTGTGAGCAATAACTAGTCTGGAGAATGTCTAAGGCTGTGACTTAAGTGCAATAAACCAAAACAATACAAATGTCAACACCCTGGTTGACAAATGCAAAGCAAAGCAAATGGTCTTATCCTAAAATTAAAGCCCCTTTTCGCATGTAGGGGAATGCTTACAGTTCTACTTGCTGCAGAGGAAAGCCAGGATCGCAGTGATTGAGGAGATCTCCAGCCATATCTCACAGAGCCAGCAGTTTGTCCTCCCATCACCAACCTGGGTGGGATGCAGCTGCCTAGATGTTTGTTTATGAAACTCCCAAGCTTTGCTCATCAGGCTATGCTGCTTGAGCTAACAGCCAAGTCCTCCCCCCTGACCCATCCGAGTGACTTGCGGAGCCTGTGGGGAGCCAGGAGAGGGAGGACTTTTCCCCCCCCTATGCTGACTAACAGCTCCATTTTCAGCACTTCATTAACTGCTGCAGCTGCAGAAGAATCACTTTAAGTGGGGAAAAGAAAAAAACAAACAAAAAACCTCAACAAAATAAAACCCCCAAATCAAACGCCAGCAGACCCCCAAAGCGAACTATGAGCTCTGCAGGGTGGTTTAGCCAGTGGCCCTTCTCCCTCCTCCGCTCCTCCTGCTGAGGCGCTCTCAGGGATGCTGGAGCAGGGCACGCTTGGAGCCGCGTGGAGCTCAGTCCCCAGTGCTTGCTCCTGTCATGCAGAAGACCCTTCCTAGCCATGCTGCCAGCAGGGACAGCCATGCTGGCAAAGAAGTAGAGGCCACTTGATAATATCCCCTAAAGAGATGCAAGAAGCACTCCTAGCTTTCTTCTAAAGTACTCGGAGACACACACTGCCATATAAGCCCAAAGCCATCTGAAATGTGTTTGTTTACAGAGCAGATATCATCAATGCTGCATCAGTCACTGAATATATCTCTAAGGAGAGCACAGTTCTTCACACCATTTTCAAACTTTTCAAAAACACCCTTTTCATCCCAACATCTACAGCTCACAGCCATAACAGCTCCAGCTAGACACCACTTGCCCTCATCTCTCCAAGTTTCAATATCAAATCAGTCACTGTGGTATGGGGTTTTTTTTTTAATTTGAATTTCTGAATGGCCTTCCTCACTCTGCCTGTCCCCACTGGCACATGGTCCATAATCAAAATCAGCTCTTGATGGACCTGTTAGCATATCTAGTTTACTTCTTATCCAGTTTTGATTTTCCCTAATCCCCTCGACACTAGGCCATAAAATAACACGGATTACTGTGGACAAAGGCAGTGCAACAGCTCATACTCATCTCATACTCTTCCTCAAAGGCAGCCCATCTTCAACTTGTAAGCATCATCTTCACAGGATGCAGAAAATCAAGCCGTAGCTTTGACTATGCAGCCATTCTGGCCATGGCTCCTCCGTTATTACTGTCAGTAGAATATTAATTCCAGAGTTTTAATAAGAGGGTTTGGGGATTTTGTGGCTTCTGTGCAGCTGAGGTAAATTGGAGCTGTGAGTACATAATATCTTAAAAAATCCCACCACTTAGATCAAGCGACATCAATGAGGTTGGATGGTCAGTACATGAACCATAAGCAAGTAGCCACTTCTCAGGATAATGAAATCAGGAGGCTTACCTCAGAGCACAAAATAGGTTGATACACATGTAATAAAAACAAGTACAGAGCTGTGAATTTTCAACCATTTAACTATTCAGCAAAGAACCTGAGTTTTTCTGCAGGTTTCGTTGGTTTGTTTTTGGCTTTTTTTTTTTTTTTTTTTTTTTTTAAATTAGAGCTGCTGCCTGGACCATTCAATTTGCATTAGTAAATGAATTGTGCACACTAGCTGAGAATCACACTGTGAAGCTATGCTTTGAACAGAACACAGGACATGCTGGATTAGGGAAAACGTAGACTACACAAAATCTCAGTCATTTCTTTCAGTAAATTTGCTGCAACAGGACTTTTTTTCCTAATCCTACACTTTCCCAGTCTGCATCCTTAAAGCTGTTTTTATTATTAAGAATAAAAAAAACTCATAAAAGATGAGCAAATACAGAACAGGCAGTTCAGGGATTTTCCTGTCACTTATAAGCACACCTTTTTAAACAGTTGTTAAAGCCTCCAGCCATGTACGGTGCCAGGATGGGAACCTGCAGAGCCAGTACCTTACACACAGCCAGCTACCAGCAGTAGCAGTGATAAGAAGAAAAGGGAATCACCAAAGTGGCTCTCACGGGAAGTTTTAACTCGCTGCTCACCACTAAGTGGTGTCAGTATGTAATCTCAGTTGTATATACACACACCTACCAAATTAGAGTTGGATAAATGAACTTCTACAGAGAGCTGCGCCATTCAGTGAATCTACCAGGATTAAAGGTGAAGACGGTGATGATAATTATGGAAATAAACAAAACCAAATAAAATATATACTTAATCTTGAAACGGACCCAAATGGAAAGAGCTCTGTTAGCTGTTTTAAGTCATGGAAGCATCCCTTTAATGGAAACTAAATAAGTTCAAAAAGCATATTTATTTTTACTCTCACGCACACAAAAAAAAAACCCCAAATCAAGCAGTGTTTATCTCTACTAACTTCTTTTGCATTTTGACAGTCCCGTTTTCTTAATTTGATTTTGATATTTGCAAAGAGCACCTAACTGGCAACTGCAGAAAGGCAAGTATCCTGGTTCCCAGACAAACGGACTGTGCCGTGTTGGCAATGGCTGTCAGTTCCCCACTGACCTAGGAGGGAGAGCTCTTGGGGGAAAAGGGTTGAATGTAATGTCACAGGAGTGCCGTATTTTTGCAGCTGAACCGCACATCATTCTCTGCACACTGTGTTTTTGCAGCTGGAATATCTAATTTGTCTTATTATCCACACCATATAGAATCTCATGCAGAATGCTGTTACGTATGTATCAGAGCAACAGAAATGTGTATCAGCTATTATAGTGCATTTTACCTTCATTTTTTTGTTCCTGCGGGGAAAAAAATGCCTCATTCAACGTGATGCAGGGCAGAGAATCATCTATTACAGATGTGTGTCTGCTGTAGTGGCACGAACAGACTAACCATTTTACTGAGCTTGTTGCTCTGCTGGGTACCGTAGGTACCAGTAGCTGTACTAGCTATGCAAGGGCTCAACGCATTCGCTGACTTGGCTTAAAGGGGGGCAGAATCTCAATGAGGGGCTCTAAACACACGGTTCAACACTCAGCTAAAGAGCAATAGGGTACGGGATGGCTGGCAGAGAGGAATCAGCATCAGTGCTCAGACCCTAAAGCTTCACCTTTTAGCACCTAATAGTGTGGAGGAACCCGCTGCAGGCAATGCCCGTCAGCGACTGCAAATCATGCAGGTTGAGAGTTTGGAATTTGTTCTTTTCCCTTACCCTCGTTTTAAAACACAATGCTTTATGAAGGGTGAGATATACTGTTCTTAAAGGCCAGGAAATGCATATGGCCAGTTGAGGGTTTTCCTGTGGCTTAAAAGTGTCCCATCCATCATGAGCTTGTACTGACCCTCAAGGGCACCAGCCTAAGAAAGGGGAGCACAGTGCCATGGTGCCAGGGGAAATTTCTCTAAGCCCAGGTTTATATCTGTAGTTGATCTTCCCAAACCAATACAGAACACGTGCTTTTTGCCTCTCTGATGCTCCAACTGCACAACCAACCAAATGCTAATAATGATTCCCTTGTTTCTAAAGGGCTATCTGTTGATCCGAGTGCTGCACAAACATGTTATAGACTGCAATTTAAATGTCACATTACATAAACCCATCTGCTTACCTACCAAAACTCAGCACTCTTTGCCCACCTCAAATCCCTAGGCACACTCTCCCAGCCCCTAAGTGAAAAACCCCAACAACAAACAAAACATAAAAATGGCTGTATGTACTTATCGTTGCCTAAACAAAATTCAATTTAAAAGCAGAGCTCAAGAAACTTTGTGAAAGAACACGATTCTTTGCCAGATGTTTTTTCTGTAGTAAAACCAGCATCTTTTGCCGCGGTGGCCTCCTCCCACTGATGGGACACTGGCATCCCTCTGGAACAGAGGGTGTGTAAATGAGTCCCTTCTGCATTGCAGGGACCTTCATTTGTCACTCATATTTCAGAGAAAGACAAAGATCATAGGAATGCATCTGCTTAAGCTGTGATGCCATAAGGAAAAAGAGCTGGTGAAGCTCTTTTTGGAGCTCTACATAGATAACTGAAAATGAAGGATATCCTTTCCTGGCCATTTACTACTTTGAAGGATTATCAGAGAACATTGAAGAGCACCCAAAACAGCTTCACAACAGCATCCAGTTGCCCAGTCAGTACCAGAGATCGTTCGAGTCGGGATTGCAGTCTGTTCCTCAAAATACACCTTGGGAGAAAAAACCCCAACAAACGAACAAAACAAATAAACAAAAAACCCCACCCCAAACTCATTTAAAATATCTACATTGCTATCTGTTAATCTTCACTTCTGTCCGATTCCTTCAGATTCTCATCTTGTTTAGGTCACTATGGAAACTGCATAGTTTTTCATTTGCAAAGAGAAGACTGTAGTATTAAATGCTAATTGAATATTGATAGCCTGGGAGCCTCCCATATGTCTTTTTAAAGACCCAGAAACATTCACTAGGCACGGGAAGAGACTGAAACTTGCAAAAAATGGGGGGTAAAGAAATCACCTTCCCTATTCCCTTGGTTTCTGTTAGAGAAGATGAAATACATTTTACTTTACAAATAACTAGTTTGAGAAACATAATCAGGTTTGAGTTTGTGTGGTTTTTTCCTAACCATTTCCATTGTTTCCCATTCAGAAACTAGAAGAGTCTCACAGACATACGTAAAAAAACTCCTCCAACCAGGAAACAATAGCTTTTTTTCCCCCCCCCTTTGCTCCAATCTGACAGTGAATCTCTCTAAGGACTTCTAGATACATACTTTTTTCTCCTAGGTGCTCTGCTGTGCGAGTGTCTGTATCTAATGTGAGTTCAGAAGCTGCATCTAATTTTAGATGCAAGAAGAAGAGACTGAAAAAAAAAATATTTAAAAAGGGCAAACCAGACTCTTTTAGCCTCCGAAAAAGAGATGACAGCTCTTACACTACCACATGGAAAATTGAGGGATGCAATGCACAGCCAAACCAGGAGATGTAACAGCAGGTTTTCACTTTCTATGCTACGACTATTAATCTTTTTAATAGAGGCAAAGCTCTTTCAGGGCTGACATGGGTATGAATTTTGCAGGACTCTCTGCTGTTCCTGGCTTAGCACCACTAGTTAATAGGTCTTCGGCTAAGTGGCAGGCTGAGCCCCTGTGGTTATTAGCATGGCAGCTCTCACTCGAGGAGGTGATGCCAAGTCATTAGGTACTGTGATATTACAGTCTCAGTGTCTCCATTGCGCTGGCCCGATGTCCAGGAGCCGAAATCTGAGAGCGCTAGCATCAGCAAGTCTGGCTCGTTAGTCTGATGCCAAAGCCATCGCGTCGTTATTGGCTCAGCACTTCTGCTTGCTGAGATAAGATCCACGCACGCATCTCACCGAGGTCCCTTGCTCAGCACACTCACCCCGCTGAGTTCAGGCAAAGTGCTTGCGGTTTCTTGCTGAACACGTGTAGTTTACTGTTTTGATGCCAAGAGGTTAACAAGCCTCGACAGCTCAGCTGGTCCTTCCTGAAACCTGACAAGTCCACGGACATGACTGGCACACGCCTTCTTTACCGTCCGAGGGCGAGACTTACTGACAACAGATATGCTTTCAAGCAAGTAACCCTCATTGCTTCCAAGGCATTTAGTTCTTACAGTGGTCTGGGTAGAAAAACAAACCCTGCGTATGAACTGCAACCTGGGCTGCACTCTCTGCGAGGCGATTGTGGCACCTGACAGCAGCATTACCTGAAAGCTACAAGCCTCTTCTGAAAAGGTTTCTTTGACTGCAGTTTTCTGCCACTTGAGACTGGGCAGACAGACCTCTACATACCTGAGGCAAGTCCGGTACCTTATCTCAATGGCCCAACCCTCATCAAGTCCAGACACATAGAGCCCTCAGTACTCCTTGCCCAAGGTCTCTTGCAAGTGCCCTTCCAACCCGTTCTCCAGGACACTAGCCGTGCCAGAGGATTATTGTTTTTTTCTGTGTATATGCATATGCCTTCACACATGCTGTAATATTTAAGATGCAACTTGCATGTTCAAAGCAAAACGTAACGTTTGCTGTGTTTACACGCTAGTTTTCAGAAAAAGAAACAAATGTCATGTCTCTCTTGAACATTTTAACAAATCAGCAATTCCAAGTGCTTTTCCTATGACAGCAGGGAAAACAAAAACCTGGAGCACCTTCCTCCTTACTTGCTTGCTGCTGATACTTGATGCAACGACAAATTATCTGCATTCATGTATTCAGTCTAAACTGGGAGAAGGGCTTCCTGCTTGCAGGCGGTGGATGGGGAACGTTAGCACATGTCCTGCCCGGCTGGATCCTACCAGGGGCTGACCCCTGAAGACACCCACTCCTGCTGACCACCACCAGCACAACCTCTCTGTTCACCTCACCGAAGAACTGTTACCACCCCCAGCTAGAGAGACAGCTTTTAATCTATTGAGAATGGCTGGATAGAAAAATGCCTAGCACGTTTTAAGGCCAGGATGGGCTGTTATGGTTGTGTACTCTAACTGTGAATACCACCCTCAGGCCCCGATGACCACACCAGAAAATCTTGTTTCAAGGCAATAATTATTATTAGACTATAGAAAATCTGTTAGGAAGTTATAAAGTCTTGATTTAAACATGCCAAGTGAAACTGAACAAACTAAGCATCAGGGAGTTTGTTCTAGTAGCTACTTATACTCAGCATTAAAAATACAAACCAAATTTCAGATTCAAACCTGCATTTCCTAAGCTTCCAGAAGGTACATCTTGAAATACCTCTGCTAAATGAGACAGCTCGTTAGGATCAGAGAGATCCTCTGCGAGGATCTGCCATCTGCTATGGAAGAGGCAAGTCAGGCATTTTGCGAGTGCTTTCCAGGGAATCATGCCTGAAGAAATTGGCTGTGCATGAGCCAGCAATCACCAGGCTGGGGCGTTACTCAAAGGCAGGAAAGAAAGAAGATGTTGCAACAAACTGTAATATTTCATGGAGAATTTCAAAACATAAGGAGAGAGAAAGGACAAAAGGTGCTCTAGCAGTCTTTTGTTTTGTTTTGTTTTGTTTTTTGTCAGGGTAGAAAGAGATGCATTAACTTCATTTCACCTACTAACCTTTCCTGGGCAACAACATAAGACTTTTTGTCCTTGCTGCTGGTCCACATTTCACAGCACCTTTCCAAATATTCTAGATCAAGTATTCCCCACTGAATACCTGCACAGACCTAACACGAACCCGGAGCAACCCCAAAGCTGTGAAAGGGAGATGGGTCCCCGCTTCCTTTCCTGTTCAGCTGGAAGTGCAGCACTTTTTGGGAGAGAGGGGGAAAAGAAGGAGGAGGTCTGAAAATGGAAAGTAAAATATAGTAACGGGAAATATTTAATGAATTCCAGATGATTCACCAACCGCTCAGCTACAAATGCAGAGGGGAACTGACAGACAGAGAAGGAAATGCAAATTAGATAAGCAATAAAGCGGCAGAGCTGCGCGGCCACAAATTCTCTTCAGATTTCTCAGAAGTCAGCGTGTTTAGACTTGACTTTGAATTGACATAATGGGCACATTTTTCTTGATGTCTTACTAGCAACCCAGCCAAATCACAGTGCACTTTAGCGCTCCAGTGTTCTAATAAGCATTTGCTTCAAAGCGGCGGTTCAGATCTCCCTGTGAGTTTTGTCAAGTACACATCATATCAAAGGATAAGCATTTGCCAAAGCCTTTCTTCAGCCACAAAGCAAGGGGAAGGTTTGTTTAAAGAATGTCAAGTTGCACCTGCTGGCTCACACTGCGAGGATGAAAGGAACGACTGGAATTTCTGTCACTGTTGAATTTTATTTTTCATTTCTTAAAGTATTTTCATCAATGTGAAAAGACTTGTTGTATTACAAAAGGAGAACGTTGCTGTAAGCCTATTCAGGGCCCTTCAAATGGGAAAAGAGATTTGTGGCTAATAAAGTGGTACTTGTCTGTGAAGCAAAGGAGTGGAATTAGGTTGGCATGTTAACAAGATGTGGATGCCATGCATGCTAAAGCAGCCTAAAGGATTGCACGGCCTTTGCTATGTCTAAGCTCAGACTTTCAATACATTAGCCCATAAACTTACAGTAAACATGAAATTGTCCTTTTGCCCGCATGGACAGAGCAACGGGAGCCCACAGCCCTCATGGGGCAGTTAGCTTCCTTCTAGATATGAGGGGGGGAGGAAGTTTTGTTTCTACCTTTTAACTTCACCCAGAGTGATTTTACCAGCACATTTACCAGCAGGAAGCAGCTGCGGACGGCATTCCCCTCTCAGGGCAGGCAGGGAAGCACGGCCCTGTGATGGACCATGGCTGAGACCTGCCCTCTGCACAAAGTAAATTCAAAGGCGTGTAGCGTAAGCCAATAGACAACTTCAGATGTCCATATTCCCTGAGCTCAGTGCCTGTTTGTGGTATAATTTATGAGCGTACGTACAGAGTAAAACTCTTGCTTTTACAAAACGATAGTTTGTGGGGGAAAAAAATAAAAGGGGGAGATCTACATAAGGGTAGATTTGTGTGAGCAGGAGTGTCTGCATGGGCTCAGCCCTTCTGTGCCTGTTTCCATTTTCCTAGCCAAGGAGAACATCACCTCCGTTCCTAGTGTGGGGGTTTGGCAGCGCAAACTCCAAAATGAATGAGGTGCTGAGATCCTTTTGCAGCTGAGCCCAGCTCCACAGTGAAGAGTCACACTAAGTAGGATAGCCTACAGTGATATGCAGATACTAGGTCTCTTTAATAAACCTGAGATACTATCACAAGAGCACGTGAAAGGTCGGGGAGTAGAAAGCAGAGCTGCCTTTCCTGCAGTCCCACAACATTCTCCACTTCACTGTGCAGCAAGGGATTACAAAGACCGGATAGTAACATTAGGCAACACAAAGCCAATCAGCTAGTCCGAGAATGAGGGACTTGGAAAACTAATTAGCGAGGCTTCTCTGGTTTTTGTCATCTATGTTAGTAATTGTCTTCAAAATTGTTGCCAAGGTTTTTTCCTTTTGCTGTTATGAATTCCATTTTCAAGTTTTTGCCCCTTTTCATCCATGCACTACATTGGGAAAGAAAAAGTTGCTCCTGATTTGCAAGCAACTACTTAAAAGCTACTTGATTACTTCAGAGGTTACCTCGCTTTTGCTTTTACTTATTGGGAGATTGTTCACAGCAAGTGTCTCCTAAATCTAGACAGTTATATGGAGATGAAAGAGAGTTACCAAATCAAATAGCGGGTTTTTTCCATTTCAGGTGTTAAACTGGAGTGCTATAAGCAGGCCTCAGAGACCAGCTGTGCCCTGGAGACAGTTTATCTTTTCTAAAACATCCTCAGAAGAGACAGGTAACACAGAACTGATGGCAACGCACAGAGCATTTCTCTGTTAAGTTACTAGTCCTAATTAGGACTTGGCTCAAGCCAAGCCCTTGGATCAGGTACAGCAAAACTCTGCTGCGTTTTGAATCCAGACACAATGTTTAGACATGATCCAATTCCCAGTTCAGCCTAGCATTGTGCTCGCTTGGAAGGGGGTGGGACTCATCTCTAATTCAAGCCAGCCTGATCGGAGGCTATCCAAAGTTGCCATCTGCTGCCTGATCTGTGGCCTGATGAAAAGAGTTTGCTGTTTTGTCTTGCTCTTCTAGAAGGAGAGCGAAGTACCAGCAATTTCTGCATCTAGTAAAAACCAAAAACTGAAACCCCCCAAATAAACAGTTATTCCTACACCATGTGTATCCAGCATTGTTTTTTTTACTGTTTCAGATATATAAACTGTCTATAACTTATCCCTCACACCTCCACACCTTGGTTTCTTGAACCCATTCCCAACATGTTTACATTTTTAACCATACATGGAAAACATTACAGCATTCACTCAGGAATTACTCATTTCATTCATCCACATCTCCTTCAGCTTTTTAAAAATAAACATTATTGCAAATGCCTAAACTGAGGACTACTGTCGGGAATTTGCCTAGCTAACAGCATTATAGGCCGTCACAGGGTGGACCGCTCTTGCTATCTCTCGTAGCCTATAGCCTTAAATTCAGCACAGCGTCCTGCACCACAGGAAGCTTCTACAAGGCATCATGTTCCTTAGACAAAAGGACCCCTTCCTATGAGACAAAAAAAGCCCCTCTTGCAGTCTGCTACACGCTACACTGTACAGCCCAACTTAAACTCTACGTATTAGTTCACTATACTTTACCCTATGGGTCTGCCTGGGGCAGAGCCTTGCGCTGAACGGTGAGCTTCTGCTGTTTTCCAGTCCTGGGTTATGGAGATCCAGAAACCCTGTATCCATCATCATAACCCTGGCAATCTGCACCCCGTGGTACCAGGTTAATGGGAACAGGATGGGGGGCTTCTAAAAAGCTATCATTTACTTGGAGCAGAAAGTAAGGATAACAGAGGTGAAGGGGGAAAGGACAGAATTTGAAAACAGCAAAATAGACCACAAACAAGTGACTATTCTTGCCATGTTTTTCCTGGCTTTACTGAAAAGCAAGAAGTGGAGAAATAAACTCCCCTGCAGCAGATGTGTTTTGGTTTTGTTTGTTGGATGGGTTTTGAGGGTATTTTTTTTGTTTGTTTGGATTCTTTTGTGGTTTGTTTGGTTGTTTGAGGGTTCTTTGTTTTGGAATTTTTTAAAGGCAACCATCTATTTTTTCTATTTCTGATTGACTCAGGTGTTTTTAATAAGCGACATTTGTCCCTTTGATGGCAACTGACATTCATTAAACTTTTCTGTTTCTAACTTAAATTCCTTCAGTTGTAAGCAGTTATAAGGCTTATGTGACTCAGTGTCCAAGTGCTCAGTGTCCCCAGGCCGCGTCTAGCATCTACCAGTTTCATCAAGTTGTGACAAGGATATGGGGAAACTAAAGGCAATGCCAAAGGTGCATATTACATTAATGAGTTTCATTATATCGTAGAATGGTTTGAGTTGGAAGGGACCTTAAAGACCATCTAGTTCCAACCCCCCTGCCATGGGCAGGGACACCTCCTGCTAGACCAGATTGCTCAGAGCCCCATCCAGCAATATAGATAGCATATAGACTGCCACGTAGATAGCAAGATAGAAGAGAAGCTTTATTAGCATCCTCGTTAAGAGAAAGGATGCAATGTCAGTCCACAGCTTAAAACATGTGATACACAGAGGAACCTTAACATGACTCAGTCATGGGATAAGCTTTGACTGAAGCTCACAATGTGTTTTTGTAACCAATTCCGTCAGCCAGGGGAGTCCCAGACAAATTTGAAAGTATTTTAATTAACCTTAATCTGCATTGAGAGAAATGGGTGGGAAGAGACCAGAAAGTTAACAAGAAAATATAAGCCAGTTCTGGTTTGCTTACATGCCTGTGTTATCTTCAAGCTTGTCATCATGGTAACTGAATGCATAACTCCATGCTTCCCACCTCCCCCTTTTTTCTTTTCTTCCCTCTAGTGACTTCAGTTTAAAACATTATCTCTCCCATCCCAGTTCCATATTCTAAATCACATGTTCAATTTTGGAGGGTTTTTCTAAAGAGGGCTATTTCCAAGCATTCTAGCTTGCAGCATCACAGAACAGCACATCACAAGTCCTGACAGAGTTTAAATGTCAGCAAACCACACCACGAAATTTGAAGTCCATGAGCCAGCTTCTTTAATAAAGAAAATTCCCATGGAAGAACATCCTGTGGTAAGTCGATCTTCCTAAAGCATTGCCAGCTTGTCTGATTTACTCCACCTTTAATTCCTTTTAAAATATACTATAATTTTAGTATAGTATACTATAGTATAGTTTTAAAGTTACTGTATCTTTTTTCTTCTTATACATTCCTGGGCTTGGGACAGTCATGGCAGAAGTGGTTTTGCTGATAAATTAGGGAAGTAGATACATTATTGTGGTGTTCTAGCATTTTCTTTAACAATCTCCAAGCATTTCTAGAAAAATTTCTTCTTATGATACGCTTTTAAACCTGTTTGGTTTTCCTTAGAGGTCTCTAACTAAAATAAACCCCAACAATTAGCTTGTTCACACACTCATCCAACTTTTTTCTAAATTAACAGAATAATTCTACTTCAGTTGCAACTCTTTCAAGAACTTTTTTTTTTTTTTACATTGGGCTTTTAGATAGCCATCTACACCTTTTTGACTCTTCCTTGTGGTAAAGTCAATTTATACATTCAGAGAGACCATTAATTCGACATTTCTAGGTGTACAGCAAATGGGCCATGGCAAATAATAAAATACCTCAGCCTAGACAAAATTGATGTCTGGGGACTTCAGTAGGGAAGCCCTAAAAAAAGGATTGCCATATTTACATACATTTCATGGCCTATACTGTAATGTGCCTACATATACAAAATACCTGACTGTGCACATAAATCAGTGATCTCTACACCTACAAAAGCAGCAAGCCTCCAAAAATGCTTCGTGTTAGACCAGAAGGTAGTTGCTTATCTAAGTTAAGAGCTTGGAAGGTAGAAAATGAAAATTAAAGGGCCTGTCCCAGAAAGCATGGCTTGTATTGGTTGTCTATACAATTTCATTAGATAAAGATAAAATGGAAAATTTCTGGCTCTAAGAACATCACTTCTCATAGGAACCATTTGTGTCCTTTTGGTCTGTGATAACGGACCCATGCTGGGATTAAAACTGAAAAGTCAAAGGATGCACTTTTTTTTTTTTTTTTTAAACATTTTAAGTGGAAGAGTTGCCAAGCTCACATTGCAATAAAGAAGTTATTTGTGGCAAAACAGAGGAGGCATTGCTAAATTCTTTTTTGTTATGTAAAGCTCTAGGCACACCAGGGGGACCAGTCAAGGGACACCAAACATTTTGTTTGTAACCTCTGTACAGATTTTAACAAAATAATGTACCTCAGAGTTACTGCGAAGCTGATGATTTTGTGAAGTTGTCATTGCGTCAAATAAACATTTCTCTGATTCAGCTGTTCACATAATCTATTTCAGTTATTTCCAATGAGTGAGAAGAGCTCCCTTCAGAGATTTGTTTGTTTTGCTGGCTTTCCAACAAGAAAATAACAAACTCAAAATTTTTAACTGAAAGGTGAAATTTTCTTCTGTTTTCAATTACAAGAGTTCTTCCGGGGAGTTACTATCAAAGGAGATTATAAGCAACTTTTAAAGTCCAAGTGAAAATAGCACGGTAAAGTGACAACTTGGAAGTCTGGTAGGACAACTGGTGGCTATAATCTCCAAATACTTTCAGTGTTTGTAGGAATTTTTATGAAAGCAGAATTGGAAAAAAACCCAACCCCATACTAAGTATTACCATATGTATGAGAAAACATGAGAGATGCATTGTGTTTATGATTTCTGAAGCTCATATTTCTCTAATTTATTTTTGGTGACTTAATGGGGGACAAGTACTTACTGATTATTTATCTTATTTGAGATTTACTGAAGATGACTGTGCTGCAGCATAATTTCTGCCAGCAACATGCTCCATAATCATCAAAATCTGTACTAGACTAAGTTACAGAAATTAATGTTAATCCTTCTTTTGCAGAGCATTTCTTGCCTAGTTCTTCTTCAACGTCTGTACCACAAAAGCATGCATTTTTTTTCATCATATAGAATTGGATATTTTCTACACCCTTCTTAAGGATTTTAAAACGTTTCTGTCAGTTTGGCCTTTAAAGGGAGCTATAACTTTTACACTTATGGCATGTTTGTTGAGGATAATTTATGGACCAGGATCCTTCTGTGCTACTCAAAAGGATTTCAACATTTTCAAAATGCTACCTAGAGCTGTATCAGCCTTTCTATCTCTGCAACTCCATGAGCGTGGACAGATCAGGAGATGCTTGGAAACTTACTTGGTGAGTTTTGATTCAGAGAGCTCATTTTCCAGGTTGGGAAAAGAAGGCAGGAAAAAAAGAAAAAAAAAGGAATGGTGAAAATTATATCACTTTTACTGTTTTGGCAGGAATTTTGGCCTAGAATTAGTACTTTCAGCCTGTGGTAATTATTTAGTGTTTGATCAAAATGCATGCTTGGTGTGTACTGTCTTATGTAAATAGAATTATAAACACACACAGATGTAAAAAACCACCAAAATCAAAACCCGCCAAACCTACTACTACAGCACTAAAGCTAAAAACAAAGTATCTGAATTGCAGCTGCCCTTTGCAATGTTGACTCAGTCCCACTGATAATGTCTGCATTATGGTACAGACGGTAATTACATACTCAATTTTCTCCCCTAATATGATGCCACCCATATTCATCATGCAGGACCAGTGGTGTCGTTGAGGATTAACTATTTGACATTTTCCTGTTTCCTTGCTATTTGGAATGTGGCCTTGGGTTGCTTTCATTGTGCATGATTTAAATTCTCCTTTCAGTCTCTTCATATTTAAAAAAAGAAGAATCTTTTTATTTCATTAAAGCACATTAATAGATAGTGATTAAAAGATCATCAGATCTCCCACTATTGAGGCAAGAATTTATTTATTTTAGCAGTAATATGCCTCTATTTTGGTCTCATTACTTCTACTACAAGATATTGCAGAATTTCACAGCTTTTCTCATCTTTTAATTAAAATATAATTATGGACAGTTTATGCCCATTCCTTTTGTTACATTTATCTTTCACCCTAAAGAAGCTTTTCCCCTCCAAAAAAGCAAATAAAGTTATAGACAGCAAAAATAGCTCCTGTCAAAACAGCAAACAAAATTAATCCCTAAATTAATCCAGAGTTTCACCTCTAATCTACACTGTAATCCACTTTTCAACAATGCCTGTCATTATCTCATCTGTTTATGATTCCTTTACATTGCAATTTATCTTACAATTCTCCTATTAAACATGCCTTTTCCATTTTTTAGTAGTTCTTTGATGACTGAAATTTATGAATACCATACTGATGCACTATGCTAGACAAAGGATATAGAACATCTGTATGAATTTATTAGAGAGATTAATCTGGTTTGATCTACACTTTAAAGCCTATGCTGAGATGAAAGATGTTTTCTATATATTTCAATGTGTTTAATTGTTCCTTCAATATTTAAATTTCTTTTAATCCCTTGATACTACAAATGCATGTAGATACCTGGGTCATTTTTCTTTCCCCATTTTAGATGTAGGTGTTATATTTGCTATTTTTCAGATGTATTTAGCTGTCTGTCAGAACACATTCGTTGTTACTGGCGTTACATCTTCTTTTTCTAATTGTTTCACACCCCTGGGACGGAGGTTGTTCAGTTTACCTAACATGATTACCTCCTTTAGTTTTGAGGAGTGAGGGAAGGTTGTTGGGGTTTTTTTTTGATACCATATCCAAAGCAACACCTGTGCTATCACTGCAGTGTGAAAGTAGCTCCATTTATTTCTTAATTTATAAAGCTGAAAAGCCTTTTTTTACCTTTTTAAATATACAAATTCTATCTGAGTTAGACTTCGGCAACTCTTGATTTACCTTTACGCTTTGCAATATCACCAACAAAGATTTTAGAGAAAAGAATCTCCTCATATCCCCACAGCCTCATGTGGATCACAACACTGGGGTAATTACAGACATTTTGGGTCCACCCAGTATCAGAATACCAAATATTAATTTCAACTTTGACTCCTTTAGCCTACTAAAGTTTGCCTTTCTCAAAAGAGTGTTCTGCTACTTATTAATTTTTACATTGAAATTGGCAAAAGTCAACCGTCATTCATTTAATCCAAAGTTATTTTCTACACCCAACTCTTTTAATGCCTTCATTATTGTATAGTAAATTACTATGAATTTTACAGGTAGAAGAACTTTCTGTAGACACCAATGAAATAGAGATTATCCTTATTTTTAAACTAAGATGCTATTTGTTCCTAAGACTACTTCATATCCCATGATTAATACAAGAGAAACAATGCTCTTACAGTTTAATTCCAGCTACAGACAAGGAACAGAGCATGAGTAGCTGAGCAAGTTTTCTTTGAGGTATATTATGAAAGTTACAGGTAGGTTCCCGAAAGGCTTGTCACACATCTTTACACACTTTACACCTAGGTAATAGCAGAGGCTTAGTCAGCACAAACATCTAAAGAATACAAGAGAATTGCAAGAGACCAATATAAATTGTGTACAACACATACTCTTCCCTCAAAGTAGAAAGAAAAATAAGGTTATTTATATAATCTTTGTGTACAACCCAGAGGTCGTAATTTAAATAAGCAATAAGCATTTTGTTGCGATGAACCTCAAGTAAACCTACAGTGAGACATGATTTCCCCCTCAGTGAGATTTCACCTCAAATGAGATGAAAGACAAAGAGCTGGATGTTCAGGCAAGTCGTAAAGGCTCCAGGCAGCTGGGCAGCATCAGGGTGGCAAAATCCACCTCAACCCACCAGTTTGGTGCCCCGCTCTACACACACCCGCAAAACATGCAAGACACTATCGGTGTTACAGCAAGCCGAATGCGCATGAAGTACATGTAATTTCTCACCGGAAAATTTATAGATTCTACTACCAGGTAATTTAAGTTTTTACATGTTGTTAATAGCATTGCTCAAAAGCATTTACAAAAGCTGTTGATATACAGTACCTACTCTATGTGTTTCTCCCCTCCTCAGTGAAGTTTATTTACTTGAGGGAAAGTTTAAGCCAATTAAAGGAATCCATTTTATTTAGCAACGGAACTGATGGTATCCCTAGTACATTCCAGGAGTAAACACTGCTGCTCAAACCGTCTGTGAGAAAGACTGTTAGTTTCCACTTTATAGCTAGTATTTCTATTATTCCATAGCTGGCATGGTCAGGCATGCTCCTGTAGAGGGAGGCAGCTCCTCAGGTATCTAGAAACAGTCTCCAGAAGGGTTTGCAACAGGACCCTGTTCTTAAATTTGATTTTTCACTCAGATTTTATCTGGTGCTGAATAAGATGTCTGTTGTGATTTTTGCATTCTAGATCTCATATTATTTGATATACTGCTGTGTCGACTGTCTCCCTTTTCAGAATACAGATGCAGGCAGAACTACCTTTTAGAAAAAGAATATAGTTTGACCCTGAAGGGACTGTTTTCCTACCTGAAAATCTGTGTACCACTCAGATTCAGTGATTAATGTCATAAAATAAATATGTGGCATATTAACTAGATCAACAGACGATAACTTGACAGGACAAGCGGAATAACTGTTTTCCCTCTCCAGGAGGGAATATTATTTCCCCTATTCTGAGAGCTAGTATAGGAAAACAAGTATACCTCTATGTGCATGTGTGGGGAAATGGGACAGACTTGTTGTCAGAGGACTGTATAATGCCAGAGTACGTGGAAAATAATACTATTCACATGCTAAAGTATAACTTGAGCCAATAGTCATTGGCAGCGTAAAGATAAACAAGGAGTCATACATGAAAAAGCATGAGAAACTCCAGTGAACCTATTGTCTTCTGGCCCAGTACCTAGCAAATGAGTTTGGCTCCATCTGCACGATCCTTCCTGTGTTCAGTGGTCCCGGTATGGGACAACAGGAGGGATCTAGAATTGTCTTCAGGACTAACATACGCTATTTCCATGTATGCTTCAGTTCACAATGAGCATTTTATGCAGGCAAGTAAATAGATCACAAAGCATATGATAAACTTTTGCAGAACTGACTACTGCATGTGCTATCCTCTCACATCTTATCATAAATACAAAGAATATTCAATGGACAGTTAAAACAAGTTTATGATTGCTCCAATTTCAGACTTCTAACTCAAATGTATTTAGAGATAACGAAATCGAGTGTTTACACCTGTGAACTTCAGACCACTGCGTATCTCGAGACACAATAAGAACTCAAGTCTCTGCCACTGCATCTTGTTCATATGCCAGTGTTTCTGACAGCTGGGTTGAGAGTAGCTGGAGATAATCACAATAAATAAATAAAAACAATAGGAAAAAACCCCAAACCATAAGCAAGCCTTAAGAAATCCCAATAAACCTTGAACTACAAAGACAAGAAGAATAACTCATCAGAGTTCACCTTCAGAATGAAAACTGAAGAGTTGGTTACTAAAGACTGAGTATGAAAAGATTCTCTTCATTTCATTTACCCCTCCGTTAAACTCCCAAGGTAATTTTTCCTGTGAGGTCTAGGAAGCAAAAAACTCAACAATAAGTTCAACGCTGCAAAAGAAACTACTTAGCTTCACATGCACACACATAGATATACATATTTTCATATGTACATATTTTATGTCATTCTTTTTCTCTACCACCTTTGCTTTCCCTGACATTTAATTAACAGCATGTCTCTGATGTCAAAACAAACATAAAATATAGTTGCTTGTAGGGAATGCAAACCCTAATTAAGATGAAATTTTGGACATAACAGAAGACAAGCTTTGCATTTTCATTGGGAAAATACTCCAGTTTATAAAATATTCCCAGATGTGCTTTTTACTTTCTAAATCTCTCTCTCTTGAAAAACTACAGCTTAAATTAAAAACTGCAATATTCATCTTCTGTGAAGGAAGTTTCCTGCTTGGAATTTTGGACAATATTTACCACTGGCCTGATTCCACTGACTTTGGTGAAGCTCAGGGTGAGGTGGAGCACACCATATTGAAAGCATTAAACTTGTGGGAAATAAATTCAGAAAGAATTAATTTTTCTTTTAATTTACACTAAGAAGCAATGATCTTAATTTTGGACATCTTGAATCTACCCCAGGAAACTTCAGAGATAAGAAATTTGAGACAATAAAAAAGTCAACATTTATTTATGGTCAGATTCCAAAACCCGATATTGAATCTACTTCCTCCCTCCCAGCTCAGTAGGACTATTTGTCAAATAAAATGTTACTTACCACAAGTACATCAGAAGCCAGTCTGTGTCATTTTACCATTAAAAAAAAAATAAAAATATCTGCACAATTATTGCTAGTTACGTGTACGTAACTAGCTGCAAGCACTAGGTAAAGAGCAAACCTGACCCCTCTAGCCCCAGTGAAACCCTGGAAATGGACTTCCAAACTTTCCTCAAGACTCCAGAATAAATCCCTTCTTTTTCAGAAATATGACAAAAGCTTTTATTTAGATTCTTCGTATTTGTTGTCATAATGCTGTAGCAAATCTGAAGGGTTGTGTGTGAAGATCCCCTATACTTTATTAAAAAGCACCTGTGTGGGTACTTTTGGTGAAATGCCTTCTAATGGAAAACACTTGTGGTAAGCATACTATGCATCCCAAAGGAGGAATAATTAAAACCAGTTACCAAAAGTAAATGGAAAATTTTAAGGTAGAGCATCCTGAAGACAGTGTGCAGCCTTTGTTTTCATTTATTCACACTGTTATGAAACAGCGATCTTGTGTCTCCTTATATAAGACCACCATCCTAACCCTAAGAAAGTCTGGAGCCTAGAGAAGGTACAGAAAGGCCACCACACTAACTGCTTTTGCTTCCTCTGTACAAACTAAGCGAAGTTCAAAAATTTTGCTACAACGAAAGTAGTAATACTTCTGCTTTTTTGTTTAAATTTTTGTGCTGAAATGTCAAGCAGCAAATATACTGAGATTTATTAACGCATTCTCCCCTTCACTTGCCCTTCGGATGGAAAAGTCAAAAGCTCCACAGGGACAAGATGGTGCCATCAGCAAACAGAGTGTGAGCTCTCCATGTACGCTTCAGGACACCCAGTCAATCCGGCAATGCAATTGTCTGAGCATCCCCAGGGGAGCCTAATAATTTGACTTGTGCCCTATACTCTTCTTGTGAAAATAACTCATGCAAAGCTCTGTTTTTCATCAAACCTAACAGGAAATTTTCCAAGTCTTCAAAGGGATCTTGGTTCTGATGGAAAATCTTGCTGAGAACAAGGGTTTAAAAACAAGGTGCATGATACTAAGCTATGTGTCTTAGCCAGGCTTTGTATTTGCCTGCTCTTTTACCTAGCATTTTATAATTGGAAATCTGTTTTTTGCCGTTGCTCTATACCATGGTACGGCAACCGCATACCATTAAGAACAGCTGAACTAAAGGGACCTTTTGGTCCCAGCTCATACGTATAGACTTAATCTAAGCTGGAAAACGAGAGACAAATACACTTGTCATATTATCCTGAGCTGTTGCTGCTCCTCTTGGTCAAAGTAAAGCATACATTTCCTTCAGTCTGGTCTTTGCAAATCGTCCACCTCGTCTTTCATGCAAATTATGGAAGAGCAACTCCCGATATGCTGATAATTTCATAATTTCATGGGATTTTTAAGCGTCTGTAAATCACATACACTAACTCTGAACAATGATAAAGAGCTTAGAGAAATTAAAATACAAATCTACTGGGCATTTTCAATATTGAACATTTGGCTTTGTGTAATTGATAACTTGGGGAATTCTAGAAATTAATGAAGGAAATATCATTTGCAGTTAGAAAAGATTTAATGTTCACGATCCAAGATTGCCTAAGGATATAGTTTTGTGTCAAACTTGTAGGCGCTAGTCTGAGTGCTGTTGTCACAGAGACAGTGACCTAAAATAGGATAATCCTGATGAGACTGGGCCACACAGACAGAATTTGATGATCTTGAACTGAACAAACTAGTTGTAAACCCAGTTTCTTCCATAAGGCTTTGAGCACACACAGATGGGCTTTAGGATTCTCAGGCTTTCAAAACCAAAAAATGTTATAAACAGACTCAACTCTTAGATCCACTGTATTAAAAAAAGAAATAAAATTTTCAGATTCTGGTTTTGATCCATCAAAAAAAAATGATGTTAATCAAACTTAGTAGAAGACTTATTTTTCCAAGATCAGCTTTTCAGCCTGCTCTGTCCCTTTCAAAAACATACCAGAAGACTGCAGGAGAAAAATATTTACCAATCCAAATTGACTCTTGACAGCAATATTTTATGCCAGCTATTCAGAGCAGAAATACTAACTCTGTGCTGAATAATCTCCTGTTCAAAACTGTTCTGAATTGAACTGGGAAAATAAACCAGTAGGGAATTTTCTAACAATGGCTCTTCTACAAATTCAAAGATTAATGTCAGGCTTTAAATTATTTTTTGACTTATTCTTCTTTGAATTAATACCAAAGGCACTTGAGAACATCTCCTACAGCTACTTCTGTAATATTCACATAATTGAACTTCTCAAAGGAACAGTGAAAACTCTGCCCACAAACTAGAGATGATTATAAGAGTTGATTTAGAGACCTACCCTTCTCCCTCTCTCTGTCCCTAAAAGCACTGCAGATAACTTTGTGATAGAAAGACAGTCCTTAACACGGGGCCAACAACAGCCCAATAAAATTTGTTTAAAGAGCATTTTTTTTTTAAATCGTTCCTAAGTGCCTGAACCCCCAATGCAGAGTGCCTAACCCCTCAAATCACCTGCCTGATGGCTGGCTTTTGCTGAGAATGCTGAAGAGGCACAAAGAGCAAAACGTACCTTGATGCGTAGAGCTGGTTACTTTGCCTCATTCCAAGGCAAGGCATCATCATGTGCTGAAATATGGTAGCCACCGTTTCTATCAGAAACAACTCAGTAGCTGAACTACAAAATACATACTCCAGAGAAAGAAACAAGTAATCCAGAGTTTCTCAGAAGGATTTATTAGCAAAAATTCAGTGTGTCACTAGTGTGCCTAGCTGCCTGGTTTTTGAAGTTATGGGGTTTAGTAATAAAATTGCAAGATGACATCTTGTAATACTGCAGGACAACTTTAGTTAGGTTTTGAGCTGAGATTTAAATTCATTGTACAGCCAATTATTATACACTCAAGCATTGGTTTATTGAAATTTGCCTCTAATATGTGTGTTCTTTATCTTGCTACTGATCTTATTTGTGTCCTGTCCTGTCACAATCTGACCTAAGAAAAATAATTAAATCTGTATGGATTATCAACGAACTTGAGGTATAGAGATCCACTTTTTGTGGATAAGGCAGTGACATGAAAAATTTTAGCCAAACTACTTCTTCAATTAACTTATTTTTTGGAAGAGAAAGAGAAAATACTGATGACATCGCTTATTGAGCTACTTTCTCCCCCCTCATTTCTGTGAAAAAAAGCAAGATCTACATGTTCAAGAACAGAACAGATGCCTAACATACTTTATTTACTCCTACATATTTATTTACTCCTAAAACACGCAGATTAAATTTTAAAAAGTTAGATTCATTACTGAACCTTAGTGGCTGAAGTTCCTCCTTTTAAAAATTCTGATCTTCCAACTATACCTTCAAACAAAAATATCCCATTTCTAATTACAGAGAAAGGATTTAAACTAAGTCCTTATTAAAATGACAAAATGGTCAGTGAGACAAAATTTGTGTGAATATGTGGCATCTTTTATTGTATCAGCTTATAGGTCAAAAGAAAGTTGAGGCTAACAAACCATTCTAATTGATCTTCTCATTGTATCAGTAGGTATGGTAAAAAGCGTAACCTTCACTTGAAATTTTGTTGATCTATCGCTCTCAGATATAACAACTCAGCTAACACAGCATGGGAAATAATTGCTAGAGAAATTACGGCCTAGTGATTGTAATTACTCTCTGTGCAAGGGTCAATCAACACATGCAACTTGAATCAATTTACAGACTCCCACGACATATTGCAAATAAAAAATTCGTAAGTTTTCTGATATAATTTAACTCCTATGAAATAAATGTAGAGGAAAAAAACAATTTTTTTTCAATGGTCAAAATAAGAGATTAATGTATCATATGAATATCTATCATTTGACTGATGGCAGAGACAAAATCGTCCCAGGAGGAATAAGCGATTGCATTGTCTGGCCACATCTCTAGAAGAAGGAGCACATGCATTTTCCTTTTGGTTAGAAGGAAAATTAGGAGAATTTATTTTCCAATGTGAAATTCACAGTCATAAATAATGGTTCCTAAAACTTGTCTGTGGCCTTATTTGCTGCAAGATCATACACAGATTTGACCTTCGGCTACAGTGAAGAAACATCTAAAACCCAGACTTTTTCATTTATTCCCAGATCTTTATTTTGTTTAATTGTTTGGGAAATTGTCAATTAAAACAAGGATTATGTTCGGTTATAAGCAAGCACAGGGCAGTTTCCTTCAGAGGAAAAATACTGAGTGGCATACACATTATCCCTTTCAGGTATCCTCTGTGGAAGTATAATTGTACCAGAGCAGCAGTCTAGTTTGGGCACTGCTGAGAAAATCAAAAGTTAGAAAATGCAAACATTTCAGTAAAATGCCCTGGATGAGAAGAACAGGAACAAAGCACCATGTCCTAAACCACAACTCTTTGCAGTATGTCTTCTCTGACTTCTAGAAGACTTCTCAATCATTTTACCCCTAGGAAATTATTTCTCAACAATCACGCGTGGGATGACAAAAAAATGTTTTTCCACTGGTGACATCCACTAGGTTTGTGTGTGAAGATGTTACAGTGTATCAGCTGTAGAGTCAGCCAAGAGATCCAACACAGGGCCCAGTATCTTATCTCTCAGGATGACCAACAGTGGATGCTTAAGGGAAATACTGAAGAGTCAAAGCAAATGTAAAATGTTTCTTATCTTATTATTGAAGAGCAGATTAGGGACTCCACTCAATGAACTGGTGAAACATTGTGTTTAATAGTTCAAGACTTCTTTGTAAAATTTGCCTAATCCTTTTTTGATCCCCTTTATGCTTTTGGTCTCCAAAATATCCTGATGTGATGAGGTTAATTTGCATTCATCAAACTTGCTTTTGTTTAGTTACAGTAAAATTTGGAGGTACCCAGTGCTGTCAAAAGCACTCTATTCCAGTAATTTAGTGGGTGTCCCTATATTCAACCCAATCTCCTCATCAGTAAAATGGACAATACACCAAAAACATTCACACTTGATAAAGTAAGTGTAAGAGCTCAGGAAACTAGAAACTTTAAAGAACAGTATGCTTCCCTTTTGTCCTGCTGCTTGATCGTCCTCTACATAGATATATACATGGCAGTATTAAAACTAAAAGTATAAACTATACTGTTGGTCTCACGTCACTCTGAACATGGGAGTTTTACCCAATTTAGCTGTTGCTTGAAGTACTATTCACCAGTTCAAATTTTACCCGAGATGAAAACTTCACCACTTCTGCTGCTATTCCCCATTCAGTTGTGATTCTTTGTGATTATTTAACTTCATAGTTTAGGGTAAAGGTTGCAATTAATACAAAAGCAAATCCATCCCCTGATGCCAAGGAAAAAGTAAATTTATGCATAAGAGTGGACTGGGACAAATGAGACTAAGCTTACACAGTAAAAATCCATAACAGATTTAGCAACAGAGTACAGGTGACACTAGGAGCATACCATATTACTTTGCACATTCTTGAGTGTTTTACTGTATTAAGCAAGATTGCTCAACAGCTTGTTGAATTAATTTTTAAGTAGTACCACTGGGAGAACTCAAGTAGATGCCTCAATGTTTTGCTACCAGGATTATAAAATGTAGTGCATGTCTAAGTGGTTTATTGTGTCAAAAATAAAAATAACGGGTTTGTTTTGTTTTTCATATTGCACCTTCTCTTTGCAAGATTAGTTATTATCAGTTGCCTGCTTTCTAAATACATCAAGGATTTGAATAGTTTGTATTCAGGAATAGTACTCCTGAATCCCCAGAAATAAAAAGTTTGCCACTAACTGCTCCTTCTTATTTTGACTCAGCATCTACATATTTATATAATGCAAAATCTGATCACTTTCTTTGGATGGCTTCATTGGTAGCCTTGGTTTATAACCGCCTCATTGCACTGGGAGCAAAATGATCTAAGAGATAGCAACCTGTTCTCTTGCAGTCTGTCACTAGCTATTGCATTTGCCTTTTCTGCTAACTTGGTAAACAATATGTTCAATGATATTTATATCATATGAAAAAGTACAGTTGATTTGGATTTGATTCTAGAAATGTCAAACTGATAGGAAAATCTACTGTTTTGAGACTGCATAGCAGTTTAGTTAGAACTTTTGGTGTTCTTGGATTGCAGAAGCAAATTGGGAGAGAGCATTTAAGGTTACTATTTGTATTTAAATAAGCTTTGACACATGGAGACTAGAAGAAGAGAATTTCCGCCTCTCACACACACACATTCCAATTGTCAATTCATGTGGAAAAAATAGAATATGGGATAGACAGCATTAAAATATCAGCAAATAATACACAAATAGTTAACACTTTATATAACAGTTAACTTGTAAATAATTAACAGTTAAGTTAGCTTTCTTTAACTCATCGCTCCCCTGGAAATCTAACTAGCAAGTTTGAGCATGCTGAGACTGTATGGCTGGTGTCTATCGGCCCTGTCAATGCACAAGTTGGGAACTGAGCAGAAGATAGAAATACCATCCCTATCTGGACGCCCTTTCCCTCTTCCTTTTCAGTATAATGAAGCCGCTGATTTTTATGGTATTTTCCTTTGAAAATTTTAAAGTGTTTTCAAGAAATGGAGGGGTTGGCTTTCTTTATATCTGATCTCAATCGCCTGATGCTGTTTTATTGGCTGTAAAACACTAACAGTCTAATAAAATATATTCCCTTTTCCTTTTATCTGTTTGAATATAGGTTTCTCAGTACAACATGCCATGGTCTTTTTGGTTCTGTATCTATGTTCTCCCTTCTCCATAAAATCCTTATCATTTCAACTTGTTATTCAAGACTGTTTTCTTCATTATTTTCCCTTTCTTGCCTATTTTACTTACCAGGAGGCAAGAGCGGATCTGTCAGACGGTCTTTATCAAGCAAAAGACAGGGATGATGTTCCTTTTCCTTTCTATTTTACAGTCTCTCATATTTATTGTTTATTGAGAAAATACACAAGTCAGCTCCCATCATTAACAACACAAACAAATCTATTCCCCAGAAAAAGACTGCAGTTGCTGAAATCCACTATCTTTGACTACTTTAGATCAAAGGCAATCAGTTTCTATTGTATAAGTTGGCTCTGAAATAAAGACTTTCCAAAACTGTAAAAATAACAAACATAAAAGCCCCAAATGAACAAACAGAAACCCCCTAAGCAAACAAACCTAATAATGTTCAACTTTCTAGGAGAAGCAGTTTCTGAATCCATTAGTCTGGTGTTACGGGGAATTTGAATAACCATGTTAGTATGCATGCTCTTTGGCAGTACTGCTGCCCATGAATATGACAACTGTCAGAGCCTGGAAAGTCACTCACTCACTACTGTCACAAATCTGCCTAAAAACAAAGCCACCATATGTTTATGCAAAGAGATGAGTTACTCTCTTGGCTCAAGCGCATAAAGATGAAATATAGAGCATTAATCAAAAAACTATAACACAATGCTTGGCTCTCTCCCTTCTTCCTCTATTAAATTCACTACTTTTTTTTTTTTAAGATTAATATTTTCATCCATTTTGCAGCATGTCATAAAATACGGAGTAGAGCGTACTTCTAGGGAAACAAAGATCATGGGTCATGGCATGCAGCATTTATTCAAAAGACAACAAGAAAATCCAGACAGTGCACAATTCAGAGTGCTCTGTAGCAGCTGGGATTCACTTCTGCAAACACAGTGTCCGAGCTTCCTTTTACATGGAATTTAGGCATCCTCTTGACTTTTTATTTACTCAAACATTTAGGCCACTTCAATACACCAACTCCAAGCTTACCAAAAGGAAGCACAAAAATAATGCAGTTGGAGAAAAACCTCATCTGATTTTTATTATTATTATTTATGAAAAATTACTTTCTATTACTTCCTTTGCTTTAATGATCATAAACATCTCTATAGGTTCAGAACAGGCTTGGATTGCTTTGTTGCAGCTACTTGTTTCCATCAATCCACAGGAACTAACACAATAATAATATGCTGTCCAAAATGATTTATGATCTCACTCCACTTATGCAAATGCCTAACTTTCATATGTGAATCAAACTACTGTGGTAATGTGTCAAACAACTTGCGATGTATTTAAACAGCTGACTACACCTGTTTCCACTTTATGAATGCTTTCAAGTTTAGGCTGCTTTGATTCAAAGCAATATGTTTGGTTTAGAGCATTACTATTCAATATGAAAATTAAAATTGCCTTCTCCTGAGTATAACAATGTGATGAGGTCTAACAGCACACAGATCTATTAAGATGCTGAGGCTCAACTGTCTCAGACTAACTGGGTGGTTCTCATCAGAGGCAGTGAAAGCGGCGCAGTTTACACAGAGCAAAGAGCTTCCAGAAGCACCCTCCTGTGTATGTGCAAAACAAGCACCAGACTTAGACACATATATTTGGCAGGCAGCTAGCAGTTAGCTCAAAGTCTTACAGCATTAAAATAGGAATGAAGACAAAGTCCCAGTTCACACTCTATCTCTAGCTGAACTGCATTACTTTGATAATTGAGGCTAGTGCCTGACATCAGTAGCAATAATTTATTATTACTATTATGAGAGAGGGAAGGAGGGAGAAGTGGACTGGACGCTATACAAATCACTACCATGGCTTTGGCTACCGCCACATCCCGCCTCCTAGGAAATCTGTCTGTGTCTCCAAGACACAGCCATGACTCTCTGGGTAACCACTCGCGTGACAGTCCCTGGAGTGCTTCTCTCTAGTGTGGAGAAGGACATAACCTCAATGGAAAGTGCCGTTCAGGTAAGTGCCTGCTGCCTTAGTTAACATTCAAAGTCATCCACGTAGATGCTAGAGCTGGAAAATAAGCTTGCAAATGTCCACAGTTATGTACTCAGAAGAGGAAACTCGAGGTAAATTGCATTACACTCATAACCTTAGGCTCAGATTTAATGGTGATAAAAAAATAGGAGGGATTTTGCACTGACTGTGACACACTCGTCGTACACACTGTTGCTGCATTCAGCTCTGCACGGTTCTGTATACCTCCCCATTTGCACGCACAGAGTCTCCCATCCAGTCCAACCCCCCTGCCAGAGCAGGGCCACCTTAGAGCAGGTTACACAGGAACACGTCCAGGCGGGTTTTGAATGTCTCCAGAGACGGAGACTCCACCACCTCCCTGGGCAGCTTGTTCCAGTGCTCTGCCACCCTCAAAGGAAAGAGGTTTTTCCTCATAGAATCATAGTATCGCCTGGGTTGGAAGAGACCTTTCAGGTCATCTAGTCCAACCACCAACCTAACTCTGACAAAAACCATCACTAAACCATATCTCTAAGCACTATGTCTACCTGTCTTTTAAATACCTCCAGAAATGGACACTCAACNGGCCTTGTTGAACCCCATACTTTTGGCCTTGACCCATTGGTCCAGCCTGTCCAGTCTCATATTTAAATGGATCTTCCTATGTTCAGGTTTGTGCCTGGTACCTCTTGTGCTGTCATTGAGCACTACTGACAAAAGACTGACCCCATCCTCCTGGCACCCACTCTTTAAGTATTTATAAGCATTGATAAAATCCCCCCTCGGCCTTTTTTTTTCCAGACTAAAAAGACCCAAGTCCCTCAGCCTTTCTTCGTAAGAGAGATGTTCTAGTCCCCTGATCATCTTTGTAATGTTCTGTTGTACCCTTCTCCAGCAGTTCCCTGTCCTGATCTAGTGTTTAAATCTCATTTATGATTTTGAAATACCTCACTGGCCAACACTGGAGTCACTTGGGTCACATATGGAAGCTACCTCACTTATTTTCATTAGACTGGGCAGATTACTAAATTTCCCTTGTAGAACAATCAGAAATCCGTAGCCGAATTCTATATTCCACATAAGCTTTTTTAATTAGACAATACCTTCCTCGAGGCAGGTTAGGCACAGCAAATGAAGCAAACGGAGAACACCACAAAAAACTCAGATGCGAGAGGAAGAAAAAAACTATATAACATATAAAATGGATAAAGGCTCTGTTTTGAATTATATTTAATAATTTCAAATTTTCCTGGATTATTATATTGTTGATTGTTGTTTGGTAACAACTGAGTAATTGTGGGGTGTTGCACGAACAGCAACCGACCTCCTTTGGCTGAGACGGCACAGAGACACTACTTCCCGTTCTGGGCCAGAGGGCACTGACACCAATATGAGGATGCTACAAATGGCGTTTATTGCAGGCTCGCACTACCTTATATACTTTACAACCTTCGTTACCACCTCTTCTCTGTCGTCACACCTAGGGGAGGTTCCATGCCCCTAACTTTCCGTGACACCGCGAGATCTTCCGAGCGCCGTCCACTACAGTGGGGTTAAACTGGTACCCTGCCTTTGGTGGAAAATCTTACTGTATTACACT
>VXBO01010258.1:325557-343139 GCA_013400135.1 Rhinoptilus africanus | reverse complement strand
AAAAAAAAAAAAAGGAACAGAAGGAAAAGATAAAAGTTTGTTGGGCTACTCTATTTCCCATCAAAGTTTAAAATTATTAATTTCATTTTTTTTCCCTGTTGGGTTTGGTCCACAAAAGTTATCGAGTACTTAGTCATTAAACTTCAGTATCTTCTCCCTCATGGGAATCTGGACACATTATCCATTTATCTTTCAGCTGCCGCTTGGGTTCAAACTCATTCACTGAACAGCCACTAGACAGTTCAAGCCTCCCCTTCTTACCCCAGGCAGTTTACAACACTGAGCACAACAGCCACGACACAGGCCAAAACATCAGATCGCCAGCAGGACAGACAAGGCAGGAAACACAGATCAGAGTGACCAGTCTCCTCGGTCTGGCTCGCAAGCCCTCCTGAGCAGCTGAGCCCAGACTTGATATAAGAAAGGGGAGTGACAAATCCAAACATTTGACACAACTAGCTTTAGTGGGCCAAATGTATATATTTCTTCCAAAATTATTTCTTGAGGACTGCCTCTGGGGGTCAAGTGGTTCCAAGAGAAACACTGAAAATAAGGCAAGGGATTTCCACGTAAACACAGTCATTGCAAACATGTACTTATTTTCCATAATAATTTGGAATTTCATCTTGTGGCCTATTTGTAAGCCCCATGACTCTGAATGACCTCATTCCTCTCCCACTAGCTCTTGGGTGAAATTCTCCCTCATTACAGAGGGTATCCAACTTCTATTGATTTTTAAGAGCCTAAAGGACTGAAAATGATCCCTCCGTAATCCCACCCCTTCTGAATACAAGGCATCCCATTTCATACAGCAGTTTCAGCTCTCAGTCCATAAACTTATGATTGAATTAGAAGTTGTTCTCCTTCCCCTGCTCCCCTCATGGGACACCCAGACTTGGTCTAGGTACTCCGAACAGTATTCATTTCACCTCTGCTCATTCATTACAGGGGTGAATTTTTTACTGCTGTAAGGGGACTCCTTTCAACGTGCCCTTTGTTTCCAGCCCTGCTTCAGACAGCTGAGGTAAACACTGGTGAGGACACAGCACTGACTGTATGATTATAATCTAGAAATGGGATTCCTAGGATTTATGGCCATGTAAGTAGATAAGGCTTCTACCAGTTCTGTATGTGGAGAAAAACTTCAGCTGTCTGCTATCGTAGTGAAGAGAGTGTAGCAGAACTGGTCCTTATTTAATTGACGAGAGAAAAAAAACCCTGAGATCTGTAGTTATGTTTTTCCATCTCTGATTTAAGAACTATTATAACCTTATGTATGTTGTACCTAAAGCTTAGTGAAATAAATAGTGGTAATTCTTACTTTATCATAATATAGTCCCAAACTGAAAGAGCTGAAAAAGGAAAAAAAATAGGCAGCCTAATGCTACATCAAACCCATGACAAACACATCCAGAGTCAGTCCCCAAGTCCTCTATTAACATGCATTTTCTACCAAGGAAAAGTTAATGTTACCCTAAAGCTGGAATTTAAATGGCTTTAGCTTTTAACACAGAACCTTTTAAATTGTAAGATACGTTGATTTTTTTTTCTTTAAATTGTATTACAAATACCTGCCTATCATCCTTCCTTTCTTCTTCACAGTGAGACCTGAGCAGCTGTGATTAGTGGAAGGAATAGTGTACTTCAATATAAAATTAATTGCTTCTACCTAGATTGTTCTCGCTAACTTTATAGTTCATTTGCTGCTGGGTCCTGCACCACCTGCTCCCGCTTGTACATAATTTTCCCTCCTGCATGGCCTGGAAGGCAGAACACAAAAGGGAATCAGAGCCTGGGACTTTGCTTGAGAGGCATTAAGTAGGTTCTAACAGACCTAGGAGGGTATAGAAACGTGTTTCTGCAGAGGTCTTCACAAAGATAACAGGAAATATCTGTCATAAAGTGAATATACTTCAGTGCCTGGCTTCGCTCTAAATCAAACTCTAACAATCCTTTCTCATAAATCATCATACTACAGACAGCTGGAAGAAGTGCAGAGCGGTAAATGAATTTCTTGTAAAAAAAAAAAAAAGCATGCTTTGAAAATTCCGTTGTTTTACCAATGCCTCTATGTGTAGGCTCTTATTTTAGATATAAATCATGCATTCGCACACAACAAACACACCCACTTGATACTTCCTTTCATAATTCAAAAGATAAGTTGTCTGTTCTTTAAAATTACCCCCACTGTATTTCTGTGGAAGAAAACAGGCCTATAAACACTTGTCAAAACCGATTAGAACCAAGTGGGAGCATTTTAATACTTTGAGTAAGGTAGGAACCTCCCCTTTGTACGTAGGAGTTGATGTTGTATTCAGAGAAGTATATCCACCCACCTGCAGTCAAGGCATCATTCGCTCCGTTGCATCCTCATTTTAATATGGAGAACTGTCTGAACACAGAAACAATTTATTCACCAGTCGCTCGCTATTCATTGAATTTAGCTTGCTGTTTGTGAAGTTTTTTAAACATCCCACGTAATCAGCAATTTAGAACCACACTGAAAGCTATCAAATAATAGTATCCTATTTATTTACCATTTTATGAAGACTCTTCCATTTGCATTATGTAGCTCTCGTTAGACATGAAGAACATAAAACTCAGGGACACCTAATTCATTCTCAATATATGCAGTATAAGAATACTATATTTCACTCAAGCAGCTGTCAAACTATCCCACCTGGCAGCATACAGCATCCCTCTTACTTGACATATCCAGACAAATAAACTATTTAAAGGACAAAGAAAAAGTAACATTTAAAGAATAGGAAGTGTGAAGTAAAAAAAATTTTTACTAAAATATGAGCTTGCACACAAGTTCACTGCATTTCCTCTTCAATTGTTGGGGCTTTCTTTTGTGTTTTGCTTTTTTTCCCCTTTTTTTTGGTTTTGTTTGTTTAAGAGTTCTTATTCGAAACATCAACATAAAAGGTGCATGGAGCATAGGGCTAACACCTGATCCAATGTCGATTAAATACTTGGCAATGGCCAAATCCTTTTCCACTTTTTTCTAACAAAGGCACAGACACACTCTTTGCAATTCAATATTTTTAGATGTCACTGGGAATTATTCCAACATCCTACTGTGTGAAACAATACCTGCAATGCCTTAAGAAAGAGAGGAAAACCATCCTCCAAGTAGGGCTAAGCAGGTGGGTTGCTCTTGCAGGAGAATATTTCTTGTCATAACACCAAGATATTGGTTGGCTGTGTGGCACTAATTCCCTTGGGAGGGTGGGGTGATACTCAATAAGAATGACACCAGGGCTGATAACGGCAGCGTTACTTTCAGTTTCAGATCCAAAATTTCAATTGCAGGGGAGGATCACTAAGCATAGTGGAAAGTGGAAGTGAAATGGACTTACTGGAGTGAGGCCAGCAAAGGGCTGTGAAGATAATCAAGGGACTGGAGCACCTGACATACAAGGAGAGGCTGAGACAGCTGGGACCATTAAGCTCTGAAAAGGCTCAGGGGGATCTCATCAGCATGTATAAATGTCTGGCAGGAAGGTGCAAATAAAACAGAGCTAAGCCCTTTTCAGTGGTGACCAGGGAAACTACAAGAGGCAATGGGCAGAAGTTGAAATAGAAGAAATTGTGTAACTATAAGAAAAGCCTGCGGGGCTGTGGGTTTTGGTTTATTTTGTGCTGTTTCTTTCTTCATTTTGGTGTGGGTTTTTTGTTTTGTTGGCTGGGTTGGGTTTTTTTTTTTTTTGGATAGTGACTGGACATTGTCACGGGTTGCCCGGAAAGGCTGTGAAATCTCCATCCTTGGAAATACCTAAAACCTGACTGAGCATAGCCCTGAGAAACTTGCTCCAGCTGACCCTGCTTTGAGTAGAGAGTTGAGCTCAAGCATCTCCAGATGTCCTTTTCCACCTCCACAACTTTATGATTCTATGAACTACCTTGTAATGCAAATGTGTTAGAAATTTTCTCCCATTACTAAGCCTGTTGTACCTGTTACACATATAAATGAAAGCTTTGTGCACTGAATCAAGCAACTTGGCATCTTTTCTCAGTACTGCACTCAAAAATAACCCTAACAAACACCATTAATTTATGTCACCCCAGTATTTAGGAGAGATGTGTGGAGGGTAAAGCTGAGAAATTTCTTCTTATGGTAAATAATACCATGAAGCAAAATGGGAAAATGTGCATAGGATTCATTACTGTACAAAGGGTCTGTCTAAAAACTCAAAAGAAGCTTTTTTAATAGATAGAAATGAAGGTACAATCATTACAGGCATCTATTTTTTGACCTGGTTTCAATTATATTTTAAGAAGTACTGGCTTTGCATCTCCATGACTTTTCTTCTCCTTTTCTTAGCTCCTCTGAACACTTTCTTCTTTTCCCCATCCTCACTCCTAGCCAATTTTTATTTATACTCTTGTATTAAAAAAAAACAAAAGGGGAAAAGTAAAGATTACTTGGGGAGAAAAGGTTAGAGAAAAGAATAAACTGTAAAAAAAAAATCAGGAAAAAATATCTCAAGAATCTAAATAATTTAAAAATTGAAATATTATTAGATTTCAAAAATTACTGCTTCCACTCTGGAAGCAAACACATTGCATTGTGCAATTCTGCCCACTCCAGGCACATCCATGTCAAGTTAGGGGCTGGTAGATTTCTTCATGAGGAACCACAATCCTGCTGACACTTACTGAAACTCCGTGAAAGCTGCATTTCAACTGGAGAACAGGAGTAGGAGAAAAGCAAAGTTATCAAAACAAATAAAAAAAAATCCTTGTAGCTACACAAGCGGACAGGTTTTTTCCATTAATTTAATCTTAAACTGCATCCTGCTGTAAAATCTCAGGGTCAGATGAGGAATTCTGAAGTAAAGCTTAATAACCACAAAAGCACTTGCAGCTCCTACCTCATATTATTTGTCCAAGACAGGCTATGAATACAAATTACACCTTCACATAGCTCAGCAGTCCTAAGATTTCTAGATTAGGTTTCTCCCTTTTTTATAACTGCCCACCCTCTCAAACACAATCTTTCCTCTGTAGCTGTCCCAGCCCAGCAGTTTCCTCTTCCCCATCTGGTCTCCTCAGATGTCCTTTCCCCTGCAAGTATTATTAGGACCATCTCTCTCCTCATGGTCCCTGGTCACTAAACTCCCCACCCACACAAAGGGCACTCCAGAGCAGCCTGGTCCCATGCTCCAACACCTAGGGAAGAAGGTGAAAAGGCTCAATAACAGAACTGATGATGACATATCCTTCGGTTTGAGGCGGCTCATCGTTACACAAGAGGGGAAGGAGGCCTTGCACAGCTAGGCACTAGTCATGAGAATCCAAAGGCTAGACTGAGTTTTCCTGGGATTTCTTGTGAACCTTCCTCCGCTCTCAATGTGTCACTCTCCCTTTTCAAAATTACCTTGCAGGGCCTCAAAACTTCATTTGCAGCACGTATCGTAAACAAAGGTCCCCCATTAAAGAAGAACTGAGCTGAACCTCTTCATGAGTAAGAGGTACCTCCTGCCCGTGTGACTTGGGTAAGGGAGGAGATGTCTTTGCAGCAAAGCGCTGCTGCTGAATGCCAGCAACCAGCTGATAGCAGCAACGCTGGACCAACAGGAGGGGCTGGGGCACTGCCTACCTGCTTTCTGCAGCAAGTAGAGCCAGGACAATGGATTGGGGGGGATCTACCACTTTGCATGATCCTCCTCTTGTAGCAGAGGTGATATTTTGGGTTCCCTTTGAGGTCACATGTGCTTGGCCTTACAGTATTCAAAATCCAGTCAGCCGCAGTGAGCCTTCCTTACTGGGGCTACGCTCAAATACCCAACACATCTCTTGCTGCTTCTTTCTGTTGTTCCTTTCCAATTCTGTACTTATTAAAATAAAAGGTAAATAGAGTTCTGGATACCCTTTTAAGATAACACAAATTACGTACATGTTTTTATTCATGATAAAACAAACCAAGATTTTCTTAGTATTGTCAAAATTAGGAAAAGAATTTTAAGAGATGTTGTAAATAACTCATTCTGGCAGAGTGCAAAATTGCTTCCTCAGCATTTATTTAAGCAAAAAAATCTGTTTTCAATGGAGCCACATCTTCACATGCCTAATTCACGTAGCCTGAACAATATCATGGAAGACAGACATTTTTTATCCTTTGTGGTTTCTTTTTTTCTTTTTAATAATAATAATAATAAAAAGCTTTGTTTTAAAAGCTGGCCATGAACCAAACTGTATCATGTTCAGTTTGTGGAAAACAAAAATCATGAATAAACATAATCCAGACACAGAATATCTTTCATTGATTTGAGTGTTAAATTTTGCCTTCTATATTTAGGAAATGTGGAAAGGAGGAAAGAACAGCCATTTTCTAAGCTTTTAGCCAACAGGTTGAGCCTTTCTTAATTAGGATCATCCCTTTGCACATCATTTAGGGAGTATGTAAGGGATACAGTTAAGTTGAATATGCTGCATGATTTTTCCATGAGGTCAGACTTTCTCACGGCTTTGTAAAACATTCTTTTTACCTAGATCTACATATGTAGCACTAAATCTCTTCTGCACATTGTTCTTTGTTTCTAGAGTGTCAGTCGCTCCGAGTCCTTGACTTTTCCCTCACTGCTTCACATAGCTGAGCTATGAACACATTTATTTTCTCCTGTTGCCAAAACTTTACAGGAGTACAGCTTTAAACCTTGAATTAGCAGCTGTACATAAGTGAATGCGTGATTTTAAGCACTTGAGGAGTCACAGTGGATCGATGTGACTTGTCACATACTTAAGCACCAGTTGCAAGTAGAGGGGGAGAATGACCTGCTGGCCACGCTCTTCCCTATGCAGCCCAGAATTCCATTGGCCTTCTTGGCGACAAGGGCACATTGCTCTGCTCATGGATAATTTACTGTCTAGCAAGACCCCTAGATTCTTTTCTTCAGCTGCTTTCCAGAAGGTCCACCCCTAACCTATACTGGTGCCTGACATTCTTCCTCCCCAGCTGCAGGACCCTACACATGTTCTTGTTGAACCTCATTAGGTCCTTCTCTGCCCAGCTCTCCAGCCTGTCCAGGTCATGCTGGGTGGCAGCACAGCCCTCTGGGGTGTCAGACATCCCATCCAGTTTGGTATCATCAGCGAACTTGCTGAGGATACACTCTGTCCCCTCATTCAGGTCATTGATGAATATGTTAAACAATACTGGTGCAAGTATTGACCTCTGGGGGACACCACTGGTTACAGGCCTCCAACTAGACCCTGCTCCATTAATTACAACCCTCTGAGTCCTGTCACACAGCCAGGTCTCACTCCACCTCACTGTCCCCTTGTCTAGTCCACACTTCCTCAGTTTCCTAAGGAGGATGTTATGAGAGACAGTGTCAAAAGCCTTGCTGAGTCAAGGTAGATGACATCTGCTGCTCTGCCCTCATCCAGCCAACCAGTTATAACATCATAGAAGGCTGTGAGATTGGTCAAGCATGATTTACCCTTGGTAAACCCATGTTGACCACTTCCAATAACTTCCTGTTCCTGAACATGCTTGAATATGACATCCAGAACGAGTCACTCCGTTACCTTCCCAGGGACAGAGGTGAGACTAACGGGTCTGTAGATGCCACGTCCCTGGAAACATTCAGGGTCAAGTTGTTCTTGGATTCTGAGCAACTTCATCTAGTTGAAGATGTCCCTACTTATTGCAGGGGGGTTGGACTAGATAACTTTTAAAGTTTCCTTCCATCCCAAACTATTTTATGATTCTGTGCAATATTCCATCCCATTAAAAGATATGTATCCTTTCCTCCAAAGTTGTTCTTTGATGGGATGAAGAAGTAGCTGGAAACAGAAAATCTATTCCTTATATAGGATCTCAGGCAACAGCTAGCTGTTGCCAAACAATGTGTATTTATGCATTTTACTGTGTTAGAAATAGAGCAAATTATCACTTTGGAATAACATATTTTTAAAAAATTCTTAACTATCACCAAAGAAATACATGTCCGTCAATCTGGACATATGTACATCACCTAAGCCATTGCCATGTAACAATCTAAAATAGCTGCAGTAATATACAAGAGATTTTGACTCAAAGACCAAACGCTCTCCTTTTCGGGGACTGTCAGAAGCATATTGCTGTCCTTCCTGCAAGGACATATAGCAGTAAGTTTGTTTATACCATGCATCCAGTTTTGGCTAGAAACTTCGGTAGTGCTCCAAAGAGGCTTCATTTACTACTTATCTAAACTGATGTACTAAAGGAGTGTCTTTTGACAGAGATGTCCTCACTCTTCAACCTACTCGTTTGTACTTGCTCACACCCACTCCTCTATTTTGACTTCTTGCTATTAAGGCCCTGCACCCTTGTTCTTGAGAAATACTGGGAAGGAATCTCCTCTCTGGCGCAAGGCAGGCCACCAGAAGAAGCAGGTGGCAGTTGTGAGTGGAGGATGAGAGAAACTCAGAAGAGAAAGCTGTTTGGGAAGTAATGAGTACAAGAGCCAATTTATATTTTAATCATTAAATAGAGATTAAAGCCAACAGAATCATGATTTTAAACTCTGCAGCTGGTGGATTTCTTTGTCTTCTGGTCAATGATGCTGAATTATGAGACTAAGGGAACTTCAAAAGTGTTAAAAGATGTTATAATAATAATAAGAGGAGGTCTATAATTAGAGAGATTATTGCATATAATATGTAAGTGGATTGCATTTAAAGAGCCTCATCAAACCAATTTCCACTGCAACTCATTGATGCCACAGATGAGGACTTCAGGTGGGAGGATAAGCTAGAGGAATGGATGAACACTTAAGGAACAAAGTCCTCGTTTTCATGCTAATGTCCTTGTGCAGTTTAGAAGAAGGGGAGAGAAAAGGTCTTTGTAGAACATTGTGATAGCAATGCAGCATCGCAGGGGAGGATGAACCTCCTCTGGTGTAGCGATGAACTGCTTCAAACGAACACTTAACCAAGTTGTTCATGAGACAGCAGCAGCTGTAAGCCTTCTGCAATCCCAGCACATTTTATTATGATTGTTAAAGGAAAAAAGTCACTATCTGTCTGGTACAACCAGAATGACAGAGATTCATCAGGGACTGGGATATTTTGATGTTACTGTCTTTTCACCCCTCTCTTGTTAGACAGCAAGAACAAGTTATATTCTCATGGGACTTTTCAAAAAGACTTGTGTTTCTTTGTAGAGAATGGCTAGTTGAACTCCCTAGAATATTAAAAAGCGTTACTTAAGTTTACATTTTATTTAAGAATATGAAAGAAGCCCTTTCCCAAACAGCCCTCTAGTTCTGCTTTGGACATCTTACACCAGTGCAACTCCTCTTGACTTATTGTCTTTATCTGCATCCTGCCTCAGCGAAACTGCCCTGCCCAGCAAGGGCAGAAAGGCAGGCATGGTCTTCACTCCTGGTCTAAATCACTGGACAGAGTTAATAGCCATGGCATAAAAGAGGAAATCACTACAAGATGCTATTCCTTCTGTCCTCTCCTGTTTCACATACAGAAGGAGAATAGGGGGCTTAAATGTCTTGACCTCCCCCCTCCCTACTTTTCAGGGAACATTAGCCTTCTTTCCTAGTCCTTGATCACAGCAATACACCTGGGGCAAATGCTTCAGCTTTCTTCCTATGGACAGGAGACAGTGCTGAAGCTCACGACACTGCTTTTTTGCTGCAATGTGGTGGATTGTTCTAAGGACAGAGGTACACAAGCCCTAGAGGTAACTCCAGAGCAAGAGGGGTGTTCATCCACCCTGTCACAGGACCCTCATTCATTTTGAAGCTGCATTCAAAGAACACAACTTCTGTTTAAGGCCTGGATTCAATCTAAGTAAGCAAAATCTGCTGACTTCAGATGACTTCCAGTAAAAGCTGTTATCTAACTTTCAAGCTCCTATGAAACACATAGGGGAAAGCAGGTGCCATGACCTACACCCAAAAGCACCCATATTAAGAAAAGAGCTGTCTCTTACTGTACCAGTTTTTGATGCTACAATTTACTCTCTCCAAGACTTCAGACATCAGTAGTCCAGAAAAAAAAGCTCTTTTGTTCTTTAGAACAAAATAGCACTTATGATCCTATCGAAACTGAATTCTTGTTGTTGTAAACAGTCTTTAATTATAGTAGAGATGAGTTGAATCTTTAATTATGATTAAGCTAATCAGGCTACATAATGTGTCTGGGGCTGCACAAGCTTTATATATATTCAGAAAGTGCTTTTCTGAAGTCAAAGGCCTCAACCCCATTCATCAATTAAGCTATACAATGTCTATCATCACCACTTAAGGTTCCCCTGACTCAAGTGGTATTTGACCTGGAGTTATGTGCATTCCTGTAAAAAATTTAAACCACTGGGGTAAATTCTGCCATTAGCCTTAGTCAAAATATTAGTTAAACATGTATTCTGTCATATATAAATTAAACAGCAGGAATGTGACTCTTCTTTTGTGCATGAAGTAGCATATGTTCCTTCCCATCATGACACATTAGTTTACCTTTATGTTCTGCACACAAGAGATTTTGTTCCCCTCCCTGTCTAGATTTCAAGTTTTTCTTCATTCTCTTACAAAAGGTAGTGCTGGTTGTTCTCTTGAGGAAATAACCTCAACAAGGGTCCAAATTCTTAGCTGCCATAAACTGATGTTACATCAAGGTCAGTAAAGCAGCACAGATTTACAGCATCATAATCTTTCAGACATCGGACTCAATCCCATCCATCAGTGTTTCATATCTTGCATCATCATTTGACACTCACTTCTAAAGACAAAATACAAAGATGAATTGAGCCCTCTGGGTTTTTTAGCTACTAGAAGTTGCGCTACTTAACAATGTAATTAATCTTTTCTATGGGTTGTTTTTTCAAACTAAAAGAGGAGTTGTCATAGCTTCAATTTCTGCTGATTTTTTTCTTCCATTTCTGTCCTTTGTGCATATTCGCTAGTTCGCAATTAATGTTCCTTCCTCTCATTAGTTTCTTCCATGCTTTTTTTAATTTGCTGCCTAAAGTCAAGCTTCAAATAGATAGCTGTATTGAGACTGTCAGTTTAGTGGGGTGAAAGATGTATTTCATAGTTTTTTTAGTGAGGAATTGACAATCACACAATAAAGTAGCCCTATGGTTTCTAACACAATGGATCTGACTCTTGGCAAGTTGTTCCTAAAGACCACAAAGATAGCGTGAACACTGAATAATACAAATATTTTCACACTAATTCAAATGTCTACAGACCTTGCTTTTCATCAAGGATCATAAGAAATTGCTAGTTATAAAAAGTATTTCAGCCATTTCACTTGGGGAGGAGAGAAACACACATGACCACTACAGTTCCAAACAATTCTTTCAATCACTCCATCCAGTGATAATTCATCAGGCAACAGCACAGGTAAAATAAGAAATGAACACAATGGAAATCAGTTAAGGTTTATTTTTGTCACATTTTGATCTTTAGACTGCTTCTGCAGCCTCATTTCCCCCTCTCCCTTCCAGTTTCTCCTATTCAAAGACTGATTTCAGATTCCACTTGGAAGAAGAAAACAATCCAAACCCAACTCCATCACCTAAAAATTGTGAGGGTCACGTTCTTCTGTATGCTACCAGGTTTATCTGATTTACATCAAGGTTCACACATAAACCTCTCTCTCAGCAAGATTTACTCATTCTTTCACTTCTATGTGTGTTGACACAACTATTAAACTCGCAGTAATGCTGATCACACATACAGAATTAAGCCCATGCTTAAGTATTTGCAGCAGCTGGGCCTTAGAGCCAAATTTATCCCCCAAGGTATTTAGGCATGTTTGTTCCTTAATCATTTTTGGCAGCATACAAATAGATGCAGATTTGCATATATTTACCAAAAGCATACTGCAGCCTGCAGCTACTGTAACTTTACTTGTAGAAAAGGTATATGATCTTTTCAGAATTGCAAAGTATCTCAGCTACCAGGTACCTTTCTGTATTTAACAAAAGCTGAGCCTGACTGAAGCACAGAGAAAAAGATCTGCAGTGTCTCACTTGACACGTGTACTGATGTATCTCCAATCAAAGCTATCTGTAACACCAGCTTAATCAGTTAGTCTCCAGCCTTGAAGAATAACTTATTAAAGAGAAGCACAAAAGACAAGGCAGTTCAATAGCATTTTCAATGATACATAAATAAAGCTGCCTTGTCATGGTAAATTCTGTGTAATGGGAAAGTAGTATAAAACCTGACACTGATCTAGAAGCTTGGTACCTCAGGGCATAGAAAGGGGAAAAGCCATTTAATCACTGACACTGACTGTCTCCACGATCTGGTAAGAAGCTCATGACAGTAGCTGTGACCCATTGGGCGACCCTAAGTCAAAGTGAATGAGCTCTGTGCTCTGAGGAAGCAGAGCTGAGTGATAACGAATCTGGTTTGATAGGAGATAGGAAAGAAAACGCAACAAGATTTAATCTGCATTAAAATGGAAAAAATATCCATTCTCTACCTACTCTATCCTACCCTGTAGTTACAAACATTTCTGAAAAAAATGTAACTGAGTTTCTGTTTGGAATAACGGCTTTCCAAGGAAAGTTATTTGCAGACCACCTATGTTGGAAGATGACTTTTTGTTAACAGTAAATTCATCATCACATTTACTGAACATTTACATGCACGATATCTTCACTTTTTAAATACAGCTGATTTCCTAGGCATTTTCAAAACTTGGACAAAAGAGAAGCTTTGAAATATTAGCCACCCTAACTGATTTCTCTCTATCCTATAAACTTCCTGACTAGTTGCTAAGGATTTATTTTCTACTGTTTTCAACAGTAGATAGTTGAAAATTACTTTTTACTAAGAAATCTTAAGATTATTACAGGTTAATAATGCTTGGTTGGTTTTATATTTTTTCCATTTATGTTGATTTATATTTAAGTATTTCTGACCATTACCATATTGCTTGGTTAGTATTTGGCTTCCTTTACCCCATGTGCTTTGTAAAGCGAAAAACAATAGTGTCATCAAATTCTGGTGACCAGTCACAGACAGGATAACATCTGGGAAACTCGGAGGTACCGAGAAGCAGGGTGACTTCTTGTTCAAAGACAAAGAATCGATGAAGCAATCCTCTGTTTGATGTAAGGAGCTATCAATGTTAAAATGTCTGTATNGGGAAGAGTGAAAGGGGTGGGATTGTTTGGTGGTTTTTATGGTAAAAGTAACATGTCAAAAATAACCCTGTTCACCAAAAAAATCACATTGTTCAACCAGGACAGTAGTGAGCTTACTCTAAAAGACTGGTCAAATGAAGACTGGATAATAAGGGTTAATAACAACCTTTATGCATCTAGAAAAGCACAGAGAAGCAGGGATATCATCTTGCCTCTACACACAGGGTCAGGTTTTTACAAAAGTACTGCATACAGTGTCAAGAACAATATGGGCATACAAGAACATCAAAATGAGATCCTGGAAAATAAGCCTTGAGTATAGGAACTCAATCCATGCAGTTTATTGCAGGGCAGGATAAAGAGGTGTCTCAATCAGCATATGATGCTACCAATGCACAGAAGAGGAACAACTGCAAGGCACAGGGGTTCAATCTCACAAAGAGGTATATAGCAAGACCAATGTCAGAAATTGAAGATAGACAAATCTAATCGCAACATGAAACGGAGAGGTTACTTTTTGCAGGGAAGACAAGTAAAATGCCTTCCCTTTATCAGAAGATTTGTTAAAATTTCACCCTCACTTAGAAAGGAAAACAGATACAGTTTAGTTTAGCTTCCCAGGAAAGCCTAGATGATGGGATAAGCAGAGACAAGCACAGCTATCTACTCCAACCTCAGAGCATAAGCTGTGCCAGTGGGCAGCTGGAGTATCTCAAATGCATCAAGTATCTCAGTTGCCTTCAAATTCCAAGTCATAAATTCAAGTGAACAGATGTCAGAGTTTTGCATACAAGAGGCAAAATCTTTTTCTCATTGCTGTGAACAAGGAAAGCCTTAATTACAGTAGAGCCACTGTACTCCTGTTTGAGTAAATAGCAGACTGGAAACCACACAAGAAATTAATGGAGTCAAGGTACTCAGTCCAGCAATGGGAACTTTTAGCTCCGCACATTTATTATTGCCTTAGAACTTTATTCTATTGCAGAATATTCCTACCCATAGGAAAAATTGAAAGCTTTAGAAATGACAATGGCTTTCTCAGCTAAAGAAGAGGATCCTTCCTTTCCCCTACCCCCTCCCTAAAAAAGTATCTCCTTATTCAAACATGGCACCAAAGGCAGGATTTACCCTCAGATTGCTAACACAATGTGAAAGAAGTCCTGGAAGACAAATACCACCTTAGTGCCTAAATTGGAATTCCAAGAGCTTTCTGTTGTTAACTCATATTTCATTACCTGTGATTGGACATCATATGATATACAAGAATAGGCACCCTTTATGGGGAGTCGAGGTACTGTAGAAAAAAATATAATAGAAAATATTCTAATTTGTTTGGCTCTCAAGAGAGCTGATGAATTAAATTTAATCTTGTAAACAGCTAGCATCTATCTGCCTTAGAATTTTAGTTGACTTAGGAGTACACTTTTAAACCAAATCTGTCACTCTTCTGCAGCTACCAAATTTTGATTAACATTTTGCAGCTGACTTGGAGCACACAAACAGGATCCATTTCAGAACAAGTTAAACAGAGGGTCCTTTTCAGTGCCACATCTAATACAATCCAACTGCAAATGGACAATCAGGGCACAGAACCAGACTAAAGCTAGCCTGAAGTACCCCTGTGAAATAGGTGAAGATTGACACCAGGTCCCCAGCACCAAGTGTTTTCCTCTCCAGTCCTACTCTTACTGAGCTGCACTACTTACTAAAGTTCTTATAGGCATGGAGATCTGTGCATTTCTAGGAAGGGAGGACAACATAAAGTTTAAGCAGTGTAAAGTGCCTTGCACGTGTGCTTTGCTGAGGCAAAAGCTTCATCTAAAGGCTGCACTCCACCAAACTCCTGTGATGTCTATCTATATGCAAAATATCACATGCAGACAGACCACTGAATTGCTTCAGGATGAGCACACACCCTGAACATTACAGCATTCTGTCCTTAATTTTTATTTTAAATGCAAGCGAACATGTTTAAAGAGAAGGTCTATCATGAATCTTTTTTTTAAAAAAGAATTTGTGGTGATGTTATCTTAAAACAAAAGACAAATTATTGAACTTCAAAACACTGTAATTGATTGAGGGCTTTAACTGTGAGAATTAAAAGAATTAAAATATCCTGTTCCAAATTCCATCTTGACTTAAGGGGAGGAGGGGAAGCCATTTTTTTTTTCCATATTAGTCTTTTGATTGTGCCATGGACAATGAACAGAAGTCCCAAACAGCTGCCTTGTCAGAGGATGCATAAAACCAAATAAATTACTCAATCACCATCATCTAAATTTCTCATTATCTATTTTGAAATTTATAACAGCTCAGCTTTCCTTTCAAATATATCTTCAAATTGACACTTCCACTTCAAGAAAAGCACAATAGAATGCCAGATCTTTCTGAAAAGTCATTTCAGCAGATTATTTTCATTATACATCATGCTGGACTGCTTAAATGTCTAGTCAGTTATCAATCTCACCTGAGCCCCGCACGTTACCTAGATCCCCAAGGTTTCTAGCAACAAAACACAGGACGCTGTGTATACGGGAGAAAGCGACAGCCTAAGGATTAACCTGCTTGTTGATATTCATGTTCCACTACATCCCCTGACAAACAGAATACTCCAGGGGTCAGGCTTCATCCTAATCAGAAAAGAGAGAATACAGATTGTTTTGATCAGAACTACATGTGTCTGGAAGGCTAATCCAAAATTAATTAGATTTGGGCTACACAATATTCATTTGGATTTGTAAACATGGTGACGGGGGTATGAGGATTATGCAGACAGAGAACAGATAAGGTTGATGATGCTTTAATAGTGTCAAAAATGCACTCCTTTGTCTTAATAATTGCTAAAAATAAGAAATAATTTGCTGTAAATTAGTGTGTGTGGACAGCATTTAATTCAAAAATGAAGATGTTTTAACAGTGAGAATGACATACAGACAGAAATGGTTTTAAGCAACCGTTATTTAAACAAAATTCAAATGAATGTTTCTATTCTCTATCACAGTAGTCAGTTCAGAGCAATACAACCTTTTCTAAAAAAAGACAACTACCTTCGATAATTGGAAACATGTTGATTTTTTAAAAATAATTATTATTCACTACCTTTTTTTAAAGGATGAGTCAGCTGCAAGCTGAGATGATGCCATCTATTTCAGCAGTGATAGAATAGTCATTTAATTTTTAAGCATCTTCCCCCCTGCCCTGCAATCAACTGAGCATCAGCCTTCATATACCAGTAAAAGGAAAACCAGTAGTGTTTAATAATGGAAAAAAAAAGCCACCAAAACCAAAAAACCCCAACTAAACAGTTTAAGTTACAAGAACACCAGGACAGCTGATAATAGTGTCCACAGAAACAGACACATTATCTGCCTGATTTAATGTGGCCTGGGAGGGCTTTTGGGAGAAAAAATCCTCTGCAGGATCCACCTGAGTGGATGAGACGCAAACTATAGACAGACCCACAACCTGCCTGACACAAAGCGTTGATCAGTTTAGAGGGATGGAATAGGAATGAGAAAGCATGAAAATGGAAACTGTGAGCACTTACAAATTTGTTAACAACTGTGCCTTTTCGCAGACCAAGGTCATACTTATTCAGCTGCTAGATTACACATCCTTCCCCTGCCCCCATCATCACGAGCTGAGCGGGATAACAATCTTCACTTGTGTTATGAGAATGTCACAAACAGACCATTTCTCATTTTCATTTTACAAATGGATTAGTGCTGTTCCAATTCATGACCCCATTTCAATCTGTGTTCTGAGCAAAGACTTATCTAATTAAAACTATACTGAGATTTTATCCTGTTACATATATTTTAATGCTCAATTGTTCTACATATAGAATTTTCAGATAAAACTATAATATAAATATTTCAAAGAGAACTGACTGGAAATAACTTCAGAGAACTGCGTGTTTGACAAAATGTCAGACAACGGCCACAAAAGCTAAGAGAGAAGACGAGAAAGATAAAAACGCTTGCTTAATGAATAAATCCTTCGGGACATTCTATGCTGTATCCGTACAATCTAGTGCCTCTGTGACCCGACTCACGGCTGGTTTTCATCAGTACTATTGCAATAAACAAGTGTGTCACATTAGGGAAATTGTATCAGAGAATAAAGAAGAGAGAAAATTAAGATGTGGAAAGGCTCCCTTCTCACAAGAGAATAAAACTGTAATTCAGTAAGTGCTTTTGACACCTGACCACAGTGCCCCTGCAAAATCTGCTTTTGGGAAAGCGCATTCCTCGGCACTGTTTTACACATCGTCAAGAGGCCATTTCCTTCTTCACCTGTTTAGTGGATCTGGCTTCAGACCTCACTACCTTTGTAAGCAACCAATTGACAGCTGACTTCCGAAATATCTCCTTTGGTCCTTGGCAGGATCCAGGCAGAAACTGTATCAGGTATGCTTAAAACAGAAAACAGAATATCCACAGAAATAAAGGGGGGGGGGGGGGGGGGGGAA
>VXBO01010258.1:249626-325533 GCA_013400135.1 Rhinoptilus africanus | reverse complement strand
AAAGCTAGTTCAAACATTTTCTTTTTCAATATCAGCAAAGTCATGAGAGTATACTGGTGTAATTTTCAATACTGCTAAACATAATCCAAAGGGGATTGTGCAGCATCTGAACAGACTACTAACAATAAAAAGGGTGTTTGGAAAAGAGAATAAAGAGAGCAGTGATATATTAAAGCTTACTGTATTATACACAAGCTAAAAAGAACTTTAAAAAGTGCTAGTCATAAGTTCTTTCAGAGAGAACAACTTTAGAATATTCTTACACTAACATACTTTACCCTCAAGAAGCTTGCAGATATAAACTCTTAATTTGCTTGTAGCTCACTACCTTTCTAGGTAAAATGTTTTCCACCAAAGATGCTTACCTCAGTGTGAAGCTGAAAACAGATACTGGTACAAAGCAGTTCTGATAGTGACATATGCTTTTAAGCACAGAAGCCTAGATTTGCGCAATTATTCCACATAGCCATGCTATTAATCCAGCAAACATCCCCAAATATCCACACAGTTAGGTATAAAACTTAAAGATTCAGGTAAGAACCTCAAAGCTCATCAGAAAAGTCAAAACCTGAGGGAGCAAAATATGCTCAGAGTAATTAAAAATATTTTGCCTCTTTGGCCTAGAAAAATGCCAAATCAGTGTCAGGCAAGGCAAAAGCAGGAAGTAATATAGCGGGAGATTCAATATCAAATATTTTCACTTACAATAATAGCCCCAAATGGAGAGATAGGTTTCTGCTCTAAAAGTGTGAACTTGGTCTGGGAAATGTAAAACTTCTCATTGCAAAAGCTTTTATACTAGTCTAATTTGAAAGGTATGACCTTCCTGTGAAAATGGCAAGCAGTAGGGAATAAGTTCTTCAAAAGGGCAAGCCCTAATAGTATGTAGCACAAGCAGCTTAAAAGGGGAGGGAAGCAGGATTCACTTTATACCTGTGTTAGGGAAGATGCACCTTACTGGGCTTTTTACCCTGCCTTTGCTGCAATAAGGTTAAAACACAAAACCAAAAATCCTGCCGCTACAGGCTTTGGACTCTGCTTTGGATCCTGGCAAATTCTCACCAAAAGGAGAAGCTGGGATAGTACAAACTTCTGGTCCTCTTTGAGGAAGTTGTTGGGTGAGCGGCTCTCACACCCGCCTGCACCAAACCAGACACCAAAAGCCAATCAAAGAGCCACTGAAGCAGGCCAAGCACTGCTTAGGCTTAGCTGAAGTACTTGTTTTAAACACCTTCACTTCCAAAATACTACACCCCTCAGGCTCGGCAGCATCGACAGGCTTACAAAGGATCTATTTTAAGGTATAAAGTGGGAACACAGAGCATTTGCCCAGACCTCCCATGAAGTTCCTACCCGCTTGGCTGCATATGCTTCGCAAGACAGGTTGTTCACTTCCCATGCATTCTGTGAATCCACCCCCTCTCACATCGACACAGTATTTATGTGATTGCACCGTGAAATANTCTGTGAATCCACCCCCTCTCACACTGACACAGCATTTAAAAAATAGTCTGAACAAAGGAGATGAGATTATTATTATTATTATTTTTAAAGCCCGAAGGCAGTTCAGAGCATTCCCATGGAGAGTTGCGCCAGCACTCTCTAACACAAGGGAAGAACAAGAGGCATCAGAGTTGAATATATTTCCTCCTGAAAGCATGATATTATTCTAATTTAAGGAACAGCCACACTTCCCCTCAGACTCTCTGGACTGCAGTGGTTATTCCTGTATGGCTGCTCCTCTCCGCGTGCACACACCCAGGGCCAACTAGCTAGCTGTTACTATGCAAACATTTCTGAGCTAGCTTTAATCGAGCCATCCCCGTTTTGGGGAAACACACCATATAAATTTATTGCAGTTACATAGACTGCCTAAGTAATAAATCCCTCACTTTCCTTTTTCATCAAAAACATATTTCCCAAGCATCACTGTCCTAAACCTGCTATGTTTACACCAATCAACAGGAGCGCAGACATACTTTGGAGAGACAAATCACTTCCCATCAACAAAACATTATTTTCAGTAAGCACAATCAATAATATACCAACACCAGTTGTGACTAGAATTTATACAAATGGTGCCAAACATCATCAATTGCCCCAGCATCATATATATTCTGCCTAAATGGATGAACACTAAATAACTTGACTGAGAAGAGTTCAAGATTTTATTTTGGAAAGTCATGTAAACATGAGGGACATACAAAGTGATCTATGTCAGCATTTTGCCTTATGGCAAAACACAGAGATTAGACAGAAAAAAAGCATATGGATTAGAAAGTGATCAAATAGCAGAAGTTATCCAGCTGAAAACATGCCAGTTTAAACAGAATACAGAATATCTAGCCCATAGGGAAGATATGTCAGCGGTTAGAGGTGAAGATTTAACACTGGAAATCACATCAGAAGCAACTGTGTTAATATAAAATTTGCATTAAATTTAGAGTAATAATCTGAAGGCAGGTATAGAGATGTTCACCATGATTGTTCTTTTACAAGCACCGCCTTTTGTGGTGAACATATGGGAGCAGACAATACTGTATACATATGTAGATACCACATAACTAGATCTACCCAAAGACGACAGTATTTTTGCTTTATCGTTGTCTAATCCAGTGTAACTATAACAGCTGAAATTAGTAATGAGGTATTTTGTATACATAAACAATCCCAAAGAGTTGTTTATCCAGTACTGCCCTTTCTCCTCAGCCACAGATTTTGACATAGTAATTTCAGCTTACCTGTTAGATCACTCATTTTTTTTCTGTCTATACAGGAAAAATGAACTACATGAATATAAATTCATTAATGTTCGAGATGCGCTGGCATCCTACATTGACAAACCCCACTAAAAATATAATAGATCCAGAACACCTGTCTTCTGAGAGAAGCAATATTAACACCAGAGAAAGAAAAGACAGAGAAACTGCTTGAACACTAAAGATGATGCAATACCAATGAGCTTCTGTCTGAGCACTATCCACAGCAAGGAAGGCATTAATATGAAAAAAACCAATAGAACACCCTCATTCTATATATGCACAACATAGCACATTATTAAACCTTATTTCTTCTTGTGCAACCCCAAAGTTTTGCATGCAAGAGGCATAGTTGCAGTGTAATAGCTGCAAGTACGCTGTAGCACGGTTTGAAGAGAGCAACAAGGACACACTACCAAAGAACTTTGGAAAGTTGTGTGGTGTCACATCTTGTAAATACACAATACAAGTTTTTTTCCCCCCGTCTTACTGAAAATAGAATAGCCTTATCACCACAAAAAAGCAGGCTGAAGAGGCGGTTATTTAAAACAGAACATCAAATATTAGCTGGTTAATACCATTGCGTTATAGTCCTGAAATACATCACAGAGTTCCCTGTCATTCATTTATTTAAAAAACCCTACCAACTAAACAAATAAAACCAAAACAACAAACAACCAAGTAAATAAACAACTCCCCCAACCCTAAAATAAAAACAAAACAAAACCCCACACCCGATTACATCCAAGAAACAGAACTGTTCTCAGGGCAGATGCACCTGGTATTACTTTTAAGACCATCTTAATCACCTTGGAAAGTTGCTCCATTTTCCTATGATATTTGCATAATCTCAATTGGTGTATATTCCAAGAGAAAAAAGAGAAAAATGTATTTTACAGAAAATTTTCACTCTATCCTTCTTCTTTTATAAGAGTTTGCATATGCACATACAAGTATATAAAATTAGATAGAAGGAAAAAACGCAGAGCTTGAAGAGATGAAGTTACCACATAGAGATAATTTTTCTTGCCCTAAGAATATTTTTGACATTTCAGAGTTTACTTATTTTACACTATCGCACTGAGACAAGTTAGGTACCTTGCGAAGACTCCTGATGAACTTGAGACATCCAGTTGCTTTGTTGCTACCAAAAATCCCCAAAAGGGAAAAGTAAGGATGTTCTCCAGCTGCAGATCACCTTCCCTCAGAGCATTTAGGGTGGTTCCTCTGAAACCAGCTTGCTCAGGAACTGGGGGAACTCCTGCTGGGCCTGCCCTCCAAGGGGCACAGGTTAAGTCACTCAGGTGAGATGTAGAAAACCTGAGCTCAGTTGCCCTCCTGCAATTGGAGCAGGGCAGGTGTAGCTCAGTCCCAGCTCTCCTACATTTAGGTGTGTATTCATAGTCACCTTGTGTGTCATCATTGAAAAGCAAGCTGGCTTCTCTCATTTTGATCAGGAACACCTTTGAAAAAATATCTCACATAAGAAAGAGATCACATCACACAAAGACTCTCATGTTTCTGTGGACATTTGCAGTTTTCAAAAGCCATCTGCCTCCTCCCAGCAAAAACACCCAAATGTTTTGCTAAAATTTCTTCATCTACTAAGTTATTTGCCTAGATACTCCTCTCAAACTAAGAAACCCTGTAGCAATACCCTCTAAAAGGCACAAGATAGTCATAGCTCTGAAGGACTTACGACAGGCAGCCTGGGATTGCAGGATGGGGGCACTTGAGGTCTGGGAAGGTGGTCCTGGGGCAGTGCGCAATGCTCAGCTTGAAGTAGGCCACCATGAAAAACCAGTCCAAAAGGCACTGTCAGTCACACTGCAACAGTAAACATGACATCTCTAGCTATAATGGTTAATATGAAAAGGCTAGGTGATTGTCAGTAAAGGTTAGACCATGGTTTTCTAATTTCAACAGGGATTAACAGTGTATTAGAAGATCAACCTATTTCCTTCCTGTAGGCTAAGTAACAGATGCTAAACAACTTGCACCTTTTTTTTTGGAAATTAATCAATTATACATTTTATAGATGGTATATGATACGATTAACCCAGGCAAGTATTGCTTATTTGTTTGTTATTTTATAACATACTAATGTAAAACTTCTAATGTCACATAAAGCAATTTATTACACTTCCACTGGTTATTTTTCACTTCTACTACAGATACAAAACAGAGACTGCCAGGAAAGTTCTCTTTGATTAATTTCTATCCTTACCATTATAAATAAACTTGATAACTACTCTCAATCCATACTGGCACATTAAATGTAGTGCCACATCAGTGAAAACAGAGGTTTGTCTTCCAAGAGCTCATTTGTACTTTCTCTCCCTCTGCCTTGACCCCGGTCTATCCCCTGGCCTCAGCTGATGTAAATCAGTGCTGCTTCTCCTTTGACATCAGCTTAGCAGTCATGATTTCTAACAGCTGAACTTCTCTGGGCCCTCATAGGAGACTTATCTTTCCAGGAAGAGAGTAGTGATTCCTTATGTTGGCTTTCCCCATCTGAGGCTGTAACCCCTAAACGGCGTAGGGAAATCCACCACTGCTCTCAAAAGAAAGCAGGTCCTCTGCTTCTCCCAGCCTCATTCCTCTCTCCCAATAATATTGGCAGCCACTTGTTTTCTGTGAGGGATGTTCAGCATAGTGGCACCCATGTGGGAGGACTGCCTGAAGTTTTGAGGTAGAGAGAAGGTGTTTTGCACCTAGACTCACATCCAAGCAAAGCACTGCGGCTGGCTTGCATTGCAAGTCTCGAGGAAGGCAGGGTCTGTGGCTCTTTGCTTCTACGTGCTGAATGATGTCCCAAATCAAGGCTTCTATGTAGAGTATGGTCCAGCCCCCGCATCCTCAGAGCACGTAATGGTGTCTTCAGGACCTTCTCTCAGCAAGGGTGCTCTGGTGCGCTGGTGGGTAGAGGAGCTACATGTCAAGCTGGTTCCTGAAGAGGCAATTGTTGTTGTTGCCATAGGCACTTTTCAACTCACACAGCAATCAATCACAAAAAGAACACAACATAAAATTCTTTTAAATGAACTAGGTACAACAGTTTCAGGCTCAATTCCTTTTATAAACTATGCCCATGATTAAATTAACTACTGCTCATCAATCAAAGGATAGTTAACAAGTTATAAATCAATCTTTTCTAATTAATATTTTATTTGGTTTTAGCTTTCAAAGTATCTGTATACTGCAAGTAACTGCTTTAAAATGTTTCATATTTTCGTCACATAATTTCATATACAATAGAGGAAGAGAAGAAGAAAAACAAAACCAAAGGTAGAAAACAACTAGCTGTTTTCATTTTATACAGACTGAAATTTGATCATCACAAAAGCCCAGGTTTCATAACTCCTGGTTTGCTACATGATACCTGAGTCACTGGAGAGAAATCAAAACCTTTCTCTGTCCACGTCCAACCATTCATCAAGACATTTCTATTGTACTTCATAACAACCAAAACAGTCAAATGTTCTCTAGAAGGATATATTTCTGAGAAAATGTTAACCTGGCTAAAATCACAACTTCCTGAGGCAACAGTTACTTTCATATAAAATATTTTTTGTTTATAGATATGCGATTTGTTTTCCAACCTATTGAAATTTTTGATATATCTCTTCATTAAAAATCAAAAGATAAAATGTTTGCTTTGTTTGAGTACAGTAATACATGTTACCTAAAAATATTTTTTCAAACATTTTGTTTTATGAAAAATAGGAGTTTTAGTTTGAATTCAGAATAAAATCCCATGTTGAAATAGTTTATTTCCTGCAAAGTGAAAATGTCTAAGTTTGATCTGTCTTCAACAGTCAGTAACCAGGCTGTGGGCTCTAATAAAAGATGAAAAAGCAGTAAGGTCATACTAAAAAAAAAAAATCTTCTGTGTTAAAAGAACACTGATGCTATAAACACACTCTAAGTTTCTGGTCCACACCTGTAGAACAATGGATTATTTGCATACTGTGCTGTTTGCCTTAACTTCATACTCAAGATAAGTTCACCACAAAATCCAGAATGTCTTTTCTCAATCATTTAAGTATATCCATTGCCATTCCTCCCATTGGCCACACAGTGTGATCTCCAGAGTGCTTCAAGCACTCAGTTTTTCTTCAAGATTCTTCTAATTGCAACACAATAATAACAAATGGACAGTTTCAAAAATGGCAGAACAATCTCTCTTCCCCCTTTTCAGGTAGGAAATACAAAATACTTCATCTGGTTGACCAAAAGTTCACAGTCAAGGTCAGAGAAGTGGTTGAGAATTGTATGTCAAATTCAAGATGTTCAAGCCTTGCCTACCTAGAGGACGCTGAGAAAACCATTTTGACTTTGCTAATTAGATCCAGCAGTCAGTGATGGATGATTCACTGCCAGGTTAAGGTTCTTCCACAGTCAGTAGATAACTCCCATGCATATCTCAGCAGAGATAGCAAGGACATTTAATTTACAAAGTAGAGATATTTTTTCCAGGTAGCCGAAAAAATCCATTCATCTCCATTATGGCTCTGCCTTTTAAATATTAGCTATAGGAGCACAGAATTGGAAGTGGTCTCCTGTGTCACTGCAACTAGATGCTGACTATTCAGAAATCTGTTATTGAATCCCTTTCATAAACTACCACAATCTTAAAAACAATAATGTTTTTTGCTCTCACTAACATTCTGCAGAATTTTAATTTAACACTCAGTCTTCCATGAATAGAATCAAGACAGGTGATTTAAGATGCTTCTCCTTTTCCTAGAACTTTGACTCTTGTAACTTCTTAATCCTCTGTTAGCAATTAAAACATATGCTCTTTCTCAGTTGTACATATTCATGCTGTTATAGTCATCAATTACAAATATTCCTGAACTCACTAATGCTTATTAACAGATTCCATTAACTAAGCAAAAATAGGTTTTCTCTCTGTTTATTATCATGGAAAGGGAATGAAAAAATACAGATCAACGTTGCTGGCAGGTCTCCATGTCAAATACTCATTTATGGACAATGGTCAATGGTAACCTTCAAAATGAATTTAACCTTTTTTTCTGTCTACCTCTAATCCTTCTACCTGGCAGTGGCTTTACAACAAAGATTACTCCACATGGATTAACTGTAGATTTGATTTCGCTCCACAGTGGGAACTCAGGCAGGTGGATTACGTTAACAGACCCTGTAATTCTTCACCCTGAAGTCACTGCAAGGCTGGAAGGCTTATTCTAGCAGGCAGCTGATCTCTCCTCTGCCTCCTCTTGCAACAAGTTGTCGTCAAGCAGCTCCACAAGCACAGCAACGTCAGAGTGCATGCTTGGGTAATGTATGGCTTGGATAATCTTCCCATTTTCTCAGGGTGTGTGGAATCATTCCTGTCAGAGAACGTTCGGCCAGCTTCCTGAGCAGCACCTAAGTGAGGCGAAGGAACAGCTGAAAAGTATGCCTGCAATGCAAAATTTTGAAAAAAAAAAACCTGCTAGCTGTCACATGATGGAAAACCAAAATAAAGCTTCTCAACCCAGGCATAAAAACCTCGAGTTATTCAAAATAAGCAGCCGCTTTGGGAAGTACAAACAAACACCATTTGCCAGTTTATTTTCCTTCTTCTCTACTGGGGAATGTGAAAAAAAGCCAAAATGGTCAGGGATCACATTCTTTCTACTTTAAAAGAACAAAAAAGCAAAACAAAGTCCTGGATGGCTTACTGTCTTAAAAGTCAGAAAATGAGAGAAAGAAAGCGTATGAGATTTTAGTGGTTTTGGAAATGGCATGTTCTCACTCCCTGCAATTAAAAACGGATATCAAGAATTCTAAAGTCAGCTCCAAGCTATCACTCAGAAGAATAATGTGTCTGGTTACTCAGGTCAGAAGCTTCAACAAAGCCTTCCACATAATTTTTGGTAACTTTCCTTTCTGCTCCCAGACAATCCAACACGTGAACTTGAGAATGAAGTGCAAGGCAATATTTATGGCACGAGACCACACACTCCTCAGGCAGTCACGCACAGATGCACCGCATTCCACAGCAGCAGAGCAGAAAGCACGGGACACGTATGGAGGGTGCATGTTTACATAAAACAGAAGAGCTAAGAAAATATTTCACACCATTTTAGGAGTTCAATTAATTACATCCTTTTTTACACATAACTTCCATTGCTATGATCTTGACAATTTTTTCCTCACCTCATAACTAAAGAGTTCCAGCAGCTATTCCCATATTATTCCCTTCAGCTCCCCAAAACCTCCAAAGATTTCTTCTCCCATGCTGAACAAGAACACTCTTTATGTATGCAGGCAGACCCTTCAGCACCTCTAATTGCAACTGGAGTTGCAAGTGTAGTTTCTTATAGAAGTAACGATTCCTTAATTTCCCAAGTTCTCTTTGGTATGGGTCACCCTTTTAAACCCTTTTAGAGGAAAGACCTTCACTAAGCAGTTCAGCAGCTTAACACCTGAAACAACATGTCTGCAGCTACACAAGACTTTTTCTAGATCTGATGACTTAGATATAGAGACTATTGTTGTTAATTGCATAAGTTAATTGATGAAAACAGAAATTTAAATTAAAAATACCTGTTCCTGGTAGATACACTTAGGTTATGAGGATAGAAACTTGATTTTGCTCAATACAGATCCAAGATGTTCTAAAAATTTTCTTAGGGTAGAATTTTAACAAAATAACTTTCAGCAAATTAAAAATCTTGTGCTTCTAATCGGTTCTTTTCTGCCTGTAAAAATCAGATAGAATCCTTCACTTCAAAAATTACAAAGCTGACAACAGCTTTGATCAACCAACCTGAGAAAGACTTTGAATATAATTAAATAGCTTAATGTGAGTACAGTTTATCTATTTGATAGTGTTCCACATCTGCCTAAAATTTCCCAACAGCAGTAGCTTCAAAACGTCTGAAGAATTTTCTGCCTGAGAAATCTTCTCATGTTAATGGTGGCTGTATATTTTCCCAGTTATTTCAGGCCTCCACCGCAAGATATTTAGGTTGCATTATTTCAGATTTAAAAACACTTTAATATAAACCCAAATGAATCAATCTGCACCGTTATTTTGAATAAGGAGATGGATTTTCTGTTTTAATATGCAGTTACACCATTGTTTGGTAAACAAGGTGCAAGCAATACTCCAAAAACTGATTAAACATCAATGGTTCATCATGGGATATCCTCAGGAAAGGAGTATATAGAACACATACATACACAAAGCAGAGCAGATCTTTGATGCTTCAGGAGCACCCAGCAGAAACTCAGCATAACAGAGGAAACTGAAAGATGACATTTCTCCTTGCTTCTACATTCAATTTCCTTTTTTATTTTAACCTTTTTAATTTACATATTCAGCATTGAAATAGTTTCACCAGTAAAGCCAAAATTGGCCCTAGATCCATGAACTAATATTTAATGGAATTTCTCCAGAATCCTCCAGTCACAACTTTAATTTGAAGGCAGTTTCACTGTCTGTGTTTGTTATACCCCTGGCCTTCAATTAAATTCCTCTTCAAAGGGCTGAATGCTGAGGCTTCTACCTCTCACCTTCACAGTTCCCCAGGACTTGGTTTGATAAAGGAGGCCGTTAGAGGCATCAGCATCTAATGTTTAATGTGTTTCCTTTGTCTCTTAAGTGTCGTCTTTTTGAAAACAGTCACATTTTCTCCTTGCACTTCTTACTGGTTTATGTGGGTAAATACTTGTCCTTTTAGAAACGAAACTACTGCTTCAAGCAAAGTAGAATGGACCAGTCCTATTCAGTGTTAATACCAAAAAGGGTTTTACTTCCTGCACTTGAAGTTAGGGAGAGATAAAAAGATTTATTCCCTTGGTATTCAAATAGTAGAAGAACTTGTCTTATCTTGTTCTTGTTTAGCCTTAAAGCTGGGTTTCTAGCATCACTAAAGAACAGAAAAGAAAAAATGAAACCAGGATTACAGCCAGCTCATGGGACTGTGGCAATGCTGTGTTAGGGTAAAAAAAAGTACGTTTCCATTCTCCCTTTTGTCCTGGTGAATCAAAGGCCCTCTGATTGCTGGTGTCACGTAATACTGATCAGAAAGGAATTAAGTGGCCAGTGAGAATGTGCTTTCTATCAAAGAGCTGGCAAATTGCAAGATGTAAAAGCCCAGAGGTCAGTGTAAATCTCCATATCAGAGGCAGCAGAATAGAAAGGGGGGAAACGGGTGGGGGGAATCTATTACAGTCAGCCCAATCCCTCACATCCAGATTTCTATGAAAACACTTTTGTGATCCCCTCTCACTTTTCAGTCATGTTGTGTTCTCCATTTACTTTTTTTTTAATAAAGACTTCACTTGGATTTTTTGTTTGTTTTTCATTATTCGATGTTTTGCTTTTAACTCATAAGGATGCACAGTCCAGCCTGAAGATGAAGTGAATCCAGTAGAATAGTTACCTAAGCTGCTGCCACCTCTCATAACAAAGATGATTAACAAAACCCTCCAGTAGCAAGATTTCTGTCATCCCCAGGGCCCACCAGCAATCCACTCTGCTTCAGATCAAAGACTTTCTGGGTGGGGTAGGGAAACCGTGGCTGAGGTTATGACCATGAGAGGGCTAAATCTAGGAGACTGTTTGTTCTGTGTTGCTCTTCTAGAGCTATGAAGACAATCAGAGTCAGAAAAGTGGCAGTGCAGGTCTCCTGTGGCAACCAAAGGCACATACATATCTGACTCCCTCCATCCTTTTTCCATGTGCAAGCGTATAGAAAATTTTATTTTGGTTCACCTGAAATTTTGCTTTTTTTTTTTTTAACCAAGAAGTTCCACGAACTGTCTAGAAATCCCAAGTATTTCAAGTACTCACAATTCAGGGGAAGAACCAGGCAAGTGTAGCTCAGGTCCTCGAGTTTTCTCCAGTGGAACTAACTGCTAATATCAGATGAAAAATAAGCACTCCCCTGCTAAATCCCTTCTCAGTGACATATTGTGTTTAATGCTCTTTGAAGAAATGGCAAAAGAATTCCTCTTATTGCAGAGCATAGAAGAACACTCTTATGAGTCACGCATTTGGATGTTGGTTTATGTCCTGGGTAACCAAGGCTGTTCGGCTCAATGAACCTTCCTTTCCCAAAGACGGATTAATTTTCTTATTCTTCATTAAACTGAAGTCCACAGATCCCTTACGATGAAATTTGCACAGAAGTGCGCTGTCAATGGCAAAAGGATTGGGCTTTGAATATGGACATCTAAAATTACATACTGTCTGCCCAGATGGTCTTGAGGAAGAAGATGTAAAGTTTTCTGACAAAAGGAAAAAAAAAAAAAAAAAAAAGGGGAGGGGGAAAAAAAAAAAAAAAAAAAAAAAAAAAAAATGGGNAAGAAAAAAAAAGAAAAAAAGCATTGGCTAAGATTTGGCGATCAATATGCTGAATTTGAAAAATATATGTATCAATGTCCTTCTTGATAGGAGGCAACAATTTTGTTCTGGGATGATTGTTGCCCCTGGTTTTCTGTTTGGTCAGTGAAGGGGGAAGGGACACAGCAAACGTTTCCAGTTCCTCCCACAAAGCCTGCCAAAGTATATTTAGATTCTGCATATTGGTATCTATTTTGCACATGTTACTAACAAATACGGGTAGCCAAGCTACATCATAGCCATACATATGGAGCTTTGTTAAATGCAGATGGTGTAGTTTAAGTTGTTCATAATTAGGACCCATGTCACTGTAACTTGCATGCCTTTCATAATGCAATATAAAGCTCTCCATCTGCTTTGAAGCACACTAATGTAAATAACTCACTGGAGCATCCATTTTGTTTGTTCTGCTTTTGGTAATAGTAAGAAATTAGCATGTCTGCTTTGAAAGGGTCTCTTCATACATTCACTGCACTGCACTTCCCTAATGACATGGTCATCATTACAGAGCTACAGCTTTGCACTTGTCTCTTGCCTAGTCCTGGCTCGAGCTCCTGTTCCACTTCAGTTGCTCAGTGAGGACAGAGCTCGTCCTCAGGAGGGAAAACTCATTTATAATAGGGAGCACACAGTAATAACAGCCCACTGAGAACAACGCTGGACCAATGTAGGCTATAGGCATTTTTCAGAACTGCAGCAAGCACTAAAAGAACAAAGTTCCCACTGTAAATTAGAGAAGCATCTGATATCCTCTCTGGAATTGACATCATTCCCTCTTAGGAGGTGACTGCTTGGCTGGATTGTGTCCCTCCATTGTGTTTATGCTCACATAATTCCGTTAACTTCAATGGAGGCAATTATTATACTAATTTAATTGCATATAACATCCTGTTGTAGAACCAAACACTTGTGAAATAACTAAAATGTTTAGACTTCTCTTGGCATTGTCTAGGTGTTTCACTTTGTTGCTTTGTGATTTCCCAAGAGTTTCAAACTTTTGCCAACGAGCTGGCATTACTGCTATGGACACAATGTGAAAACTGAGAGTTCAGGCACTTAACACAACTAACTATTGTGAATACTGCAATGAGGGGTAGGGGTGGAGAGGAGTGGAGAGTTCGAGGGAAGCATCTTACCAATCAATATAATCTGTCTCTTTACATTTCCAGGATCAGCTGTTCATAAAGACAGTTACCTTATTTCTAGCCTTCAGGGTTTCAACCAGTGAATCAAATAGGACAAGGAAAGCTTTGCACAGCTCAAGACCTTCCCCCTGATTTCTCTCTCTTTTTTTATTTTAAGAAAGGTGGCCTTTCCAATATTAAAAGGTCCTAGGAGAAATCCACATTCTTATGTTTTTGTCAGTAAAATTACCCTTGTGGNTCCAGGTGGGGTCTCACAAGAGCAGAGTAGAGGGGGAGAATCACCTCCCTTGACCTGCTGGCCATGCTTCTCTTGATGCAGCCCAGGATACGATTGGCTTTCTGGGCTGTGAGTGCACACTGACAGCTCATGTTTAGCCTCTCATCCACCAGCACCCCCAAGTCCTTTTTTTCAGGGCTGCTCTCAAGCCAGTCACTGCCCAGCCTGTATCAGTGCTTGGGATTGCCCTGACCCAGATGGAGGACCTTACATTTTGTCTTGTTGAACTTCATGAGGTTGGCATGGGCCCACCTCTCCAGCCTGTCAAGGTCCCTCTGGACGGCATCCCTTCCCTCCAGCGTGTCAGCTGCCCCACACAGCTTGGTGTTGTCAGCAAACTTGCTGAGGGTGCACTCTATGCCACTGTCCATGTCACTGACGAAGATGTTAAACAAGATGGGTCCCAGTACTGATCCTTGAGGGACTCCACTTGTCACCGGTCTCCACTTGGACATGGACCCATTGACAGCCCATACATTCTACATGACCTTGAAGTTAGCTTCTACCTCAGTGAAACAATCACCTTGCCAGTGTTCTTCACAAACCCTTACACCTTCAGAGCCAGCACTATTTTAAACACTGCATGTCAAAAACACCCTGTATTTTTGCTTACACAAGGCAAAGCTATTTGCACAGTCTCCTCATCTCCCAGTGTCGTTAGCTGAATAATCAATAGTCCCAGGCATCTCACCAGAGACCTGACAGGAGAGTCTGATATGGGACCAAGGCTACAGAGCATCCTCTGTAATTAAGGTGGACTCTGTGGATGCCTAAGCATCCTCTATCACAAATCTAAAGAATATCTTGATTTTGGACTTCTGTAGCGACATAAACTCTTTTCCAGCTGTCAAAGGTGTGTAGGTGTGATGCTTTTCTGGTGGTTCTTCAAGTCATATTTGTCTCTTTCACGAGCTATCATTTCTTTCATCTACTTTGAAATCTTTATGTGAGAATGCATTTCTGCATCTGAAAGAAAAATGGAGTGCACAGACTTCTATACAGGACTTTTACATGGAGCAATAAGTGAAAGTGGGTAAGTACATTCCTGTGGGTACACCTAAGAGAAAATTTTCCAAAATCTAGCTGTTGTGATATTAATTACATACTGTATGAACACGCAAATATCAAACAACAGATATTCATAAAGAAGGGGCTGCTACGGGAAAGGCTGCTGTTTCTGCATGGCTGCAGATAAAAAACAAAAAACAGACTATCGCATAACTTTTTCAAAACCAGAGATCTGATAATTTAACATAATGTCAACCAATTATCCCTGGTTTTGCTAGTAATTTCACAAATGTTTGGTTTGACAAGACAAGAAAATACTAGTACACCACCACAAGTAATGATTTGGCCTTAAGGATAAAGTTCTTGCCTTAGATGAGAATGTATTCTGCAATTTGTCCTCAAAATTTATTCCTTTTCAATTGATCCAAAGTGAGAACATTCATTATGTAAACAGATATTCAGGGAGTTAAGATCTGCTTCTTAAACTGTTTTTCTGCTTCTCTTTGCAGACAAATATTGCTTTTTCAATAGAAAAAAAAATCATGTTCCTTATGCTAGCTTAACCTCAGAAGAATATGGTAATTATTCATCTGTCAAAGTAATTTAGAACTTAAATTTTCATCCTTCAAAATGGCTAAAGTTATTTTAAATCAATACCAGAAAGTAGATGCATATGTAACATTAGGTCATCTCAAGCACCAGGCCATTTATATTTATGGCTACTTTCACTAGTTTTGATTGATGCAGTGTTTCCATGTACTTCTGGACTGTAACTGTTTTTAAAACTTAATAATATTAATCTGCTATATGAACTTCTAATATCCAGTCACGTTAACAAGTAGTTGGATTGTTCTAACACTGAGGTAATTGGCATGTTGACTTACTTGTAAGAAACTGAGTGGGCAGTAGGGAGACACCATTCAAGCACCTAACGAGTTATTAAAAAAACCCTCCTCCAAACCTAAAAGAACAACCCTAGAAGGCAATGAAAGAATTTGCTCATGCATATAGAAAGTCTGTCAGATGCCTCTCTCTATTTGCAGCAGGTACTCTCTAATGAAGGGCTGCTGCAGAATGGAAAGAATGAGTTACATTCATTAGGAAGACAGTCAGATGCTTTTTCCATGCTGAAAACAAATAGTAAATAGCAGCCGAGAGCAAATGGCAGTCATGACATCATTTGTTTTCAAAGGTTTCCTTTGTAAATAAATGACTATAGTGAAGATTAGCAAGTTCCTATCCTTTACCAGCAACAGCAAGTTCAGGGCAGAAGCACTCCCTGACCCAAACAAATTACACCCCAGCTGTAAAAGTTTAAAATCAACATCAGGGAACTGAAACAATCTAAAACTTCTTTCAGGCTAAGACCAAGTCTGGTGTCAGATGGGGTTTTTTATAGCCTAAAGCAGCACTACAGAAAACACAAATATTCTGAGCCTGATCTGGGGTGACCCTTCTGGGGGACAATTTTCAGCCATGGCATGCATACCATCGCAGGCTTTGTCAGGAAAAAAATCTCCCCTTCTTTGCCAGAAAGCCAAACTTTCAGCCTCTCTTCTACATCCAAATGCAGGCTGCAAATAAGTTTTTTTTTAGGGTATCAAACCACTTCTAGATAAGGTTAAAAATTATGGCCTGCCTCTACGTTTTTAAAGCAATATAAGCCTTTAAAAGAGTATGGTTCAGACACTTAATACCTATTCTGAGCCTCAGGGAAACTTTTTACAATTTAGTTTCATGTTGAGTAATGCTGTTGCAAGAACTCATTTCTGGAGGGCCTGGTCTATTGCCTGGAGAGAAACAGCTAAAGGCAGCAGAGCAACCACGAAATTTCCTGGGTTTCTGAAGTGGTAAGTATGCTCCAAAAGAGGTGGGGTTTTTATGTTTGAGCAGTAACAAGACAAGCCCCAGGGAAGATGTCTCTTTAGGAATCATTAAAATAATCCAGTCAAGACATCGCATTGACCCTGTCATACCTCTTCTTTTCCAATTTGTCTGCTTACATGGCACAGTCTTACCACTGATTTACTGGTCTCTTTTATCAATCTGCTAGCCCCACCTAAGGAGGCACTTGTTTCTAAACATACACTTTCTCTATAAGATGAATTAACTAGATGCTGTAATGGGCTGCAGACTAATAATGCGTGCTAAATGTGCTTCCTGGTGTTTTCTTCTTTCTTACTGCACTTCTGCTCTGCCCTCCAGCTTCTATTTACAAACTGATCACGCCATTTAGAGATGCAGCACAATTCCTATGATGTGAAATAAAATATACTTCTATTGCCTGGAAACTTGTTGTGAAGAAAGAAAATCCTATTTCTCTTTTTTAAAAAGAGACAGAGGTTGAGGCAAATTAAACCTCTATGATAACATCACCAAAACAAATCACTGAGAACTTCAATCCAGTATCATCAGTGATTAAGAAATCACGTATACGGCCCAAACCAGAATATCTGCCCTCCAAAGAATTCTTAATTCACAGGCCAAGAAGATACTGCATAATCTCCCCCAGAAACCAATAGTGCAATCATCTAAGATGCCCTATTGCTTCCCTTTTACAAGATGACGGAATTGAATGCTGTGCAACATCCAGTACACACTTGATTTAACTTTCATAAAGGTGGTCATGATCAGTACCAATGACCTCCATAAACTTACACATTTGGGAGTAAAAGAGAAGAAAAATATAATACATCTACAAAGTTATGGTTTGTTACATTATTTGAATTGAATCATCAATGCTAACTCTGTTCCTGTGAAATACCCATTGTGCTTTAACTCTTACTCAGGCTTACCGAACCGGTAAAAGTAACATAACTGTATAAGTGAAGACAGTATTAGTGATACTATGGAAGCACAAAGAATGTATTCTTCTTACAGTGATTAGTAATGGACTTACAATCTTACTGCAAAATCTGACATTGGCTAGACTTTTTTTCTGTTTGAAACAGGAGCTTTCCTTTATTTATGCTTTTGTTAAATTGAATGAATTGATCAAACACTACTTGCAATGAATAACCCGACAGAATCACAGAACGGCAGGGGTTGGAAGGGCCCTCTGGAGATCATCCAGTCCAACCCCCCTGCCAGAGCAGGGCCACCTTAGAGCAGGTTGCACAGGAACGCGTCCAGGCGGGTTTTGAATGTCTCCAGAGACGGAGACTCCACCACCTCCCTGGGCAGCCTGTTCCAGTGCTCTGCCACCTTCAAAATAAAGAAGTTCCTTCTTTACCTTCGACTATCCTATACTTATTGTTTAGGAGGCCAAGTATAATGTAGCATTACCTCAAATTGATTCAGGGATTATTTGGTGATGTTGGTCAGCTATCATGCCCAGGGATAACTAAATCTTATCAATTTAGGAATAATTGTACTACACTTCCGAAACACAAACTTATACCTCCTGTGGTGATAATCGCTGCTAGTACTCCTAGCTTGATAGCGAGATTACAGTGACGCTGCTTATGATTTTAGCCCAAATCAAACATGCCTTCTCAAAAGACCTGAGTTTTTATTACAATAGATCATTTTTTGTTATTCTCAAGAAAGCAACTTCAACTGAAAGTTTTCCGTTTGACTCTTCGTTCTGCTTTCTTTTAGGGTTTTCCTATCAGTAGTGTAGAATGTTGCTCCCTGCCCAGCTGTTGTAATGAAGGTTTCTCCATTTTGTTGCCCCTGCTCTTTCCATTAGTCTATAAACATTTCTCTGATGTGGTTTTCTTGCTTGTTTGCATTTAAACTCATTGCTTCAAAGACAGTTATCTTTTCTATTCACTATGCCTTTGTTTTACAAATGTATCTACAACTTTGAGAAAGAAACTTCTCTTAGCCTGGAAGAAAATATCTCATTTGAATACAGTGGGTTAAAATATGAAAATATGATTTACTCACGCTCTAGAGGGAGGAAATAACAAACTGCTACCTGAGACAGACAGACGCTAAATTACTTCTTTTGCTAGTGCTTACAGTAAAATTCTTTTCTAAAAATATGAATTTAAAATATAGTATTTCCCTCATATAAAAGCTAAATAACTTGTTTTACCTTTGCAACCGCAAAATGTACAGTGAAGAAAAATCCCTCGGATAAGTACTGTTGTAGGCTGTAAATCTCAGACATGGATTCTGGTACTAAAAATTGCATCCCCCCAGTACTTCTCATTCATTCCAAGAGATGCCCAAAGCAGTATTAAATCCACATTGGCATAAGCACTGTCAAAAGCCTGCAGTAGAAACTATTTCTCTCTGAAGATTTTTTTCCTTGGGTACTGGTCGTCAGGCATCTTTAATCCCTTATTATTTCCCATGTGCTTTATGGGTCTTCTTGACCTGTATTGTTACACAAAAACTCTTCTGTAAGTTTTTCTACCTTTCTCCCAGCCTTCTGCCTGCCATGCCTGTTTTAGCTGGAAGTTAGGTATATGAAGTCTGATTCAAAAGCTGTTCATCCCTTCCAGAAGGGAGTGATTTCTTTAAGTAGTTGGAAAGCACAGTTCGTTCTGACAGTGTTGTTTTGGCAGGACTGCGGCAAAACCCAAGCAGCATAGTAAACCTTTCTCAATCAAGTTAAAAAAAACCTTAAACCAACAGCCCAAATCAATCATATATTCAAATGAAAGATTCAGTGTTAAAAAAAAAAATAAATTACTACTTTCTGCATACCAAAAGTCTGAATGCATGCCTGGTTCATCAACATGACGATCTTTAGAACATTGAAACAGAAGGACTTGACTTTCTTTATGACGCAGCTTTTCAAATTTTAATATCACCTTCTAGAGATGACAAAAATAGGAAGAGCTGAAAGACCTTCTCAAACATCAAAATTTTAACATCTGAAAGGAATTCTTTGCAAAGTGTCAACTTGCCCTATTACTTCATACTTCACTGCTCTTGATTTCACCTCTTCGTGATTCTGTTTAGCATATACAGGGTATGTTGTTCTAATAAAAGAACTGAGCTGAGGAAGTATTCTGACAGAGTAGGCACCAGTCATTATGTCAGGAAGAAAATTTAAGTCCTAATGTCCTGGAAAGAACCTATATAGAGATGGAAAATAAAGTCATGCAACAGTGCTGAGCTGTAAGAAGTTATCGTACACATGGGAGAAAAGTTACAGTGAATGCATCCACAAGCTTCTGGAAAATATTCCCCAGGATTGACACAACCATGGCTGCAAAGAAGGATGTGCACCTGCAGAAACAGGATATTGTGGTTAAACGTAGAACAGGAAAAATGTATGAGGTATGGAGAGCTTAAACTAATCGTATCTGATACGTGGAGCAGAGAAGGGAGATAAACGACAAAAGAGAAGTAGGTTGTAGCACTGGATCATTTAGTTGTGCTTAGCTGACATGTCAGGCAGGAAACCTGTTATGCTACAGCAAGTTTCACATAAGCTGTAACATAAGACAATGCTATATCTTTACCCTTTCACCACTCGCTACCGTCATCCTGGCACAAATATTTTTGCAACCATACAGTCAACCTAATCAGGGAACGGGTGATCCAGGTTAAATTGAACATTTTAATTACCTGAGAGGATGGATAAAGAGAGAAGAAAGGAGGGTAACATTGCAAAAGGAAAAACGTGACTGTCTCTTTTGACAATTTAACCACAGTTTTGGTTTAGACCAGCTTATAGTGTGTGAGGAATTGATCCTTGAACACTGAAGGGGAGAACGATACCCAGTAATCCTTATTGCTGGTAAAGAGAGATGATTTTTTCTGTCCCTGGAAAAAAGTGAAGGAGTACTGCAGGTTGTGGTTGTTCAGTTGGTCTAGGCCCACTGGTGCAAGGATGAAATGAGAGATCTGAGGACTAATTTAGTCACATTTACTTTTACTGGAGTACCAGCTAGTCTGTATTTCCCTAGATTTCCTATAAACTGTGATACAATTTAAATGATTTCATTAAATGTCACCTTCTTCTGAGGTGACAACTTTCGAGAAAATTGATTTATTATTACTTGTCTTCCCAGTTCCTAAAATTATCTTTTTTTTTTTAATTTTTTCCGGGGTTTGGAATGCTCAGTTTATTATTACTGGACTCCTTCACTTTTTCCTTTTTTCATAGATGGTACCAAAGCTTGTCCATTTTTAACGTTTCCGAGCTTCCTTTAGCTTTCACAAAGATTACTACTAATGTGTCTATGATTGCTTCAGTCCAAGGCTTACTTTAATCAGGCCTAGGCAACTTGAAAGCATCCAGATTTCCAGAGTACTTTCTAACAGTCCATTTTCCCTGGTGGCTTCAGTTCCTCTCTCCTTGTCACTGTATTAACCACCTTAAGTACCTGATCATGTTCAGTCCTTTCATGAGGACTGGAATACTTCACATACTTACATAACACTATATTATTCTTTTTCTCGGTAATAAAGCCTAATGCATGTGTGTTTGCACTCACTTAACAAAAAAAAGAAAAAAAAAAGAAGAAAAAAAAAGAGATTGTCTAAAGAGAAATACTGTTTCTAAAGCCATTGCCTTGACAGTGTTTTTAAAAGACAGGTTAATAGAAGCTTCAAGTTCTCAAAACAAAAACATGTCTCAGTGGTGCTCCAAGAGCTTTCAGGGCACAGTGACGGCCAGCTGCTTGACCAGGGAAGAAAGCTGAGCAGTGCCCTCACCAGCCAGGACCCCATCCCACAGCACCCCAGGGAGGCGAGCTGGGCAGCTTTGGTGAGAGCACTGAGAGTTGGCCATCAGTGATCACCACGTCTGGGTCAAGCCAGGATATCGAGTCAGTAAGGCTAGGTGAACCGCAGCAAGATATATGGCTGCATGTAGGCATATACAAACTCTGTCAGAGCTGGCCTGAAGCACAGGTATCCCAGCTGCTAGGGATGCAGAAAGATGGGTGGGAGAGCCTCCTGGTGCTTTTGGGGCCCTGGCAGGAACTAAGAAGAATCTGACTCCAATAGGAGTCAGTCAGATTTGGCAAAGCATTAGAGATACAAACCATACATGACAGCAAAGCAGCAGTAGCTGCTTCACAATCATAATGTGACTAGAGGGCTTGGCCACTGTCATATTTTGAAGTATCATCTCCTGTGAAATTGGTTAAATCCAAATTAATTTCTAATATAATTTGGGTTTGGGTTTGTTTATTCTTTTTATTAATTCATTTAATTTCCTCTTATTAATCAAGGGCAAAATTCTGTCCCAAGCTTTACTTCAGACCCAATATGCATCTATAATGACCTTTCCCTATCTCTCTCTCCAGAAGACATCTGCTTGGACCTGACAGGAGAAGTATTTCTCCTCTTGCACTTAGGAAGAAAGATCAGCCTTGGCTGATGTACTCCGTTCCCTGGGATGAACAGCTGCAAATGGAGCAGAGAAAGCCAACAGAGTTCCGGCTTGTATGTCCTGTATGAGTAATTCAAGCTGAAAGACCTTTGTATGGAAATTGAAGTACTGCCTGGACTATATCACCATTTTCACCCTGTCTGCCGGAAAAAAACACGTGTCAATACTTGAGAAAACAGCAAGACCCTGCAGGAAAATAGGGGCTCTCACAGTAGAAAGCACACACTCTTCTTGGATAATATGCCAAAACCAGCTCTCTGAGTGCACTGTATTGCAGCAAACTTTCTGTTAGGCTATTCTTGTGTCAGTGTAACTTATTTTCTTGAAAGAGTCCCATTTCCTTTCCTTTTATAGGCACCTTAGGTAACATCCCTTATCTGCAACACATTCTTCTCCAATGTCAAGTAAGATTAAGCCTAACTAGATCGTACAGAGGATACTGGTCCTGGATATTATTTTAACAGCAGTTCCATATTCATTAACATCATCTTATATGCCGGAGACAAAGTTATTCCACAGGGCAAGTAAACTTGGCTTGATTTAATCAAAATGTATCTAATGGCTAGCAGGGACAGGGTATTTGAAATACTTTGCCGGGACACAGGCTCTGTTCTTAGATACACTTGAAGAAAGTTCAACTTTCGCAGTTCACAAAACATGAAAGCTATCTGGCTGTTCATCGGAGAGAGCGTGCAGTCTCCGGTGGAAGACTTCCAAGGAGGGACTGCCAAGGAGGCTATAGAGGCAGCTGTCATCAAAGAATAGTCAGTCAGCTATCACCTTTGCTGAGTTTTTAGAGTCTAGAGACCTGGAGTTTGCTATCCTCCCACTGGGCTTCATCTACAATAAGGAAACTTTTAGAAAGAAATGTCATGAAACACTCAGATATCAAACACACTTCCCCCATTGCCCCCCATTTCAACCCCACTCCTTTTTCTCCAGAGTCATTCACCCTTAAAATAGAGAAGCTCTCTCTTCCTTCCTATATTTTTGTTCTATCACTTTGGATCTGAAAAATGGTAAGTTTGTAAATATTCTTACTTAGTTTGAAAACGAGTCCCCATTCTTGCAGCTGCCACAGATGTTATAAGCAGCATTTTATTATAAGCAAAATCAATATGGCAGTATTACAACATTTCTATCAGTGAAACAAACAGAGTAAGGTTAAATGACAATCTCATTACTGCTATAGAAGCTTCAATAAATAGGAACCTTTCTTGCTAAAATGTAAACCATCCAAAATGAGACAAAGCAAAAAAACAAATTGCCCAATTAAGAACACTGCATCCGTAACACAACTGAAAGATCAATACTCCTTCAAATGTACAGAGAGGCAATTGTTCCCATCTGCCTACATAACGAATTCATTCATCAAAATGCTATCTCATAGCAGGTTTTCCAGGTACGATTAACCTATCTTGGCACTTTAGTGTTAAAATTACACTCCTCAGTGCTGGGCCTGTTTATGAAAAGCACTCTGTGGGCCTAAATGAAATAGCTTTTTTCTTTATGCATTAATATGGCCAATCTTATTCTCGCTCTACAAGAAAGAATATCTGTAAGTAATGAATTAAACCCCACAGTACTACTTTTACGTTAAATTACCACTTGAAATACAATGTGATGTTGTGAAACAACACAATATTAATAATGACCAGTATGATAACAGTTATGCAGTTTTTCTGTCACTCACTTCTCCATGGCTTTCTATTACACTGAGGATTTTTACTATATTAAATGTTCATTCGCATTTTTTCTTATTGCAAGGTGTTCATGATTAACACTGATGAAGGCCGAATCCAAGAATTAAAAAGTGAGGAGATGCGGATTTTCTGAAGGCAGATACTAAACCTCTGGAGGTGTCGCGTATTGTACTTAGCTTTGCAAGTCACTCTGGAAAATGTTACTTTAAAGACCTTTAAAGCCTACAAGGCTCTACTACAGGGAAAAAGACTTCAAGAGTCTCTTTATATTATCTGTAGCCAACATACATGAAGAAAAAATGAGCAGTTCAGTATTCATAACAATATAAGCCTTTCCACCATATGTATCACAGAAGGTATTACTAACTGTGATATACTCTGTCAAGATCGCATCTCAAGATAATTTCAGAAATCACAGGGACATAAAATTTGAGACTAAGCCTGAGATCAAAATCCCCCTTCCCTCCTGAGCATTGCTTAAGAATTTCTTTTAACTACTTGCAGTAACACATCTCTTGTTTTTTGTATTAGCTCTTCCCAGACAGACACACCTATTCCTTATGAGGGGACACATGATCAAAGTTACGTGCTTTTTTGAACAGATTGGAGAAGTCAGCAGAAAACTGAACTGTGCTAAAGCCAAAATTGTTGAGAAACCGAAGGCAGATTCAGCAAATAGTATTGGTTGAAAGAAATGGGTGGGAAACATTTTGAAAATGCTAAAATATTTCCTTTTAACTTTGACGGGAGAGAAGCAGTATTAAAACCATTTTGAAGTGTCATTTCTCATTTAGAAGCTGACCTTAATTAGAAAAACAGAATGAAAAGCAAATTTCTTCTGTGTTAATGGAAAAGTTTTAGGCTCAAAAAGCCCAAAACTATGGATTTTATTTCATAAATCTTTCTTTCCCTCACCACTGAATAATTTCTGTTTAGGTTCTACAAAAACTAATACATTTTCCCCTATTTTTTCATTTTGAACAATTAAAAACCCCCAAACCTGTCCAACTATACTTTTTCTAGCACAAATGGGCCTCAAGATTTTTTTGTATGTGATCAAGGGGACTGCACCCACCAATTATTTTTAAAACCCAGCCCAGTAACTTCACTGGATCAGTCAAATACTGTTGTGACTCTCTACCAGCATCCAGAAGGGAAGTGGATCTGGAAAACGTACACCCCTTCAGTTTTCCAAACCAGTACTCTCCATGAATATAATGACTTTTTATTACTCTTAAATTGATTAATATATTTTTGCTGGCAATATGTCATATTCGTTTTTTTGCCCTTATTAATATACTTCTAAAGATTCAGAATCCAAAGAAATACAAGAATCTTGCCTCATCTGCCAAGCTGGAGTGAGGTGTGTCAGGAGGAAATATATGGAAAGCCCACCCTTGCACAAGACACGAGTGTGGCCGTAATTCACAGGAGCATGGCCTTTTCAGCTCTTCCTCCCACGGGAAGAAAATCATCCAGCTGAGCTAGGGTGAATACAAGGTTGGCTCTCCCTCCCTCGTTGCAGCAGTCACAAGGGCAGGCCTGGGAGACCAAATCATGGCCCTATTTGTGTTCCCAGTGAGTCCCAAGCTGCAGCCTTTCCCGAGGGCTATTTTCCTGGGTGCACAGCCCACCACGCACTGAGCAGTCTCTACATGGTGTATATCAAACACACAGCACTAGCAAACACCTCCTCCAGCTTAACTCTGAATGTAATTTCCTTTTTTTTACCATGCCTGGTAAAATTCCAAGTGTTATGTTTCTCTTGCAACAGTTAATAATGCTGTGAGCACCTGCAACTCTATGAGCAAAGCCTCTCCTAGCTCTGCTTCTAGTGTTAGTGCTGGTGTGGCCAAATTTTTCAGGAAAAACCACAAAACTCTCAACTCAAGTTATGATCCCTAATATCGTTTTGGTTCACCAGCTCGTATAACCATTACTGTGTGTCAGTCTTGTGAGGCAAAACAAATGCACAAGGATATTTAAAGATTCCTAAAAGGTGAGCTGGATGAACTGTTGACTTTGCAACCTGACTGTGATAGGAATATATTTTCCTTTGAATGTATATTTTTCACAACAAAAGGATGCGGGATATATAAGGCATTAGTGATCTGCTCATGAATCCTCAACCAGGGGTGTGTAAGACTTTAATCGTTTACCTGAAGGAAGAAAAAAAGATGGATCAGTCTTCTTTTCATTGACTAAGAAGGATCTTCTTCCACTGATAGTATCCTGTTACTGTCTGGCTATTTTAATCATTACCTACGAAGATGAAAGCAGTCATTATCTTGTTACACAGCAGTTCAACAGATACCGTACGAAAAAAGAACACAAGGAACAGGCAGTGAAAAAATATAAAGAACTGTTGGGCAACTTGATTTCCCTCCCGAGAGTTTGGTCTGATATGAAAATGGATTAAGGCTTGACTAACCTTTTTGGGGGTTTCTTTTTACTAGTATTGCATATGTTTAAACTGAGTTTTGTGGAGAGCACTTATTATCAGGAATGATACAGAAATTCAACACACAGAAGCTAACTACTTCTTAGAAACTGGAAGACTTTCCCATTCTCTTTGTTCTAAACTCCAACATAATCTCTGCATGACCTATATTGCCACAAACTGAATTTTTCTTGCTTGCTTCCACACATATTGGAGTCTCTATCAGCAAATTCATATCTACACATGCCCTGGGCATCCAGGGTAGGTTTACATTGTTGTTGGAATCACAGCATCCTCAGAATCTGTTTCAACGCGCAACTTTGTTATCAACATTTTTCACTGTGCTTAATATTAGTTAGTTTTGGGTTCACTGATGGATTTGCAACTGTACACATGATCTTACAGGTACTTACAGTTCACAAACAAAATTATGATCAAATGGAAATTAAATTTGTCTTGTTCTTTGCATTCAAGCCTGCCATGAACCCAAGGCTGTGTTTCCTCAGATAAACATATTTGTTTTGTTATGTCCAACACAATCACAGACAGCAATGTCATTTCTGAATCCTGATCTGATGTGAGTGTTTATGTTGGTTATTTTCTTACAGCATTCACTTTAGTTAATCTACAAGGCTTTTATGCATATGTTAAGATTCTGATGAGTGTATCTTGTCCTACCTTCTTTGCACAGATAAGCTTCTAAAGAATGTGAAAAAGAAACACCAAAATATTATGTGCAGATTATCAGCATTACATCTGAATTGAACTATTGACTTATTTGCACATTGATATCAGTATCGCCCTTTCTGCCTGGTACCTGGTGTTTCCTCTGCCCCCAGGCAATTGCAAATCTATTTCTAGAGGTCTGTGTAAATTTATTCATGGAGTGAATGCCCTAGAAATAAAATTACATTGTATCGTATACAAAACTGTTCATAAAGAAACACAATGAAACTGTGCAGTAAGCTTGCCTCAGAGCAAACAAGAAAATCTCACCTGCAGAGAAAAAAAAGTTGTGCCATTAATACAGGATCTTATGGTCTGAGGCCACCCAGAAAGCACATAGCCCATACCGAATCATTCATTAATGGCTATAAAGCTAATGAAAAGCAATACTATTCTATTAATATGGATTAGAGATGAAGTCTGAACTGTGATTCCTTGCCAATTTAAACTGTTACTGTAGCAGCATGAATAAAGGAATTCACAGACATCTTCCTGACACAAGGGTACTAAATCATCCTAAAAATCAATACAAGTGCTTTGGTTTAGTCATCTCCACCAAGAGTTGAAGAAGGTTGGCATTTGTCTGCCAAGTCTGTGGCAGGCTAAGAGGCACAGCTTAAATAAAGTGGAACGGAAACTACTCCAGCTGCCCCCACATACATTTTTTAAATCCTGACAAGAGTCAGTCTGGGAATGTGAGGATTATGCCAGGCTGAACAAATGAAAAAGAACACTGCTTCTGGAGCATATGTTTCCTCTCAGTCTAGAGGTGGTCTCTCCTAGTGGGCCTGGATTTCTTTGCATTTTATATTTGGCACCAGTGTGCAGAATCCAAAGGTATTCTTAACACACAAAAAGAAAGTGCCTGGGCAAAATGCCTCCCACGCAAGATGTCACTCATAATGGGCACTCTCCTAGAGAATTTGTAGACTTGTTTTGTATTTATAATACAGACAATTTCACAGGGTTTTTCATTTTAAATATCTACAGAGCAGCAAAATGATTTCAGACAGTTCAGAAGAAACAAAAAACAATGGAAATGCAATGATATTGATGATGGAAATAATTGGTACTTTTCTTTAAGCCCTTCTTCTTTAAGAAAACTTACCTTAATTTCTGTATCTTATATTTTGCAGGAAAAGTCCTGGAAATACATATTCCCGAAGGTTAAATACCAAGGGTCCAAAAAAAAAAAAGGCAAGGAGGGAGAATTTATAGGGTTTATGAATAGGAATGCAAAAGGAAAACACCATCGGTATGCACACATGCTTCTATTCAGCTGAAATGCAAAAACTTCCATTTTCCTAAATAACATAATAGATAGCTCCAAAGAAAAAAAAACAGACTTCCTTTATAATACCAATTCCAAATATCTGACACTATTTGGCATTGCCTTTTTATTCTACTTTAACTTATGTATTTGGTATCGGTTTGGAAAATGTTAGATTTATACAGATTTACTGTAAACTGATCAACCACTGAAAACAGAGAAATTATTCCCAACTTTCTTACTCTAGGGTGGCTCACCAATGCAGAGATATCCTGTGCTCCACACCCTTGGACTGGGGTCACCCCATGGCACTCAAGCTGGTGGACCTAGAATATAGAGGTCTTGGTGTCCAAAATACCCTTAATTTTTAGGGGAAATAACTTGCCGCAGTCACAAACTCTGAAACAGGTATTTAGAAGCCCAGATGTCCCTTGCTTTGGGATATTCAGCTCAGTGAAACTACAGCAAAGGAAGTACAGGCTAACAATCTCATCTAAGAGTTTAGTAGGTAAACTTAAAGAATCCAAATATTTCCAGTTAACTCTAATTAGAAGTTCAAAAGGTTTGCTTTTCATCCCTGCCAAAAAAGCTGCAACTTTTTGTTCTTATGGTCTTGCTGTACATCCTTCCTGAAAGATTTCAAGAAATCCCTAGGTTTCCAAGCTTAGGGTTATGGTAAAGGGAGTTATTAAAAGCATACTCCATCAAAGACTGTTAACATGTGTAATAGAGGCTGATAATCCTTTGTACACATAAAGGCACAAAAAAGCCATGCAAGCTTGTCTCTGGTCCCAATACCACCCTTAAAACAAGCACACTAAAGATTTCCTGAAGGACTCATGAATGTTTAGAGTTCAGACCCAGCCCCATGAAGGAAAACTGCAGACTCCTAGAGCTCACCAACAGCTATGTAACAGAGAGACATTTTCTTAGTTCATAGTACAGACAGAAGTACTGAAGTCAATAGTTTTAAACTGATATAAAAATCAATAGACGTACCAGGAAGTATAGTATCCCCAGGCTTTTTTCCTGTTGTACATCATTTTCAGACTTATTTTAGCTGATGACACTCAAAGTGGAGTTGGTTAGGAAATGTCCAAAAAATTACCTCAGAGAACTGGCTGGAAAAATATTGGCATGAATGAAAGTAATGGCTTTTAAAGGTTATGATAGAACTTATTGATACAAACAAAAAATGCAAATCTAGAAGCAATAAAAGCTGTGGATTGATAGTGTCAGGTTGCCAGGAAGGGCTGTGTCTACAGTGTTCAGAAGAGCCTTCAGAAAGCTGTGGTGAACTGGCTGCTGGGACCATCCTCACATTGGCCCGAAAGGTAAAACTGAAAATTTGTCAGGTTTTCCCACTGCTGACTAAATCCTTTACTAATCATCCTTCTTCACGTTAGTTTTGATTTTACATGTCCTACAAATCCACCAGACTTGGATAAAAAGGTTTTGAGAGAAGGAGAATTTGCCATAGCCTTCAAAAAAATTGTTTTGTGTTTAATTACTCTCTCTTGTTGCTTTTTCTTTTCTCCCCAAAGCCTCTAACTTCACATCTACATTTACCGTAGGTATACTATTTTGCCTTTTTATAGACGTTTTATTATGCCACACATGGTAAAAACCATTACCAATTCAAAACCTTAGTCAAGTAAACCACCATCACATTTACACTCCATGCAGCACACTGGGTTTTGGAACAATCTTTCCGTTTTGAAAGCACAGTAAAATACATCTTTGACACTAGGTCAGTTACCGAATCAGTTTTTCTGACAGTTATGGGCCTTGCTCTGTATTCTGGACACAAAGCTATAGTGCACTCAAGAATCCTGCATATGAACACAGGCATAACAAACACTTCGTCTTTGATGGGTTTCATAGTTCAGGTCTGGTGCTTTTTAATGTTGTCCATATTCAGGTTAATGGGCACAGCAAAAGGGTTGTTTGTCCTTATGAATAATGATATTTCAAAAAGTAATTTGAGTTGAGAGTTTTCTATCATTTGCACTCGTAGTCACAGAAAGGCCTTTGAGCAATTTCCATGGTTTTTTTAGTTTCTTTTGCTGGTAGTTTATTGATTCCTAAAGATAACATGACTTGAAAGATCAGCAAAGGTTAGCTAGTAAAAGACACATGCATCATTTAAAATGCCTCTGTGCATCTGGGAGTTCAACAATACCTTTTAGTGTTACTTAGGAGTTACAAGAAAAACCTGCTTTTAGGATGATTTTTAATCCAGACTTTTTGCTTGTAAAGCCGATTTTTGAGAACCAATTTGTCTATCTTTTCACATGAAGAGTTGGAAGGTAACATGGACACGAAGTAACAGCACACACATCTGTTCAAAGTTAAGTAAAATACCAAATTACATTCAGCAGCTGCAAAATGGGAAGATTGTCTGGGGTCTTCAACATGGACTCTTTCCGGTGCTTGAGCTGAGTGGAAAAGGAATCCTGAACACCAGGAACACCCTGTTACCTGCCCTGTTTCTACCACTGTAGCAGCTGAAGAAGCTGGATTGACTCTAGCTCCACTGGCAATGATGATTACTGCCCTGGCTGCCATCAGCGGGTCACAAACATCCCCTTGTCCCTGGGACATTTCCTTCCCTGTAGCTGGTATGCTTCTTGCCCGTGAGGGCCACGGGGGCAAGACCAATACTGTGGTAGCCAGAGGCCCTCCAGCTCCTTGGAGCAGCCAGTAAGTGCTAGCAGCTCTTGCTTGGAAGGGGTTTGTAGGATTTCAGCAGTGTGGAAAAAGAGGTCAAGCAGCACCGAAGAGCCCCATGTGTGCATGGCCAGGCCCCAGGACCTACAGGATAAGACTCTCAGGTGCAAAAAAAACCACACCAAGAACAACTTCTTAAAAAAACCCAAACAACAAAACAATAAGGGGAACACTCTGCCTTATGGTGGGTGCTCTCTGCAGAAGCTGCTAGTCTAATTTATTTATTTTTTTCAACCGTGGAAGACCCTGGCTTTTCTTTCAATAACACAGCAACAAGGTGCTATGAAGTTCCCTCCCTTTGCACTGAGTTTTGCATTTATTTACTCACTTCACTAGCGAGAGTGGAAAGAACAATTCATGTTACTGAGTTGTTCCTTGTAAAACACAGTGATTAGGTCTAAAGAAAACAAAATCTCCCGTGGGTCAACTGTCTTACGTCAAAGAAGAACACTTCTTTTTCTTGTAATTTTTGACTAAGCTTTTAGGAAAATAATTTACGAATACAGCACGGATAAAAGAATTCAGTTTGGAAATTTTTTTTTTTATGTTTGAAAAAAGCAATAGATTGCACTCAGAAATCTGCGTTAATCCTCTGGCCTTCTATGAGGTGGGGGGTTTAATATTTTTCTTCCAACTAGAAAGATAAATCCATTAATTAAAGGGAACAAAGAAGGAGAAATTGGGAGATGTTTCACTTGTACAATCTTTGGTCAAAGCTCAAGTATTCTGTGTGTTTGGAAAAGCAGTATTTTAAATCTCAGATATACAAGGAAGATTTTGAATATTATTCTTGTTGTGACTGAACTCACACTATAATATCACTCACTTATTTCATGGGCAATTTTCCCCTTTCCTTCTCTTCACCACTCTTTCTGCAAGCCCCTGCAATCATCCAGTATGAAAGCCAAAGAGCTTACGTCTTTCTAAAATTGGCTTCCCCGGCTATGATGTAGCCATTTTCTACCAGAAATTATGTTTTATAAATTCAACTTACAAACACATTTAGGATAGTAATATAGAAAATTTTACAATGCATACAATACCCAGACTAAAGGTTAAAAGTGCTCTCTTTACAAATATTAAAACATTCAGTGCTTTATTCATGAGCTCACTTCTATTATCTGTCAACCTATAGCCACCTTTGCAGTGCTATAATACCAGAGATAATTAGTGCAGGCTTGTCAATTTGATTTTGGTTAACTTTATGGCCTCTTTATTTTATGATCCCTATGGGAGCTTGTAGCTTGCTCATTGGACAAACAAAAAATGCATTTATTTTGGGCTAAACAATAGCACTGTTTAATTAAGAGGTGTCACGCTATTTACTGTATGTCACGTGGTGTACCTTTGATGAGGGGCTATAAACGCAGGAGGTTCATCAGATTCAATTTCTCTGCTGTAATTTCCTACCAGAGAAAATGTGACACAAGGCAGAGATCCAATTTCCCATTTCTATTTAGCATTTATATGGACAGAATTAATGATTTTATCATCATCTCTGGCCTGCTGCTAAATGGAAGACATATATTGCCTGCTGAGATAATAATTCTTCTTCTAAATTATGTATATGTGTGTGCGTGTGTACACACACTTACATACACTTGCACACATATATATTTCCTCACTTATTTCTCCATGGGGAAATTATACCTCTTTACTAAACACATATTCAGAGAGGAGGGGTAGGTGATGGAAAAAGTAATTAGGAAGAATAAGAGTGATTAGACAATGTTTCTAAGTAGGAATAAAAATGAAAGAGAGCTCTACATATTTGCCATGACAAAGGATTCAGGAAGGCCCAAGCTGATGAACTTATGGCATGTTGACGGAAGTAATTTTATTTCTGAAGTTCTCCCATGAGAATGCTATACAATATATATGCTACACATTTGTCAAAGTTGCCATGTAAGAAGTTTCAATTTCCTTCTCTGAAAATAATTGATCAAAGGATCACAAAGTTCAGGACACTAAGGGGAAATGAATAAATATTATATAGAGATATAATGTGTTGTAATCATACTGTATATGCTATTTTAATAGAAATCTAGAGACCCCTGTTACAATTCTTGAACCTCTTAATGGGGCCAGAGAGAACCGTTTTGTAGCTTCAGCATGCCGAAATAGGGCTGAAATCTAACCTTCCTAATCTAACCACCTTTACAGTTTTCTTAGAGATCACTAGCTTTAATTTACTGCTAAAATAATATGAAGTGGATGATATTCTAAATCCCTTTTCATGAATATTTTATACTGTGAATAACTTCCATTGGAAACTTTTCTAAGAGTCAAGAACAGCCTCACTTTGTTTTAGGAAATGTCTACTCATCTGATGCAGAACAAGACTCATGCAAGGGAAGAAAGACAAGCTCCAGAGGACATCTTACACTTTACTCTCCCTTTGATGGCTTGACGTAATGGTGCTAGATAGTATACCCACCTGGTAAAAACTTGTTTAAGTTACTTTTTTTTGGTATGTATATATATGTATATATCACCAATACATAGGAACCTCTTTACAGCATGATAAGTGATATGACACACCCTCTCCATCTTCATTTAAAATTAGTGGGATATTTTGTTTCGGGGTTTTTTTTTTCAAAATGGGAAAGCTACTGGGAAGGAACCTTCATCCATACACACAAGTTTTCCACACTAAAGATTTGATTGCTTCCTAAGTTAGCATTCCCTACGCCCCAGGCAGGCTGCGCTCATATAGTTTTGGAATTCGTGATGGTCTGGCTACAATATCCAAAAAGTAAATTTTCAGCTTGTGTCTTTTTTGTTATTAAGGCTTGCTCTTTACTATGGGCTTGAGGTGACATTTTCACTTAATTAGGGCATTTAGTTGTCCTTTCTCCTCTACCCAGCCACACTAACATGAGTGAAAGAGCTGCCTACCAGAGCTACCCTGGTGCCTCAGGTCCCTTGGCTCTTTAACCCAGACATCTTAACACGCATAGGCAGCACGTGAATGAGAGAAATGGCCAAATGCAGTTGCCAGCCATCTGCTTGTGGCTAGCTAAATACAGCCACTTATCTGCAGAGCCCTGTGAACACACAAGGGGGATGATTTCACATGGATTTTCTTGCCCTTTGAGAGGTGGCACTGCAGGAACATAAGAAGCCTGGAGTTAATGGCAATCTGACCTCAAATTAAATTATTTTCTTCAAAATGTTTCCCTCCTGTTGCTCCACAGGGCAAACGAGTCAGAGTTTGCCACAGATTCTACAGAAGTGAACTTCCAAGTTGTTGAATACCTGGAAATTTCTGGGTGAGCATCTGTGGAGGAAATTTTCCTCAGCACTAGAACACCACATCTTCCAATTAGCCTGTTGTAGGAGAGTTTCCATAATCTCCTCTACATAAATTCACTTGAAATAAACATTGAAGGAAAGCATTTCTGGCCTTTTGGTTTCTTTTTTTTTTTTTTTTTTAAATTGTTTTTTCAAAATCCAAGTCTGCTTGGGAAAGCTATCAAGAGTAAATCCCTTTAAATATGGGCCAGCACCCTAGTCGGCAAAGTTATAGGATGCAGATGTGCTCTGAGTACAAGCGCTTAATTGATGTTAACCATTTTAACTTAGACATTTGGCATGAACATATTGGCCTGGGTTAAGCATGTTCTTATGGGAAGTAGTTACAGGGAAAGACTTCTTTATACAAGCCTACTTATTATATACATTTATAAAAATTAATATTGTATATCATTCATCTGGCAACCATATACACCACCAACAGGTTAAAAGGCATCAGAGAGGTATCACTGGTTGTACCAAACACATTGGTCTGCAGAAGACCTCATTCACTAGTGCCTAGAGTTTATAGGACTTGGGTTGGTTTGGGTTTTGTTGTTTGGTTTTTTTTTTTCCCTTTTCTTCCCCTTCCCAAATTAGAGTAAGTATAAGTGGCCCAAATTCCTCTGAAACATGAGACTACTTTGGTTTTAAAAACTATCTATGCTCAGCTTTTTGGTGTTACTCTTTGCACATTCTGGCACCACCAAGTTGGCACAAAGAAGTGGCAGGCCATTAAGTTGATTTTTCAACTTTCTTTTTAAAATAAAAAGATATTTTATCAATCTGAAAGTTTAGAAAGAAGCAAAACTAGAATATGACCTCCAGGACACTTCTATATAACCTACTATCTTTTACCCAGAAGTGGTAGAAAAAGACCCTCTAATTATCGTTCTTGTCTGAACAGCCAAAGAACACTTTCTGTACACAACAAAATACATGGAATCTGTGCAGCTGCTGCTGGTATGTGAGCGGTTCATCACTTTTAGCTACAATTTGCAAATTACTCCAACTGGCAAGGCAGATATGAAAGCTAGGATGAGTGTAAAGTATTGACCTTGTGTGGTACACAAGTAGGCTAGTGGTACTACAGAAACTTTCCTGGTTATAAAATTATTCTGTATATTTTCTAGCCATGTATTACAGTTAGTTGAAATGAGAGCAGAAAAGTTACTTTGCCTTAAAGACAGGAATATAAAACTCACTTCAAAATGCAGGTGATGATGTTTTCTTTTCAGAAAAAGCATAATTTCACTAAGTTCTGTAACAGCGGGCTGGCTTCAGACTTCTGCCAAATTTCACTTTCTGGGAGGTTTTGAAAAATTACTGCAAAATAAAAAAAAACATACAACCACCCAGAAAATTAGTATATGCAGATTTTTTTTTTTTATCTTTTAGTCACTTTTGTCAATGAAAAAAACAGTATAATTAAAATACCGTTAAAGGGAATTAACATCATTAAAGTTAGTGTTATAATGGATTTTTATACAGAAACAATGCATTTTCTGATGAATTAAATACTACTCAAAACAGAGAACCAATGTTACATTATGTTTATAATGTAAACTACTAGAATTTCATATTGTACAAATTATAGAGGAATCCTATTTCTGCATAAACTGTGTTTAATTTATTACTATAAGAACAGTATTAACATCCTTAGAGGACGTGTAGAAGTCACATAAAGTAAGAACAGCAGCACCACTGGATTCTGCTGTCTGCAGTCATCTACAAAAGTAAGACAAAGATGCAGTGTTTTCTGCCTATCCAATAAGGCCTGTAACCGTACTGTGATCACTTTGGCCATTTACTATTGACATTAACCATACAAAATAAACTTTCAGAGATGTTATAAGTATGTATGTTATGGGGATGTGGACATATTCTTCATGTGAAAGGGATCTCAGCTGTGTTGTAAGAAGGAAAACGTAGATGTATTCCTGGCATCACCTTCCCTTTCATTTTAGTATCACCTCTAAACAGTTCTGAGGGAAAAAGAAGAAAAAGAAAGAAAAAAAAAAATCAATGGAAGTTGTGTCTGGGTTATAAGCCAAGGACAGAAAATGCCTGCCTCTGCAGACTTGGTCTGGTTAATTTAGAGAGTCTCCAATACTCTAATTGAGAAATGCAGATCCCAGGATAACTCACAGATCTCCAGCTCCTCTGATCATGGAAGAGGCTCCCACAAGACCAGAGCCCATGGGAGCATCCCTGGCGCCAGCTCTTGGAAGAGCTCTCCAGCTCTGCCGTTGCTTGAGAAAAACTCAAAGAAGTTAACATAAACTATACCACAATCCAGATAAGAAGTAAACTCTAATTCTCATTTAAAAACTATTGGCTGCTAAAGTTGATTTATGAGCTTTGAAGGCTTATAATTAGTTCTGCTATATATAATGCAACCTGCATATACTTTTCCAGTCATACTTCTCCTGGGACTGCTTCCACCTTAACAAGAGATAAGCAGTTCCTGGCTGGGAACCAGGGAAACTACAGAGATTCTTTAAGGAATCCCCACACCACTGAGTGAGAACAGTTTATGAAGTTCCCTGCAAAGACAAGAGGACAAGAAGAAACAGCTTCAAGTTATGTCAGGGCAGCTTTAGACTGGATATCAGGAAACATTTTTTCACTGAAAGGGTTATTAAACATTGGAATAGGCTGCCCAGGGAGGGGGTGGATTCCCCATCCCTGGAGGTGTTTAAAAAAAGGTTAGATGTGGTACTTGGGGACATGGTTTAGAAGTGGTTTTTGTCAGGGGGGGTTAATGGTTGGACTTGATGATCTTAAAGGTCCTTTCCAACCTCACCCATTCTATGATTCTGTGATCTTGTGCAACGTGATTGCATGATGTAAACAGGAGAGTCTCCGTAAAGAAGCAATTTCCTGAAGGTTTTGCCATGCAAGAAGTGTAATATGCATTTTTTCTATGAACTAAAAATCCAGATCAAATCAGTTTGTCTTTAACAAACAACATGCAGTGTAAACAAACACCAACAATCTTAGCAAACAGAACAAGCCCCATGCCAAATCAAACCTGTTACATGGAGCTATCCAGAAAAATATTCCAGGGTCTCAAAGTGCATGGGTATGTTGATACCTTTTGCTATTTTTTTTTTCTTGACACTTTTAAAACAAGTTAGGAATTGGTTAGAAATTTGGTAGAACATTAGATGAGTAGGACTGAATAACAACACAAACATATAGCTACACTCCGCACTTTACCTATACCTCCATCTCCTTTTGGAAACCAAAGGAAAAGAAGAGGCCCTATAAAAATGGATAAAAGAGTAGAGCTGGTGATGGTTTCTGCAAAGGAACCATTGCAGAGTTGAGAGGCTGCAGCCGTATGTTCCCATGCTGACAGTCTTTCACAAGACATGATTTTGTCTTTGTCCTTCGCGCCACAAGCTTCAGTGAGGCCCAGCCTGCCTAAAAGTATTGAGAAAACTGTGCAAGCAGTTATGATGCTTTACATGGACTCGTCTCTGCTTACAGTGGTTAACAGAGATTAGAAGAACGAAGGCAGTAGGAGGGGGAGGAAGGGAGAAGGACAATGGGGCTATCTTTTTACGAATTAAATTCCCAGAAATCTGGGGCTTTTCAGAGTTCAGTCTGGGAAATGCTACATTTGTAGTAGGGAAATGAAAGCATTTGACAGATTAATCAAGGAATTTCAACTGTTGGCAACTGATTCATACACTATAAATACCTCTCAACAGCAGTAGGGTGTTATATAGATGTTGTGTGTGAGGGTTAATGATAATTATGTGTTAGACTCTACATGTATCTGACTTCTTGCAATGGAATTTATTGCAACAGAGAAGCTAATTCACGAAGGAGAAGGTAACCAGTGCATTTTGCTTCTTTTCCTGCTTCGTAATCAGACTGCAATTTTCTATAATGTTTTCATTATCAAGAATTGCTCAATTAATTCTTTAAACTTTACAGATGAAGCGTGAATTACTTCCTTCAAATATTCACTCTTGGAGGTCTATTGATTAGTTCACATTAGCTAGATAAGTAAACAGCAGTGTTTCTGGTCTCCATCAGGCTGATACTTAAGAACCTTTGGCTCAAATACTTGATTATGAATCCAGAAACGTGGACCATGAATACTCCAGCATACAAATTTGACTTTTGTTTTGCACAAACATACATCATGCTCCCAATCACTTTGACTTTCAAAATGGCACGATTTTGTTGGACCTCTGGCAAGAATCAAAGTCAGTGCAGTAAGCTTGCAACATTTGACATTTTACCTCCTGGAATCAAAATTTTCCCCCTCCCCCCTTTCAAGATGGAACTTAAGAGCCACTGAAAATATCTATGAGACGTAGAGCCTCAGAAGAAAGTGAAAAGTAGTCCCTCTTTTCATTTTAATCTTCACCTTTCAGTCATTTTTGTAGACCCAACACTGTAGTTGTCCCAGCAGTGGGATATCTGCAAGCTACCTCAGCACCTGGGGAGTGCGGCACACTGAGCAGTGTGGCTGTGGGCCCTCACAATGGCACTTGGTAAAGAGACAGCCTGAAGAATGAAATTCATTTTGTAACCCCATATTTTTCTTTTATTGCCCACAACCATAATATTTTACTTCACTGAAATGGTATGCAGGGAAAAGAGGAGGGGGAGATAGAGATATTAATGATGTAATGGAAGAAATTACTTTAAAATAATTCTAACAAAATTGATTTTCAATTGTTATAGTTCTTGCTTTTTATTTTTACTTGGGCTTAAGTCTTTAGTGGCCATATTTTCAAGCTCAAATCTAGCACTTCACCAACCTCCATTCAACCAAAAAACCCAGCTCCCAGAAATACATTATCAAGTGATAACACAGCTCTAGAGTCCACAGGACTGCCAATCTTCAAACCTAACAGCTGCAAACCAGATCTATTTAAGGTCTGAAAATGTTTCAGGTAATGGATGAGTCAACAATAATTTTACCAAGGAGCAGAGGGGGAAAATACAGGATGACAGGGTAAATGATATTTTCACGTATGCTTTAGTTAAACCCAGCACTCTTCCTGAAAAAAGTAGTCTTTCCCTCTGTGTTGCTCACTTCTGGCCACCTATCACAGCCTCCTCTTTGGTGACTTGTTTCTACAGGATCTGTCAGAATGGACTGATCACCTGATGCGCAGATTTAAAATGTCTAATTTTTGCCAGATCAATCTTAATCCTATTCCTGTCCCCCAGCCTGGTGTAGGCTGGCCTTTTCCTCTAAGCCTCATGAGACCTGCAACCCATAGCTGTAAAGATGAGACTAAACTTTCCTCCGGGATGTGAGGGAGTTTCTCTCTTGAGCACTGCCCTGGCATCTGCATCCTCAAAAGAGAAGGGAAAGCATTAACCCTAAAGGCGCAAATCCTCTGGCATGCACCGTGCAGGGGGTGGGTGGCAGCAGGAGCTGCCCTGGCACTGATCTTGCCAAAGGTACTCAGTTGTGATGGGGCTGGGGGGAGCAGGGAGGGTGGGAAACAGGCAATTCACTCTTCAGGTTGCCAAAAATGTGTAAATGACTATCCAACATACACAATGCAGGAATTACTCCATTGCACAGAACAAGAACAAGACCTCACAGAGCAGCCAAACCAGCCATAAAAGCTCCACATAATTACTTCCAGGGGGCGCAAAAAAACTTTTACACTATGAGATTAAGGACAGACATGAGTCTACTTCCCACATACTTCCTTTGCCACTGGCTTCTGGGAGTCTGTGGGCAAATCATTTCACCTCCCCAGTGCTCATCTTCCTCTTTCATAGGAAGACGGTAGGACACAGGAGCCCCTGCTGAAAGTGCCTTGATATTTTCAGGTAGAAAACGGTGTGGGTGAGATGTTGGTGCCGCTGCATGTGCTCAAATCTGAGAATTTGGTAGCGTGCCTCTGCACATTGAATAATTTACCATCATCAAGAGAGGAGATTGAATCCTGATGTCCTTATTTATAAATAGGAAATTCTTATTCTGAAACTCTTACAAGTGGGAATCACCAGCTCCTAATGACTCTGACAGGCGTTGAGGCGCAGCTTCATCTCAGAGCATAAGCCCCACTTGGCCTCCAAATAACTTGGACACATGGGTAAGTGCATTGATAATTGAGATTTGTTTTATCAGTGGAACAGGAAGCATCAGAATGTTCTAAAAATTATTTCAGTGCAGGATTATTTTTCATCCAGAAACAAACAGCTTTCTCGTAAGAAAGCCGCCGGCAGAAGTGTTGCCCTTCGTTTTACAGGGTGATGATCTTTTGCACATACACCAAGGCCTCAAACAAGGCCTGTAGCATTGTAGGATATTTACTAAAAAAATCAGGTACATTCAAAACATGAAGCAAATACACATATAGTTACAAACTAAGGAAGTTATCCTCCGTGCCGTATGATTTGTTACTGACATGCTAGCTCTTTGGAGAAATCTCTGACCAAATTAGAGATGATGGCAGAATTTGAATTACCTGACAAAAAACATCTAAGATTTTTCGCTCTCTGTTGTTGCTGTTATCCTTCTAAACCTCTAAGCACTGCACTGTAGATACTTTTTCATAGTACACAAAGATACTGGAAGAGATTTTTTTAGGGGGGAGGGTCAAATTAGTATTTTTATGCAGGACACAGTAGCATACATCTTCCAGAACTCCATTCCTTTTAAAAGCACATATAAGATAATACAGTGCAGTGTATTGTCTCATACCCCTACTCCTTTTTCATGCCCAAAACATTCTAGAACAATCCAGCAGTTAAAAGTACCAAAATTAAGGAGACTACATCTCCTAAGGAGACTTGTTTTAAAAGTCTATCTTCCTGATTCATGATCTTGTCAAAGACGTAAACTATTCCTTACTATTTTGAGATATTGAGAAACCAACAATAATTTTAGAGATATTAATACAGAAAACACTTTTTATCAGAGGAACCTGGACCCAGGTAGACTTTTTTTTTTCCTCCCAGACACAGGTTATTCTCTGAGTTACTGCCAGGTGCATTCAAGGAAGTGGTATGCCGAAGAGAATCGAAAAGCCAACATCCTAATTTCTTATGCCAATACTTCAGGTGCCATTTGACAAATAAAGTGTTGAGAACACTACCTTAAACAACAGACAGGCAAATGCTAGATGTTTTCCAACAGTGACAGGTGCAAGAAGGCTTGAGGAAAGTATTCATTATGGGCAAGGCTCAAATTAGGTACTTAAAAATTGTGGCTTAATTTAGGTCATTTATCATTCTCCTCAAAGGCCCTTTTGTACAATTGAATTCTGAAGTGCTTCGTTTGCTATTAGATCATCGCAGCTGCTGTAGTATCACTCAAAGCAGATGTTTCACAGACTGAGAGCGCCCAGCTTGTTTTCAGAAATGCAATAACTGCAAGTTTCTCCCTGGCATTTCTGCCCATGGATGTGAATTCGGCCGTGCAGGTGCCACTGTGCTTAGCCACTCACAAGGGTGGCCGACCCCAGATCGATTCCACTCCGGGGACACTTGTCATAAAACCAGAGATACACACCCTGAGTTTCCAACTGTCGCTTTCCTTTTGAAACAAGTGGATAATAAATCAGCTTAGATAATTATTGAACAATTTCAACTCTCTGCTGTAGACTGAAAATAAGACGCAAATGGTTCTCCTTGACTTTGTAATGTTAGAATTATTCCCTGCGTGGTACTTGTGTAAACTGCAGACTCATCTCACAAGCTAACAAATCATTCCTTTGAGACAGAAACACTGCTCATCTGCATACGACTCCTCCACCTACATGGTAGTGTGCTATTGCACAACTCACAAGTAGGACTGTGGTACTGAGAGAACAGAGAGAAGTCAGTAAAGAAGTTATTTCGCTATTTCAGTTAACAAACAAAACTTCTAAGAATTTGCCTCCTCTGCACAATGCTTTAACAGCATTGAAAATTCTTTGGCAAAAGAACCTGTCTGAAAAGAATGTGTCTGTAATTTTGTGGCAGGGGAAACAGTTGGTTTGCTTATAAGATGTAGAAGGTAATGGGAGAAATACATGCTTAAAATGAGCAAATGCAACACAGGTCAAATAGCTCTTGTAAAACTACTCATTAATGGGAATCCTAGACTGTGAGGCACCTAAAATCAGTAAAGTGCAGAATTAGCTCAAAACTGGCAGATCAGCTCCATCTTGCATGACATCTATTTAGTTCTATTAAGTACTAGGACAGAGACATTTAACAGATACTACAGTTCTCTATTTAGAAGGAACTAGGATGACATAATCATATCCTTTGAAGGCAACAAAGTGCTTTCCAGTCCATTAGTAACTGAGAACGATGTCATTAGACAATATTCACTAAGGAATTAGGCATTAAAAGAAGTTTAACTCCAGGAATAATGATAATTTTCACTCAAAATCCTAGAAGCTTTGTTTGAAGAGATATCTGGCTTTCTATTATTTCTAAGAATTGCAAAACTAGGGATATTTCAAAGGAAAAGAGAGTGCTTATAAGATGCTCGTAAGAAAGGCTCACAAGATAATACAGGTAATGGTAAGGCAGATAAATCAATACAAAAAACCACAACAAAACAAGGAATAAGTAATGCTTTAAAGGAATATAATCCTATGAAAGACCATCATCACAATGTCATCTTTAATAAGGTAACAAGTTTGGTCAATAAAAGTAACCGATCTGTTAAAATTAGACTTTTGTGAGATTTTTGACCTTGCTCTGCAGATCTCCCAATTAACAGTGCATAATAACAAAGGAAACGTTAAACAGATTCACACCTGTCTACTTCTCATGTCCCAAAAAGAAGGGCAGCAACAAATCACTCCTAACCAGCTTGCTTTATTGGGAATTTTTAGGGATCTCTTCTAGGCAACTATCTATTCAACTCTCTTTTCAACGGACTGGTTTAAATGTGACCACTGATGATAACGTTGTTGTAGTTGATACAAGTGATGATCGGGATCCTTGATAAAGTCCTCTGAAGAAAAATAAAGTGCTTAAAATACATTGAAATCTTAGAACGAACATTGAGATCTACAAAATCGGTTGGGAGCTGTTGGCCACTCCATACAGCAAGACACTTAAAGATGTCAGATTGGTTATCTCTGCAAAAACTTAAAAGGACATTATTAAAGAATCTTAACTTTGAGATTTGTTTAATCCAATTAACAAAGGCACAATAGAGCAAATAGCTGGCAATTAAATCCATTTCAGTGAAAACAAATAACGATGAGATCAACATATCCAGAAGTACGTCAGATCAACCATTAATATACACCACCGCGGGACACGGTGCAGTAACCTCAAGTCACAAGTTTATACCTTTCCAGAAATTATGTGTTATGCCAGCACAAGTTACTAGGCTCAACACACAGTTAACTGTGTTAAGTGTAATGGCCTGTGGAAAACAGGAGTTTAATCAAATTGATGTAATAGTCCCTTTTGGATTAAAACACTGGGAATTTAAATCTGGCCCCAAAAACATTAGGAAGAAAAAAAACACCCTCCACAACTTCTTAAAATAAACCCACCTAATATCCTCACCACGATTCCATACTATAATCTGCCACTTGAAATTATTAACATCTCTAGAGTCCAGCTTGTTAAATAAGGGAGAAGAATTGCTGGCTTTGTGCCTAGAAACCCTAAGCTCTTTGCAACAGCAACTCCGGCAATAATGCTTTTAGTTGCCATAGACTTTAACCACAGCCCGTCCTTTACCCCCACTTTCCAGAGTTAAGTAGGGATGACGCTGATATCCAGCAGAAAATTTGAATTTCCGGTCGGCATGGTCTCTTGCACTAGCTGTCAGTTGTGGATGAGGCAGAGGATTTATCCCCATCCTTATGAAGTCCTAAAACAATCATGAAAATAATTTCCTCTGCTTTCTAAACCCTCAAGGAACAGTTTCTTGGAAAGCACTTCCATATGGTAGTAGGTACAGGAGAAGACTCATTTGGCCAGAGCCTCCCTCTCTCACAGACAGCATAAAGGTCCAAGATGATTACTATTAGGTCTTGAAGAGTAAAGTATACCAAAGGCACTGATTTTCTCCTTTTGCCTAGATACTCCCACTTCAGGAACTTCCCCAGTAACGACTAGAGAAATATATAGGATTCATTAAGGCTGAAGCTTTTCAACTCTTTTTGGCTGATTACTCATTAAAACAAGAAACGTGGATATTAAACAGAGGAAATTTTCATTATTCAGAAATGTAGATACAAATTCCTGATTCACCTACAGCAGAAGAGGAAGAATGCAACAAAGTCCCTCAGTTAACTCAATGCTGTGAGGTTTTGTCGTGTCTGTTTTAGGCAGGAGTTTCTGGTCATCCTATACAATTGTAATATTTCACCTGCTCTGCGTAGAGACTAAATTCATTAATATATGAAAACCTAAAGACATACTGACATTCATTGCCCTGAAACACATTGTTAAATTGTATACGCAATACATGAATGAAATGTCTCTGAATCATACTACCCAGTGAAATTAGATTTTATACAATAGAAACCACAGTAAAATTTGGATTTTTTTTTTTAAAGTGTGAGATACAGACTAGTTTGCAAAAGACTACTTATCTCACCTTGAAAAATAATCACCTTCGAGCACTTGTATCAGTTTGATCATTTCAAACTGAAAATTGATGAAGAGCCATTTCATTCAAAGCCTTACATGTGGTGTGAATCTATTTATGAGTGATGGAGAAAACGACGAGATTTCCCTTTCTCATTTACCTAATCTCCAAATCCTATTCATTTCACAGCAGGGGTAAAACCTCGGCCCTGCACAAGTTATTTGGCATTCTGACATCAATCTCGTTGGGGTCAGCATGCTGTTCAGCACTTCATCAGGTGCTCTGGAGTGCCAAAACTAAGGATACCTGGGCAGGTGGGAAAAAAGACAGATTTTCTATCAGGCAAATAGGTGATTTTGGCTCAGCTGGAGTTCAGCAGAACAACAGGAGGAGGCCTGAGCACAGCTCTGGAAGGCTCAGCATGGGCTAGTGGGATTAATTACATTTTAGGGGGCTCCAAGTAGAACAAGGGGTCTCAAAAAAGGCATTGGGGCTTTCTTCAAGCAAGAATATTCCCTCTCACAGAAATCTAATGTCCTCTAACTCTGTGCTCTTGGGTGGCTGGGTAAGAAGAGAAGGAAAAAAAAAAAAAAGAGAGAGAGAAAGAAGAAAAAGAAAGAAGAAAAAGACAGACCAAAATGCCAGGATCACCTTTTGTGTCCTACTGGGGCAAGAAAAGGAGAACAGGATCTGGATCTAGAAACAGCACTGGAGGAGAGCCCCCAGAAGGCACTTCGCTATCTTTTACACTGAAGAAATGGTTTTGCACTCGCTTTCTAACATTTGTAAATTCGGTTGGTCTCAACGTCATGGAGGTACATTGGAAAAGGAAGTGTCCATCTTTCCTCTGTAACTTGAATGGTGAATAATTTCAAGCAATAAAATGCAGGGTGATCATGTCAATAAGGCTAAAAATGTAATGGATATATAACACAAACCAAAGAAATAAATACATATATTGTTTGAACAGTTTCCCATTTTTAAACATTTTAGTTGCTCTGCAGCTGTTTTATACTTCACCTTCAGTGATTGCAAAATAATTTTCTCTTTTTTTCTGACCCTGCCAACTGGGAATATGGTATATTTTTTTAGAACTTTTGAGGCAGAACTATTACATACACCTTGTGTCAAGTTATACACAGACACGAGAAAAGGCATGGCTGGCAGCCACTATGACAAGATATCCTCAGAGTGGGGATTCTCAATGCTATGTGAAAAAATTCAAAATAAACAGGGACAAGATCCATTTGAGGTCTTTAGCATTTACAGGACTAGAGAATGAATTCTTGCTTCAGTATATCTAAGCTTATTGCAGTTTATTGCAGAATTTGTGACTCTGCAATTAATCAAATTTAGCAACTTTGATTTCCTTTGTAAAGCAGAACGCGTTTAAATGGAATCACCGGGGAGAGGTAGGAAGAAGTTCATAATAGGATGATAATTTTTGCCCAAAACCCTCTTGCAGCTAGTTGCATGATCCTGATTAACAAGGGGTGACTCATACAATTTGGCTAGTGGAGTTGAAAATAAAATCACAACAACATCTGGCTGATATTTAAATGTCAGCAGTGCATGCAACGTAACTGTGATCCCAGAGAACTAAAACCAAACAATCTGAGGTACCTAATGTGATACCAAGGATTTGATGTTCATGCACTGGTTGAAAAGAGCAAGGGGAAGAATTAAGTCTATCGCCTGAGAGTACCGATGCATTAAATGCTTCCTGAAATTGGTCATTATATCAACAAACAATTATCTACTACTGCAAATTGGTTTTGGATGGAAGAGGAACAATACTTCTTTTTTTTTTTAATTTTATTCAAGGAAGCTCATACAGGCACTGCAGCTATCTCTAAACACTTTTTCCCATTAATGCCCATGTTCCTTTCTAATGCATGGATTAGGTAAAACATCCATTTAATCTATGGGACAGGCAGTAAACTTGGATATTTAGTGTGATAAAAGTATGTCAAGAGCTTTATTTTCTCAGTCCTGAGAAGTTAGGGGAGTTTCTCTCTGATGGTTATTATCTACCTTACTGAGGCTAAACTAATAATCGATTACTTCTGTAACATTTAAGGCCTGACAATGTTTTTTTGGACAGGACTAATCTGCTTCTTCAGTTCACATAAATAAAGTTCAGCAGTATCTATTTACTAGTACCAGCTGCTGTCTTTCCTCCTTTTGCTCTTTACCTCTGGAAGAGTAAACTGTGCTGTGGTCACAAGAACAAGGAAGTGAAACCATTTACAGAATTTCAGAAAGTAGGAACATAGAAGTCTTTCTCATCGAATCTGGGGACATCAAAGCAGGGCACATCACTGTAAAATACAGCTATTAAGCAAATTGTATGAGGCAACCTAGGAAATCCAGGAGCTGAAAGAATCGAAAGGGGCAGGAGGGTAGGCAGAAAGATTCAAAGAGAGCACAAGTAGTGGTCTTGCCAAAATGTTTAACAGAAGGAAAATTTATCTTGAAGAACCACTACTGAGCGAGAATTTCAGCTCACACTTCAGAAAATGCTTCTGCATAATCAGCTCACTAGAGTAGGACAATGCTACATGACTAGGAGAATAATCTCAGGCTAATTCCCTTGTTCCAGTCCATTGTTTCCTGTTATTCCAGGTACAGAAAACTTACTTATGGGGTGAAAAAAAAAAAAGAGATCACCTAAGGGACGAAGAGATCATTGAAGGATTTGTGACTGGCAATCAAATAAATTAAATTTAAACATACCAAAAGGTTAAAAAAAGATAGCCTACGTATCAAATCTTCTTCAGTGACCCATAGCAAAGATCATCGTTCTTTGTCAATTAAAGGAAGGAGGATGAAAATATGTAAGTACATCACTGAAAGAATCCAGCACAGATTTTCTCTACCTTGCTATAAAGTTGAAAGCCATTGCTGATTTCAGCAGAATATTCCAATTCATGCAATAAAGGTGAAATTGATAAAAAATTAACTAAAATTTCTCTTTTTCTTAAAAATTAATTAAAATTTCTTTTTCGTGCATCATATTGAAAGAAAAAGCAGACATTAACATCTCAGATTAAAGTTGTCTAATATGTTGGACGCAGCCAAAGCTACTGTGTTTTTTTTTTTAAAGATTTAGGTGCAAGGGGAGGCAGGGGGAAGGGTACGAAATTTCATTTTTCAAGCTTGTGTTTCCAAAGGTAGTTCCATTATTTCAAACAGCTTATTTATTCCAATTATTTTGCATTTTAAGCTATTTATTTACAGAACAAATTGAGAGTCATAAATAATTCTGAACTGAAATAATTCAATGGCCTTTTCTAAGGCTGAAGTTTGTAAATATGTTATAGTACAGATATTTAAGTGATTTGCAGAAATATTTCAACCTTACATTGTTACTTCTTCTAGTACTAGGTACCTCTAGCTTATTTTCAGAAAAGAGTAATCTGTCCAACTTTTTCCATAACAGGCTTTATATGTTAAAACAGTGATTTGCCTGTATACCCCCAGTTCTTCCAGTTTATACGTAATTATTTTATCTTGACTTCGTATGTTTTCATTGAGGGCCTCTTATCAATCCCTCTGTAGCCAAGGCAATGCGGTTTCCTTTTCCAAAAATGAGCCAAGAAAAGGGTTAATAACAAGCCTATGGAGATATAAGGTAAAATACTACCAAGATGTTTCTGTCTCTTAGTTCCTTCAATCACAAGAGGTAGCAACAATCCACTGTTGAGTCTGAAGATATACCAAAATAAGAGTTCTTTTAACGTTTAGTGTTTCTGTAGTTCTATAGAAGAGAACCTACTAAATATAATACTACTTTGTTCATTTTCTATTTTTCTCTCCTTGAGTGTTTCTGGGGCTGAATATGCAATTTCACTTTAAAGGTAGGTGATTGTTCTTATATATCCAAGTCAATTTTAAGTTTAAAGACCTAAAAATGTTTCAAATCATTATGTCTACCACCCTTTTTTCCCCACGCCACAAGACTGAGTTTAAGAACTAATGCCAAAATAATATGGAGATGGAGGGAAAAGAAAGAAAACTTAAAAGTCAATAATAGCGGCATGCATTATGGATTTTACTTTTATTACACCCACCTGAGCAAGATTTTGAAGTTACATTCAACATCAAGATGTAAAGGAGAAAAGAAAAAAAACAATGGCATATCTGATAAAATTCATTTTTGATCATATAGTATAATTTGAAATGATCATTAAAATGATAAGGTTTGATCATTTCAATCATAGAGCAGGTAAAGGTCATCTAATCCAACCACCCTGCAATAAGTAGAAACATCTTCAACTAGATCAGGTTCCTCAGAGCCCCGTCCAACTCGTCCTTGAATGTTTCCAGGGATGGGCCATTTACCACCTCTCTAGGCAACCTGGTCCACTGTTTCACCAACCCCATTGTAAAAAATTTCTTTCTTATATCTAGTCTGAATCTACCCTCTATTAGTTTAAAACTATTACCCCTTGTCCTCCTGCAACAGGCCCTGCTAAAAAGTTTGTCACCGTCTTTCTTATAAACACCTTTAAATACCGAAAGGCCACAATAAGGTGTCTGCGGTGCCTTCTCTTCTCCAGGCTGAACAACCCCAACTCTCTCAGCCTCTCCTCACAGGAGAGGTATTTCATCCCGCTGATCATTTTTGTGGCCCTGCTCAATTTATTAAGGTTTACTCAATAAAATGTGGGTGTGGTTTTATTCCTACTAATACTTCAGAGCATCTTAGTGAGAGTAGGCACTCCAGTTCTTTTGTTAGAGCACCTAATGGAATATCCTTCACCTTTCAGTGACTTAATTAAATTCGATTAGTGAGGCTGAAGTGGACAGGGGTGAGATTTTATGATGTCAAAAATATACTTCTTTTACAACAATAATAAAAAATTCCCTCAGCAGTCCCAGCGTCTATACACAAGCAGAACAGATACAGTAGTACAGAGATGGTACAACATATCTCAAAATAAAAAAAATACTTTAAAAGTGCTATATGACTCAACTATCATTCTTAGCACTCTGGATATTTGGAATGATAAATTGGGTCAGACAGATTGTTTGGTAGATACTACAAAACCCAGAAATTACTAAATGTTCATTCCAGAGACTAAAATGAGTAATCAAGGTATTGCATTCCGTTGCTCTTTTCTTTTTTTTTCAGAGTGCTAAAAAATATCTCTGCTATGACAGCAGTTTTACCTTATGTTCAGAGGCAAATTTATTTTGTGATTAAAAATAGGTCATTTTAAAATTGAGTTCTTCAATAAGATAAAGAACAAACATAAAGCCTGAAATGTCTAGTAACACTATGCAAATGTCTGTGAATAAACCTATAGAAATTAAATAAAAATCACTTGATCAAGACTCAAATGCTCCCCTCACTCTCAAGCCACAAATAGGAATGCAACAAGACAGAAGTATTCTGATCTTGAACATTTTTGTGCTTTCAGAACTACTCATTGGGCAGATTTTTTTTTCAAGTTTTCACAATAAAATTGAGGCTCAATCACACTGGAACAGCTCATATCGTATTAGTTTCCTGTTCTGTTTTCCTCCCACATCTTAAGTCAGCATTTCCTCTGGAATGATGCAAGATATTTTGGCATGGGTCTCTGGGGTTTCTCTGATTTTGACCAAAAGGATAACTTTGTGATAGCAGTTTGTCCATACTGACAGGTTCCATTAAAAGCATGAGCTTTAAAATGATCCTGTCAAAAAACCTCTCAACTGACCTTATTCCTGAATCATGTTTATTTTCCCCTTGGTACACCCTTGCATCATGCATTTTGGTGCTTTCCTATTTTTTCATCCTCCAGCAGTGAAGGTTCCCATATTTTTTGTTAGTCCCCCTGCTGTTTACATGACTTGAGGTGATTGAATCTTTCTGCTCAGGCTTTTTTTTTTGCTGTCTCTAGCTGATGACTCTCAGCATAGCTTCTCCGCTACTTTTTTTTTCCTCTTTCCAACGTTTTCTACTCTTTTCCTTTTAAAAGGACCAAAAGTTGTCCACTCTGCCGCCTCTCTTGCTGCAGGGCTAAGGGCTGAAGGACTGGTCACTATCACTAAACATACAGTTTGAAGTATTTTCTTCTCTTTCTTCTGATTCTTCCAATTCACAGTTATTGTCACTTCACACTTCCTAATAAAGATAAATACTCCCTTTCTGTGCAGACAATGAAATCTTTCCCGATTTAATTTTCTTACCTTTACGAATTATCTTCCTTTTCCCAATGTTTGAGTTGTCCGGTTCATACTGAACTGATGCTCGCTCTGCTTGTTTTTAATTAAAGTGTCTTTCAAAAACTTTAGACACGAAGAAATATAAAACACTTATTACGTTTGGGCAGGTTACATATTTTTAATACTTTTTCTCCAGTATGTTTCTCCAACACTGGAGGATGGTGCATATGACACTATGTTTCTTTGGATTTGGAGTTTATCTTGGAAATTTTTTGGAATTAATCGCCCTTAAGCTTTTCCTTGGAAAAGAAGTGGCACAAACATTGATTTTTTTTGTGGTCTCTGTACTCTATTTCTTATTTTTTAGGAATTGGGACACATTATTTTCAAGGCTATCAAGTACTGCAGAATTTGAAAAGCATTTCCTTTGGAAAAAAAAAAGAAGTTGTTGAAATATCACAGAGAATGATTGTTTCATCTCTCAAGAAAAAGTTGCTGATGTCTCATGGGTAGTTTTGGCAAAACCATCTACTTAGATTAACATCAACTGCTTACTTCCTCCTTTCCTTCCCCCTTCCCCAACTGACTACTTAGTACTAGGGAGACAGGCTAAGAAAATTCTTGTTTTCTTGAGGGTTTGTCTGTTTCTGAAATTATATCTTGTCATTGGAGACCAATAAAACTGTAAAATTCTGTGTAATTTGCTCTTTGATTTGAAAATGACTGATTTTGCAAGCAGAGGATGTGACTTTGTATGGTAAACAATCATCATTCACCCCAGACTCATATAAAATAGTACACGGCTTCAGAGAAGAAAGAAGAAAAAAGCAAAAAAACAACAAGAAAAGAAACCCAGGTATGCGGCAATAGTTACCGGGGCGGAGGGGAAGGAAAGAAAAAAAGTCCTTAAAAGTTAATGAAATTTCACATTATATAATTTGGAATGAATTCCCTTGCTGAGGCTACTTAAGGACTCATAAGGAGTCATTTAATTGCAGGGTCAAATGTGCAGTTGCACACACATTTTGCTTGCTAAAGGCAATCAGTTTAGGAGTCTGTGTCTGAGGACGATCCAGCTCCAGGCACCCTGACAGGCACCTTAAAGCTGCACCCACACCAGCTGTGACCAGGAAATCCCATATCTCAGACTTCAAAAGCATCACTAAAAATATATCTTTAAGCATCATACTCTCAAATTCATTGCAGCAGTAATTTTATACTTAATCTTTCAGCGTAGTTTCTGGCTTAGGTTTGAGGAAGGAGGACAAATAATTTGTTCTACATTCATGTATGTTGATAAATAAATTCTAGACAAAGTATTTTAATTTTCTCCTATTGTGCTGATGATAATTTAATTTAATAAATAATAAAGTTTTCTGTGTAATTTTTTCATGTAGCAACAGCAATCACTGTAGTTTATGTGATTTAGGATCAACTTTAGCTTGGGCTTGTACAGAGATCAGAGTAATAAACTGAGTCATTCTTTATCTCTCTCAGTGAGAATAAAATTTCTTGACCTCTTTCTAAAGTGTTAATTTTTGAAAATTAAACAGAGACAGCAATGAAAATGTCCTTTGCTTGCCAAAGAAATACATTTTCACTTAGCATTTGAGGGTTTCTACTTTTTAACTTAGTTAACAGAAAAGAAATCGCATTTGCCAAGCCACCCAAATTACTGTGAAATGATAATTCAACTAGTTACCGAAGCCTTTTTTTGCAAGAAACTCTTATAAATCTAGTACTTCTTCTATCTTTCTGTGAGTGATGTCTCTTTAAAGGATATTTGGATTTTCTGTTGTAAGACACTTTGGGTTTTGGTGAATGCAGATATGAATTCCCAGAGATGAGCTAAGTGTTGTGAGAAAACAGAAGAACATATACCTTCATGGGTGTCAGCTGTATTGTCAAAATCATCGCTGGACAAATTAACATCCAAATAGTCCTGCTGAGTGGAATAATCAATTTCTTCCCCAGAAATTCTTTGGTTTACAGCCTCAGCAGCTGCACTGGTTTCTGTTTGCCTCCTTATCAGCTGGAACAAAATCTGTTACTGTTTTAGTTTAAAACTTTTATCATTTTCTCTAGTTTTTCGCTAACATCCTATTGCTTCTCCACCTCTGTTATGTTCCTCCACTTTCATTCATCCTATTGGAGTTACCTAGTCTGAAGTCTACTGATTACCAGATTAAAAGTCAACAATATGCTAATACCCTAGACACACAAAAACTTCTGTCATGAGTAAGCTATTGCTATAAAACAAATACACAAACATCACCAAAAGTTTTTATCATGTGAATAACTGATTAGATTGGATACAGCAATAAAGACAAAAAGAGTAGTTTCATTACAGACAGAAAAGATCTTAATATTTAATGCAACACAAGAAATTGAAATAACTTCTCTCTAGAAACTTGCCATATATTTTCTTTAATTCACTGAGATAGTATTTATTTTGGTGAGCACAAGTGATTTCTCACATAGGGGTAGATAAAGAAAATTCTTCAACCTCGTGAGAAAAGAAGAGATGGGAGAAAAAGCCTCAGGGCATATGGCAACCTGTCAGCCCGTGAAATGAAGAGTGATATGAACTGGACACATGGTCCAAACCCCTCCTGGCAGAGATACTGCATTAGCAAGGCAAGGTTTGAATGGCTCCTCATGCCAGGAAGGTCGCAAAAGCAAAATGGGACTAAGCCCTCTTGATAAGAGCACCCACGCTAGTCAGATTTTAGTTTTGCACCTGCTGTTTGCAACCTCTGCTGCTAAGATGCTGTCAGTGCTTTCCTGTGAATAGGAAAAATTTCAGACCTTTGTCATTGCTGTCAGTGTCTTTTATCTGTCTTCCATCCTTGCTTCTGTTTTTCGAAGAGTCTGTTTTGCTGCCTGTTCACTCTGCACTCAAAATGCTCTGCTTTGAACTTCTGCTGCCTTCACCCACTCCTCACTGTCTGTCAGATACATCACCTAACCTTTACCGATATCTCTGATCTCCCCCTCAGGGTGACCAATATTCCCCTTCTATAACAGGACAAAGCCTAATTCTCCTTTTTTTCTTTTCTTTTTTTTTTTTTCAATTTAATTTATATATATTGATTACTTGAATTACTGGATGTAAAATTTACAAACCAAGATTTTAAAGTGCTGCTTGAAAAAATCTATTTGGGTTGTACTTCTTGAAGAATTTATTATTTTTTTTTTAAATATTGACTCCCAACCTGTGAGAAAATAGGAGTTCCCTTTTATTTCTCCCAGACGAGGCACTCAAAATATTCAGACAGACAAAAATGATGTAAAAAACCCCTAAGGTCTCTGCAGTTTACAAAAGCAAAGTTGGATGAAATTAGAAAGAACTTTGAATCTTAAATCTAATAAAATTATTTCCCAAACCACTCTTTCATTTTTCATAGTATTACATTTCCCTTCACTGGCAGGCTGTTACCCTGTGAACTGTTGAGTCTTTTGCATTTGTAGGACATAAAAATTTTCTACCCAAGTCCTCAATGTACTTTACAAGTAGCCATAGGGTTTTGTTACTATGAATCAGAAAATAATCCTCATTTTATAGATGAGTAAATAGAGATGAACAGTCATAATATTCTGAAGGTGGCCTCCAGTTTTGACTTCTGAGTCCTATCAACTGGGCTAGCAACAAGTACAAAAGTTAACATCTCCCAAAACATACAGGGAGCTTCTAATATATGTTAGTTATCAAAATGTTAATGTTAAAAAATAAAGAATGAGGTAAGCGAATAGCGAGGGTTCTTGAGAAGTCTGAGAAGGCCAATAAAGAAGGACAACCAGAAAGCCCAGCTCCAAATTTTGTTACTTTAAAAACACGACCACCCATTGCAATCTCCATGATTTTTAGAAGTACCTATGAGCTGAAATGAACCAAATCATGCTTTCTTTTATTAGTATGCTCAGGAATAAGATTATCCTATGATAATAAATTATCAAAGGAAACTTCTAGCTCAATTGTCTCCACTGAATTTATACAGTGAACACTGGGAAAAGCCACCCCTCTTCGGATCCCGTTTGAAAGAAAAATAGTGGCACAACTAAAAATAATTAAAAAATGAAATTAAAAAAAAATCTTTAACACCCAAGACAAAGTTGTCATAAAAGTCAGTGAGGAAATAGTAAATCATTAAAATGATCAAATAAAATTAAATGGAAGCATCTGGCTGAGACTCTTACTGCTTAATGGTTTCCCCAACTCCTGGTCAAAAGTGTCCCTGACAGTGCATTTTCCGGAATTTTGTTCAACTTATTCTGAAATGACATAATCAGCAGGAGTCACATAGGGCAGTTCAGTGTCCCCAGCAGTAATACTTACAAGTAACACCCTGTGGGCATCACCATACTCAACTTTATCTGAAAACTAGAACTAAATCAGCTACCTACATGTGGCATGTTCCCTATAAGCCATGATACAAGGACCTCTAGTCTGGCACCCCTTACTGCTCAGAGCATTTTTCCTGCTAGTTGGTGCACCTTTTCTCTTCAAACACAGACCTGTGTGCTTTGACAATTTATGACATGGAACCAATCCGAGTCCTTAAAGTCAGCATCTCACTTTCACTATTTCAGAGCACGTATTTCAGCCCTTGTACAAAGCCACAGCATGAGCAAACAAAATAGCATGGTGTGAAAGCAACCACTACAACACTTTGCAATCCACAAATGGAGGAAAATCCAGGATGTTTTTCCTTTCTCAAGCAACAGATTCTTCCCTCTTCCACAAACATATTTCCACCATTAAACGTAAATATCCCCACAAATATTATATATTAGCCCTCCTAGATCTTTGAGAATTTTTACAGGTAGTTGAAAAGAAACTCACAAGGAGTCACTTTTGCAGCAGTGTCTTCTACAACACTGTTTTTTAAGTTGAAGAAATAACCTGTGAAGCGTTGAGTTTCCTCATTCCCATGGAGTCAAAGAGCTGCCTGACACACACTTTATACCTCAGGGTTATGGGTGATAATAAGCTCACATGATCCACAAAGAAATGTAGACTAAGAAAAAAGGTTCTCTTTAAAATACCACCAAAGTCCTGTCATAGGAGTCCAAAATGCTCATTGAGACCTAGATGTGGTTTAGTTTTCAAATAAAGATCCCTGTTTGGGGTTGTCTTTTAGTTTTGTTTCACTGTAAACGTAACCATTGCTAGTAGTTTATTTTTGCTGTTAGACAAATCCCTGCCACAGCTCCCTTCCATACTCCTCAAACACCTTTGTAATTCTGCGGAAACTGAAGACCATGTAGACCTCTTCACTGTATTCTCCTGAAGAAAAAAGTTTAGCATTCAAAAACTGAAGTAATGATTTTTCCTGTTTGTGGAAGGGTCCGATGTGGATTAGGGAGATGCAAGCCCACGGGGGGTTTCTCTGCTGAGCCTCCTTAAGGCGGACTGGGCTGTACCAGTCAGTGAACCTCTGCAGAGCTGAGTCAGACACAAGATGCCTTCAGTGCTAGCAGGTGTCATAGCCCAAGTTGAAAATACAGTTAAACTCACGTCAACAGCCATGGCAAGCACACCCTGAAGCGGGCTCTCTCTTTGCCTGATTGCAAGGCTGGACATGCGTCCCTGTCGTATTGTCCCCGTTCCTCTCCATCTTTCCCTTCCCCGTCTTTCACCATGAAAAGTAAAGAGAACAGAGAGAGGATTCTGCTGCTTGTGGCCAGCTGAGAGCCTACAGACTCCAGCAGAGAGGGGAGAAAAGCCCAGCACTTCACTCCAGGCTAGCAGAGGCAAGTGCTGCTCAATTTCCAGCAGACCTCTTCCTCCAGATGCCTAAATCCTCCCGTATTGAATCACGACCCTGTGGACCTAACTCGGGGGTGCAGGGTTGAAGCGTGAGAGAAGATAGCTCAATTATTCAGAAGGACTTGGATATCTAGGCCTTAGCCCAGACATTTCTGCATGCGCTCAGTGAGTTACACTGAGTTCACTAGGTATTAGATGAAGCTGATTAGAAACTGAAAGAGGAATTTCCATTTTAAACTTATTTAGTAGTCAAAATTTGATGTTTTAAAAGAAAGACCTAATTTGGGACTTGCTCCTTTATATCTTTGAAGGGTATGTCAGATAATCACTTATTATATATATTCCTCACGCACTCCTGACAAAGTCACAAATTATTTAGTCAAATAAAGCAGGTCATAAACGCTCCCTTAAAAATAAAATCACATTTTGAATTAGTGTCCTACGTGAAATAAATGTGCTATACGTATATCCATATTTGGAATCTAAGAGAAGCTTTGCACATCTCTGCTGAAGGTACTTAAAATTGCCATATAAGGAATATAAAGAAAAATACATTTGAAATAACAAGCTGAAATTAAACCACTTATAGGCAGATAAGCCATTTCAAATGAAATAGCGTAGCCAATCCACAGAATAAAACACACAAAGAATTTGCAATGAATCTCTCTGCAGTTAAAATTTCTACTTACAATTTGACTGTTTTCACTCCTTTAGCACAGCTTGCTAATTGCTGGAAATACCCTAAGAAAACCTTTTTGGTTTTTTTTAACCTATATTTCCACTTCTTACTAAGAACAGAGAAATTTGGATGAGGCTTACCCTTTCCAGAAGCATTCACTAAGCAGAATCATTGAACATTACGTGCTTGTTTTATTACTACTATTGGCACTGGTATTGATGTGATCCCAGACATATGGGGCCCTTGAGGGAGTCCTAGCCCCTCCGCTGTATTTGCCTTAAATTGAGGCACAAGTACATTGTAAAATGTAGCCTATACCCTCCTTCAAAACAAAATATCTTCACAGACTCCTCCATTCACACCAAAACTGTGGGAACGTATTTCTATTTTGGCAGGTTATCTGAGAAGTTTCATGCATGGAAGATGCCCGTAAACAGGGAGGCAGGCGGGCAATGCCAGCACAACCGTAACTGTAATGTAAGGTCTGGAATACGGCTGCTTAGCAGCAAATTGTAAACCATTCCCTTTAAAATGGGGTATGATCGGACAACTCATAATTCTGTGCAGGATTTCGCCTGTAGCTGCGGTCAGCTCTTTCACTTGATGTGTTGTTAGTTTTGGCAATGGCACACGCACCACCAGGTGGCTGTCAGAATCAGCTGGGATTTTTATTTGATTGAATAGCTTTACTTGATAAACAGGTACCAGGATGCCGTGGAGCTATGCCATTCTGGATGCAGCCCTACACAAGTACGTTCATCGCCTTCCGCTCTGTCAAATATGGATCCACATCTGGAGCTGGGAAATTGCTTTTTGTTCTTTTCGTCATTTAATTTCTTAAATAAAGCCAGGAGGCGTCCTCAGACTTGCATCAACAATGACACAGGTGGGAGCTCACTCCTGAGGACACTGGGGAACGGGGGATCCATGGGCATTCTGTTCTCCTGGGGCCCCAGGAATTCATCACTGGTGGTGTCATAGATCTTACAGCTTCAGGGAAAGAAGAGATGTCCTTCCTGAAGGACACTATTAACTGTTGTTGTTAATTTAACACATGCTGACTGAAGGACAGAAATGCCCTCATAATATTTGGCTGTACTTTCCCTGACTGTAAGTCTATGCATGTTTTAGATTCTCTGCCTCCTGCCTTTTACCTGCACGGCTCCAAAGCCTAGAGAATTATAAATACAGTGGTCCTTAAACTGTCTCTCTTTTTGACTGTTTTTAAATATGATTAAACAATTATTATTACTCCTTTTTTTTTTTTTTCTGAGTACTAATCTGTGAAATGAGTAGCAAATTACAAGATTGTGCACCTAACTGCAAGAAACATAACTTTAGCAGGTTGCAAAGTAGCATACTGAGAAATGTTTGCAACTGTCAGCTTGGATAGTATTGGAAATAACTGTGTGAACACCACAGAGTTTAAATAGTATTTCTTTCACTCTGATCACGTTTTGCTGAGGGATAGTCTTCTCACTCAGTGAACAAGCATTAATTTTTCTAAAGGCAATATTTGCAAAAGTGTGTTCAGAACAGGAATTAGTAACACTAGTTATACACAATAATATTAATGTTAAGTAGCTATACATCTGAAAAGGAGAGGTTTTGTTCTTATTTTTTAGATTTGAAACACAACTATGTCATAACCAGGTGAGGGGGAAACAAAAAAAAAAAATCAGTCAGAAAGGTTGAGCTTTCAGAAGATCTTACATTGTCCTAGGTTATAGTTCTGTTTACAGCTTCACTATATGCTTGGCATTTATAACTATCTTTCTTGAATTTACTCTGCACCGTAGCTATACACACAGGCAATTATTTCCTCCATGACTTCCCATAAAATCTATTATTTTGATGTTATAATTGCTTTACCACCTTAGCAAACCCATCCTTCAGCTGAGCCCTTCTTTTACCTTTTAGGGATGTCTGCTAGCTGGTTTGCAGACACACACTGCTCTTGCCCAGAGATGATCCATGGGGGCAGACAGGAGGAAAGGAAGAAAGGTGGGGGTGAGGGGAATGTCCAAAGAGCGGTACTGTGTAACGGCTGTGATAGAACATACTCCACAAACACATACAACTCCTTTCTATTGTATACTGCAGGTGCACCACACGTGAACTAACCGGCAGACTCAAGGACAATTTTTCATGCTGTGCGTGCATATGACATGTACCTGACATTGGCTGTAGGATCCCATCTTTGTGTTTGACATTTGAATAACACACCTGGAGAACTGTTGCTGCCGCAAAAGGAGAAGAAATAGCAATACTGCCCTTTAGTAAGAGAGGAATTTGTAACATTGTCATTTGGCAATGGTGTGTGCACTTTATCTCTTTGCAAGAAAACGAGGATGAAGATGTTAAAAGGAAAAAGAAGCTGCCAAAAAACCCTAGGCCACAGTGAGGAGCACGGTCTGTGAAACACTTGGTAGCACAGTGCTCATCTCAATGTCCACTGCTTTTACATAAGTTGCTTTCAGATAAGTTGCCAGCTGTATGTAGACAGATAAAAAGTTTTCCTTCTAGCACAGAGACTTTGACAGAAAGCTCTAGTTGCTCCCACTATGGTAACAGAAAAATTTTCTTACTAATTTCCTGAGGCTGCAGGAGCAAAGTAAAGATATTTCCAAAACAACACTGTCACAAAAGGAAGAGGACAGGAGAACAAGGAGGAGACGTGGGGCTCACCAAAACCACTCGTCTTCCACCGAAGGAGTGCACATGTCCCAGCCTAAACTGAAGGACTCTGGGGCATCAGAGCTTTGTCTTTTACCTTGGAAGGAAAACAAATCTGTCCTCAAATCCAGGGCTCTGCTGACGACTCTGCAGTGGGAATTTCATCTTTTTCCTTCCTGCCTTGTCTGCTCCCCTGGGAGGGCGGCTAGCCCCCAGGAAGCTCTGTGATGGGAAGCAAAACCCAAGGCACCCAGCAGGTCAAACCATGTGCATATATTTATATCTGGTTTTAATGGAAACTAGCTACCTTTAAGCTACAAATTAAGACCATCTTAATGAGCTTGAGTGGCTTCATTCTCAATTAAAATTCTTGCCTTGCTGAGATGAGTCTGACTGCTCCTCCTGCCAAGCTGCCAGACGACAGGACTCGGAAGCGGCCCCTCTTACCTGTTCTGCCCCGCACCAAGCACCTCCTTCTGCCAGCGGCAGCCTGGTGGAGTACCTCTCCTGAACAGCAGGCACCCGGCCCCTGCCAGCGAGAAGCCATTCTCGCATCCGCTCTCATTACTGGCGCTTCCAAATGCCAGCATGCAAAAAGCCAAACACATGGGAATTGCCAGGGAGGGGGACCGGGAAGAAAGCGTCATGGACGTTTACAAAGCAGATATGGAAGCAAGTGGGCAGCACCAGCACCTCATGAGCAGCACTCACTGGGTGAAGGGTTGCTGATAAATAACAATTGACTGTTATTTTTTTTGGTTGACAGACATCTTGGTTGCCAGCAGCTGAGCCATAATGTAGGTTGGCTGCCATCCTAACAAACTGCAGGTGGACCAGGGGTTGAGGTGATGCCATTACAAATTATCATCTGCTAGATCAAAGTGCATGGGGAAGAGTTGCAGGTGTGCTACGCTAATACCTACATCTATCTTTCAAGTCATTTAATGATCAAATCTAATGGGGCTTCCATATCAGTATGCTCTCTTGGACCTCAAACACTTTAATGAAACTTAATGCATCACATATTGGCAGAATTCACATGCTAGATATACAACGCTCATTTTTCCTTCTTAATACTCACGTCACCTGTGAGTGGTGAATACATAAGATGATATTGTGTGTAGAGGCACAGGGAGCAACATCCAGCCTCAACGGTCTTGTGAAATCTGAGGTTTTGGTTTGTCCTTTTCTTGGCCCCAAAATACAAAGTGATATATCTAAATGGGGTTTCACATTCATTAATGGAGGCTCAACTAGGCTTACGTTGTTTTTTAAGTTACCTGTTTTCGGCAGCTTATTCTTACTGCTTATAGTCATCTAGGCATTTCCAGCCCTCAATGTATTTATCCACCAGACACTACAAGTGAAACACAAAACTATCATTTGTCATCCTCACTTTCATGTCATGTGAAACGGAGACAAAGACAACCCGTGATAATGCCCTCTGCCACAAAAAAGTCTATAGCAAAGGAGGGGACTAAACCTATCAGCCCTGAAACAGTCTTGTGCTTTCAGACTGTCTTCCTCTCTTCATGGATTTCATTTCATTAGCTCCAAAGAAGCAGACAAACGTTACTCTCTGTGCGAGACTGTGAATTGAGAACTGAGTTTTCTCAATTAAGTTTCATTCATTCGTAGCTAAATGAATTACCACAAGTCAGCTGAACCCTCAGTGTCCATGTGCATGCTCTCAGCAAACATAAGCTAATGCTGGTTAGCTTAATCCTTTTTCTTTTGGGTTTAAAAGAGAATGCATTGCTTTGCAGCAGCCATGAGCTAAAAGCATGCACATGGACAGTTGGTGGGACCACTGGAACAAAATAATTTGTGGAGCAGCCATAATTTGTTAGGGAGTCAGAGCCTTGAGAGAGACCTAGCACAAACATTTGACTGTTTAGTTTTCAGCATAATCTGAATACAGTGATGAAATTTTTTGCTTTTTGGAAAATGAGCTTTCTGATATATTCCCATAAGCCTTAAAAATATTTTGTGGCCTTTTAGTTTTCTTAACAGGCTACTTAAAGTTTTCTCTTGCAGAAAAAAGAAAAAAAAAAAAAGATAATCGAATAAGACTGAAGTCAGAATAAATTCACAATATCTTCAAAGGCACGAGGGGACTGTAGTCAGTCAGGTCATAGCGCTTCCATGCTTTAAGTCTCCCTAGGGCCTTGGCAGCCTCACACTGCACCCAGCCATCCTCCCCCCAGGCCCATGGATGCAGCCAACACCGGAGCTCAGGGGCAAGCAACCCCTTGTCCCACACCTGCCCGGCCCCTGCAGAGACCAGCCGTCTCTAAGCACAGCAGCCAGGACGGGCTACCTCTTGCCAGCTCTGCTGAGTGGGAAACATGTTATTTGGCCCAAAAACGGCGGGTCGGCAGCAGCAGCTTTCTCCCCACCATCACCCGAAACAACTGCAGCTCCTTCCTTGGGGGAGAGGAGGGGAGCGCACAGCCCGTCGCTCCCACTCACACTCCTCGCCAAGCAGCTGTATTTACCCAATGCAAGTGTCACGTTGTTTATTTTTCTTCTAAAAAAAAAACCCTCTGAGAGCATTTAAACTCTAGTTCTTCTCCGCTGCCCGGGTGCCACAGGCACCCCAGGTACCCCTGCTCTGCTCCTCTCCTCTCCCAGCCACGGGCACCCCAGGATGGCTTCTCCCCTTCTCACCAAGGGCCACGGTGATGGGCTGCAGCTTCCCCCGACTGCAACAGATGTTTCTGCTTTTCGGGGCCAAAGGAAACTTTATGAGATTTTTCCTCCCTCTCAGGGAGGAATGCCAAAATAGTCAAGAAATGGGAAATATATAACTTTACTCACATTTCCAAACCAGGAGGGAAATACTGCAGTTGGATTGCTTGAAAGCATACATGAGGCCAAACTCTGCCTTTGAAAAAAAAAAAAGAATGTGAATTGCACCTGTGTAACTCAAACATCCCTATCTGCATAAAGGGGGAAAACCTTCTCTCCATTTCAAGAGATGACATACAATTATTCAAATACTTCAGACAAGGATAAAATAGTTGGTTTTTTTTTTTTTTAAATAATAAATAAATTCTAAGATGGAATAAGGAACATTTTCCTACCCACATCTGGTACTTCATCTTATCACACTGGGATAACGGTGTCTTTGTTGCCTTTAAGACACACACAGCCTAATCTTAGTGAGCCAGTTCTTTGCTTACATTAGACTTCAAAATAAACTATTGCAAGCTTGTTATAAGATCAAAATTTCACTTAGTTTTTGAAAAATTACTTACTTTAAAGTAAATAAATAAAACACCCCAAGACAAAGGGAAAATATTTTATCTGCTGAATTTTATGTTTGTAATTTTTACTGCCTCGATAATGCAAAAAGATGTTTTCTTGTGGAAATAATCTCAAATTTGAAATATCAAACTTGTAAGGATTACAAGCAGCTTGCACATTTATATTTCTGCAGGCACCCTGCTTGTAGGTCTCTAACTTAGTAGAGAGACATTCATCTGAGTAATTAATTATTTCATTGAGCAATTGAGCTATTCAATTGGAGATTAACTTTTATAAGCATTCAGAGAACAATCCTTGAAGACAAAAGACTGAGCACATCTGCTACACCCTCGATCTGCAGGGTGGATTATTTTTTTCTTTTTTGGTGCTGTACACGGATGAATGGCTCCTGCTCACACTAACCTTAAATATGAACAATGTGGATATAAAGTATTTCACTCTTGCTTGTTAAACTCACAGCATGAAAGACTACTTTTTCCGTTATGTCCCCTCACTCTTTTTCTTCTGTTTCCACATCTGCCCAGAGTCTTCTCTAACCAGCAAATATTTTGTACCCACTCATATTATTTATACTCCCTTCTCTACATCTGTCACTTACATGTTATCAAGTTTTTTTGTTCCTCAGGAACTGCCCCATTCCTTGCCCCACTAACTCTTCTTGTTCCCAGTGAATTTCCTTCCCATTCAGCTCTTTTGTTCTCCTTTGACTCCCTTCATTATCATAATATCTACTATGCTAATTTATAGCCGTCCTAGGAGCAGCACCCTATCAAACAGCTACTGAAGGCAGGAACGGCTACTCCTGTGATGAAGGGAAAGTCCTGCCCCCTCTAGAAATCTATGCAGAAGAGAGACTGTCTTTGGCATGAGTAGCCTTATGGTGGTCCTACACACTCGGAAAGCACTGCTCTCTTTAGCAAACGTGGTTTCACCTTCAGCAACAGCAGGTAGAGGCCACACCGAAGCCACAAGCCCTTTAGCTGTGTAAAACAACCAGTACTGCAAGGCACCATAAATTCGTGCACATGGTTAACTGCATAGAAATGAGCTGAAATTGCATGCACAAATTTAAGCAACCAGTGAACCGTTGCAAACCAGTGCAAACATATTCAACTCACAATTTTGCTCTTTTGATTTCAATCAAAAGAAGAGCAGTGTCCTGTGAGAGCGAACCTTTTCAGTCTTCTAGTCTTGCAGATCTCTGAGAACTGGAACACGCTCAATACTCTGTGAAGCCCTGCTGATGTGAGCTTGGAGTGCTTCACATCGCTCTGACAGCAGGGAGATTATTGGAATACATTACTCCCTATGTAAATAGTCGCAAATTCATGGAAATAAGGTTCTGAAGACAGGCAAAGCTTTTGCTAAAATAAGAAGTAAAGACTTAACATTACATCTTAGATTTAAAACTGAAGCAAAAGGAAGCAAATCCCAATTTGGTGAACTTGCACAACCACTCACTTCAGGTACAAATTTCAAGGTGATCAAGCTGAGCACCAAAAAGTGTGTGATACCAAACTGGTGATTCTCATCAACTGAAGAGGCTAAAATATAAACTGTATCCTGATAGACTCCTCTATATTTTCCTGCAACTTCGACCTCTTCCATTTGTACTTTTGCCTTTGAAGGAACTTGGAGCAGTACTGCAAACCTGCTGGGGGCTGGGAGAGCAACACAGAAATGCAGCAGCAATTGCAGGCTACAATAGGATGAGATACTGGATCTGAAAGGATGGAAGATAATCTGAAATACAGTCAGGGGCAACCTGCTTTGCTATGGAAGAGATGGTGCTCCTAGAGTCTTTCTGTCTCCTTCTGTGTTGAATAAGCTCAGAGTTCATGGTTCAGAGGACAAAACTCAACTTTCTTCATGTATGTGACCACTTGCAGTATTAACTCACTTCTAGTTCAGCACAATTATCTCTCTCTTGCACACTTATCTCTGCACCTTTTAAATTCAGCAAGGTGCTGTTAGGTTGATATGACTTCACTACACTTACAAACTGCAGTTTGGCACCTGGCTCTCAAGAACCTGACATGTCTCCAATTTCAGTATGTGCCTAATCCTACCAAAGGAAAAGATGAACAGCCAACTAACCATCCAGAAAAATCACATAAGCCACATACAGGTTCTTCAGCATATGCTGTGTGGGATGAGAAGCAAAGATGAGAGTGACAAGGCACAATTGCAGCCAGTCATCTATTTCGAGAACCTGTTTTTTCTCACATTGTTCCTAAATGTGTGCAATCTCTACAAAACCAGGAAAGATACCTAACCACATCAGTGGAATTAGAAAGAAGCCCCGGGGAACACAAATTTTGTTTTACAAATGGATCTCTTTACCTTTAGTTACCTATGAATTAACTGAAGCTTTTTTGTTTCAGGTTTGATCTTAAAGTAAATTTGTGTACTCTGGATGCAAATGCATCCCGCTTGTTTTTCTTGAATTATTTGTTACATTCTTAACTTCGTACTTTGAGGGCCTTCCGGTTAGGAATAAGAGTCTATCTAAATTACATACTTTTTTTCTGATCCAAGACTGAATTATCATTTATTAACAGGAAGGAAATTAAATGTTTTTCCACCTAAGGAAAAACTTCTTTAAGGAGTTTGCATAATATGAGACACTCATTCTCACTACCAAACACAGCTATACCTCCCATTAACTGAGTTAAAAATGCTAACTTTCAAGGGTTATGGATCCTCCAGCTAATTTACGCAGCTTTTATTTGAATAAACAACACAATAACTTACATAAATATTTAATGAGAATGTACGAGCAGGCACATTCAGGTCAGGAGTTCTGTAAGAATTGCAGCTCTGATCATTTGGAAGCAGCATTAACGCATCTGAATCCTTTCAGAGATTCTGTATCAGTGACTCACAAGGCTTGCTGCTCCTTAGGAAATCATTCTCTAGAAACTATTGCTACAGTCAGGTGAGGAAGACATTTATTTTCCACTATATCCATGATGCAAAGAAAAGTAGAGTGGTATTTCAGAAGTGTATGTATGTTTGAAAGGAAAGAACAAAGGTCTGGGACAATGAAAACTGGCGTATTTCAATGCACAATAATAGTTATTATGTTTATGGAAACAAAACAGGATTCTCATTAATGGATCATCCCAGCCTCACCTAAACATCTGGCCACCTTTTTCCATCTGGACCGTTTTTCTCTTTACTTTTTTTATTTAGCTTTGTTCGTCTTGGGGCTGGTGAAGGTTAGGAAAGTACTGGCAATGCAAACCATCAGAAAGGTTTTGATGGTTTGGGACACAGCCAAGAGGACATTGAGCAAGCTGCTCCACACTGACCCCCAAGTGCCTAAAGTCTCCATCAAAAAAGAAGAGCCTCCCATGAGATAAGAAGTGATTCAATCTTTTTCTGGCTGGTTCAAGTCTTCTTACTGAAGGCTAAAAGTTCATCATGACTTGAAACGAATGAACTGAAACTATCTAATTCATAACCCTTGCAAAATCACCTGCAGCTTTAGCTCTCGCTTGGGAGAACTAAAGTAGCTGTTTCCACTTATTTCCATTTGCAGAAATCCTCTTTACATAAAAAAGTAATGCCAAAGTATTACATGGCCCTAAATAAATTTCTGTTATCAGTTTAGAAGGATTCACACTTCATCTCTTTGTAAACAAACTGCACTCAGTTTGCGTTCAGACTGTAAAGAAGACCCATTTAGAATGTTCTACTACACCAAAATAAACCAGATAGCTCAGGTGACTGATGTAGACTCAGCCATTTTTATAGGTACATGGCTGCCAACTGCTTGACAACAGTGGGCATGACTTTAGTAGATTGTTCCCCTAAACCCCTCCAAAGAATAAAAACATGGAAGTTGGAAGCAGTTAATCTACCATAGGATTTCTTTCTAGCAATCATATTCAGCAAAGAACTGATGCACATGTTTTAAAAAAATTAGGGCTTTATCTACCAATTCTTCACCTATTTTGACAGAGCAAATGCTTTTTAATCCTACACCGTTAAAGACTTCTCATAAATTTTAAGTTCATAATTTTGTTGAGCTTCTACTTTCAGACTTTTTTTTTTTGTCTTTCTTCATCTTCATCCAGCTCCTATTTTGAGCTGTGCTGCAAATACTCTGTAATGCTCCAGACACTATGATGCTGTAAGAATAGTTAGTGAAAGCTAAAAAAACCCTCAGATGGTTTTTAATCTACTGTGAATGGAAATGTCCCTAAGAAGAGGTGTCACTCATTCAAAGAAGTGTAGAAGATTATGCCACCTCCTAGACATATTGCAACTCGAAAGGGAAGGCACAAATTGTGAAAGGCCCGACAGCCCCCTGAGGTCTCTGAACAAAAAGCAGAGGCAGGAGGCCAAGGGATCTCCTCTACTCAGCACTCGTGAGGTTGACTCTAGGATACTGTGATCTAATCTCTCCCCCAGAATAGGGAAGACTTTGATAGACTAGATCAAGTTCAGAAGAGGGGCACCAGGACGATAAAGGGCTGGAGCATGTGCCCTGGGAACAAAGGCTGAGGGACTGGGGCGTGTGGAGCCTGGAGAAGGGATGGCTTTGAGGTGACCCAGCAGCTGTTCCCATTGCCTATTGGGGCAGCGGTGCACAATGGGATGATGGTAGACAATGGGTAGAAGTAGAAAAAAGAGCAGCTCAGACTAGACATAAGGAAAACCTTTTTCCTCACGAGGACAGTAGGGCAGTGGAGAAGTTGCCGCCCAGTGCACTCTCCAGCCTTGAAGGGTTTCAAGACGTGACCGGATCAAGCCCCGAGCAACCTGGTCTGATCTCACAGCTGAACCTGCTCTGAGCAGGAGGTTGGACTACGAGGCTTCTCAAGCTACCTTGCAAACTCAATTGCCCTATGAACCTGTGAAAATCCATGTTTGTCCCAAAGGTGTTTCTCACATGACTTTTCCAAGCTTCACAGAGCTTTTAGAAGAGCATTATAAATATTACAGTAGTCTCTTGCTGGTTCTTTTATGATCCTGAAGTCCTGCTGTCACCACTTAACAATGCAAAAGAGATCATCAACTATCTTTTGAGAGTTTCACATACACCTTGCAGTAATGAAGTACCAAGGTACAAATTCTGTGTTAAAATGCCTGCAGGGATAATAAAAGAAAGGAACAAGTGAGCACTTAAAAAAGTGATAAGAAAAGGTAAGCCTTCATATAACAATGTTCAGTCATGCTTAATATTAACACACAGAAAGTACAGCAGCCTCAGTACCATGAACAGCTATGATTAAAAGAACAAATGTTACAGAAGGGGGTACACAAGACATGTTTTCTATCTGATATAGCATTTTGGGCCTCTGGGGCACTTGCAAGCCTTAATTTCCCTGACTGGGTTGCACCAGGACCCGTGCCCAGGCAACCCCTTCCTAAGCCCATTTCCACTCAGGCTGGATCCACACTGCAGCCTCATCTCCAGCTCCCAGAGGGAGCCTGGCCATGGTTCATCCCCTCATTGTGCCAGGAGCCGTTGCTGGACCCCATCACCAGCACCCCCACTCTGCCTAAGCAGCACTCATCCCCGCTGGGAAGGGCACAGGTTGTGCTGGGTCACTCCAGCTTCTGGCTTGTGCCCTTTCACGGGGCAGGCCCATTCCTGCTGTACCCTGGACCAGAATTTGGGAAGCAGATTTCCTAACTCTTCCGTATTTTTCTGAAGTCAGAGTGTCTGACCACCTATACTTTCCATTATGCTTTTCCAGTCACTCAATATAAATAAAGGTGGCAGACACTACCTCACTCCCAGAGCCAAGACTGACAGCCTGAAAGCATCTAGCACAGCATGCACAGAACTGGCCCTGGAAGGTCTTCAGTTCTCCTGCAGCAGTTGTTGAGGAGCAGAAGCTAATGTTTGGAAAGCTCTTAACACTACTACACAGTAAGCAGATGAGACTACATTTTCAGTACGGATCTGTTAACATTTAGCTGACTTCCTGTAATAAGTAATAATCATCTCGTTCTGTCTAGAAATGGGCCAATATAGAAGTGCAATTTAAGTGTAAGCACCCAACATATTTGTATAAATTGAGAAATGCGTATTTTCCACTCCAAGCAACCTTGTATATGAAGTTCCTTCACAAGATTATCTAAAAGAGCTCAAAGGCAGAACAGTAAGGAGAACAACATGCTATCTTTAGCAGAACTATCATATGTGAGCATCTCTGAATCTACATGTTCAGCTGTGTATCAGGACCTGAAATGCCCACCATGCTTAGGGCCATTAAGTAAAAGAGGAATTTATAAAATAGATATGCATTGTTGCCTAAGCACTGTGACAACCTCACCAACAAGACAAAATGTTCTCTGTCAAGCTTTAAAAAGGTAAGTCACGCCTTACTAGAGAAAGACGTTTTCTGAGGGGCTACTATTCCCTTGGAAGACACTGTTTATACATTCCTATGTAGCAATCCTTTAGCAACTCCAGCAACTGGTATAATCAGAAAAATAAATTAGGAAGGTAATGCATTTGCACAGTCTTTTAGAGCATTTTAACAGATGCCGTTGCAGAAGGTTGGAAAGACTATCAGACCAGATAGTTCACCATCTACTGATACTACCGAGAAGATAAATATTCCACAGATTTCAGCTGGAAGAGTAAAGCAGTAAAGCTCAGCTCTCAGCAAGCAACCAATCAAGTACTGATATTGTGGTTTAAAGTTTATGGGCTTTTGGTCTTTCTTAGCTGAGCGCAAGCACTCCATTATTGATCTACGTTATTTCACAGACCCCTGTAGACTGGCAGGAAAGATAAGGGTCTGTGACAAGTAGTAATTCTTTTCCACCTTTATTTTTGATTTCTGTCTCCAGCCATCACCCTTCCAAAGGCACCTGTAATAAAAGCTCCCAGGCAAGTGAAACTCGGGTCCCCTCCAGAAGTCAGAGCTAATGCATCACCATAAAAATACTTCTGAGGATTTATAGTCTAAAACGAATACATACAGCCTGCACAAGGATCATCTTATGAGAAAACCCCTGGGAGAAAGAAGTGGGAAACTCCATCCTTCTATAGTAATTCTCTACTTTTCATTTTGTTAAAGAGGTTTTCAGTTCAGAGTTTCTTAAATCAAGAGAATTTTGTTGAAAATTCAACAAAGCAGTGACATAAGAGGAGTAAAGATTATGTTTTGCTGAATAAGATGTTCTATGCTACAGAATAGAGCCATCAAATGTACAAAATCCATGTTTAAGAAATCTTAATTACCACTACACTTCAGAACAGCAAAAATGCAGCACTGCCATAGTGTAAATGTAGAAGGAGAAAGCAGCAGAAATCATTTACGATACCTCCATGACAGATTAACAATGCAATGCTCCCAATTTTAAAATAAAAATGCCTGCAGGCAATTGGTTTTGGGCAGTTAGAAGTCTACAAATTGCAGCTTGACACTCAGCTATCTCTTATATTTGACTTCTTTCTTGGTGATCAGACAAGCAACCATAAGCCAGCTCCAAAGGAAGAGCACTCTTGGTGGCCATCAGCATAAGTCTTAGCAACACAACTTTCAAAATCCTGGGACAAGAAGAGGGTGAGGATCAGGAGACACTCTCTCCAGCTATTCTTGAAGGGCAGGAACTGCCTTTGGAAGTCTGAGTCATGGGCTGCTTGAAGTCTGTGGGAGCTGAACTGCTTCTGCACCCTGTAAACTCACAAAGAGGCCTCTCTGCCATGTTTCTGGTTGCATCTTCCATTCAAAGTCCGGGGTATTTTTGAAGGGATTCAAGACAATTTTTTCCTTGGAGAGGAAAAAAAAAATGAAGCTACAGACTTGACATATTTTAGTTAGGCCTCTGCTATGCTCAACAACTTTATTACTTTGGTTAAGGACTGAATCAAAGAAGAATTAGCTAAAATAAATTTTATCCCCTTTTTACTTGAGCATTTCTACAGATTTTTAGGAATGGGGATTTATAGTGCTCCTCTGCCCACTCTTTTTACATTTCCTTATCATCAATTAGGAAAACAATGAAGGCATGAATATTATATACTGCAGAACACAGTAAAATTTAGTAGGTGTACAGGATCATTGCTTCTGAATGTTGCACAGCTCAATACAATAGGGTATTAGTTGGAGGAGTAAAGCTTTGTTTATTGAAAAGCACGGGTAAGGTCTCAAATCTAGTTTACACAAGTACTTTTGCAGAGACATCGCTGAGAATACTCATAAAATGGTCCTTAAACTGCATTTAAGAGGTTTTACTTAAGAAATATATTAGCCGCTGTTGGTGATTAGTAGACACCTAAATGTTCTCATTTACAAGAACGTAACTAAGGAAGCATTTGAGGAAAATCAGGCTTCAATGAGGAATTTAAAAAACAAATCAAACCAAACAGGTTTCTTTTATACATCACCTGAACGCGTCATGTTGAACCCAGCAGCAGAAAATCAAGACCACATTGGCAACTTCTGACTATAGGCATCCTTCCTAGCAAATACTTCTTTTATTGATATTTCTTTGTTCAGCATCCCAATGGACATATAGGCATACAAGTTGAAGTAAAACAACACTCCTTGTTAAGTCCCGTTTCAATCTGTGACGGTGGGGATCAATATTGAGCCCCATCTCAGTGTCAATTCCTGGTGGAACGCAGCAACACAGAAACGCAGCAGAGACAGTCCAGCAATGTGTCACGCAGCCCAGTGGTCTGCAACAGCCCCAGCCAACCTACTGGTTGGTAAGAAGGCGCTTGTGCAGAGAGTATCAGCTTGAGAGCAAATGCCTACCAATTGACTATAAGTAAGTTCAAGATACAACAGTAGCGGCTAAAGTCCTAGGAAGATCCTAGGAGCACAGGCAAAAAGAAATTTTTCTGCTTGTAAGACAAAGCTTGATGCTTTCTCTTATAAAATATATGACACTAAGCACATGAATTCGAAGGCCCAACAAAGTATCTTAAGTCCTAATGGAGAGCCCTACCTTCCTACTTGCTCGAGTCTGTGGTTTAAATATTGATGCCTTTTGAAAGTCAACACACCTTATTGTGATTCAAAGCAGTCAACAGCCCAAAAGACACAGTTTGCCTATATGAATTTTATTTAAATGATGCTAACCCTTAGTCCTTAAGAGAAGTTTATTTCTTTTTATCTCTAAACAATCTGTATTACCTAAAACCGATTAGAAATATCAATCCCATTGTAAATAAAAAAGATGTTCACTTTAAATAAGCAAACTGTTTGACACCATTTTCTGCAGACAAGCATAGCAACTAGCTATAGACAAGCCCTCGATTGCTTAACATCTATTCTATTTCTGAAGCAAAACCTTCTCTGGGATCCTGTTTGGAGGTTGCAATTGCAAAGAACCTGCACACCCTGTCAGAGCACCAGCACGGACCCCAGATCCAGGGACACAGCCTAGGAGGGTCTGGTGGCACTTGCTGGGGAGTTCCAGGTCTTCACATGACCAAAGCACACTTTTGCAGAGCTGGAGCCAGGAAACTCTGGCGTGCCACACTGTCTCCTGGCCTGCTACACATCCATGCTATCAACATAAAACTTCTCTGAACTCAATGCAATAAATCACTGCAACATGATGCAAGTCATCACTTCTGGATACAAATGTGTTAACTAAATGGAGACATACCAGCTCCTGCATTGATCCACATCCTAAAAGTGATTTCTGTTATTTATTTTCCCTCAGCCTCTCTCAGCAATCGTTTATGTGAGATTTACTAGATCATCAGCTGAGATCTACCTCAGCATGTTTTCTCTACAGCAAGTGAAAAGACTGCAGTTAGGAGGTTCTGTAAATTCCAAGTACAAGTATTCAGTCTTTGCTGGTATAAGTGCAAATAAAGCAGCTTTTAATATAATGAATGAAAACAATCAATTTCTCAGACGACCATTTTAAACAGGCAACTCTTAACTATATGGGGAAGGGAGAACCAAAATTATTATTTTATACTGATGCTGCAATAGGAAAATTTATCCCAGCCCTACTGATTTCAAGTGCTACAGAACAAACAAAATCCTTGCCCAAAGCAAATGTCACATCAGCTTCTGTTGTATGCCAAGTCCAGTCTCTAAGATTTCCAGAATGTTTTTAGAGTTTTAATTTGACTAGCTTTAGTACTCTCAGCAAAATACCACCATCTTGCCCCAAACCTATGTCTTTAAATCTAAAGTTAAAAGTGCTGTTTACAGGGGAACAAGATGATCTCAAATATGAAACACTGGGGATTAACTCAGGGAAAGTGCTGGCTGTATAGTATATATTCAATTATATCTTTCAAAAAGAGGAAATCCTCACTGTATCTTGCTTCTGATTACCACTGAACATCGTCAGAGCCATGAGAATCACATATGCTACGTTAAGAAGTAAAACTACATCCAGGAACCCGGATTTCTTTTTAGAAAATTTGACATCTGCTGACAGTGAGGCAGTTCCAAGAAATTTGTTTCTCCTCCCCCCCTGCAAAGGGAAACAATCTGTACTGTCAAAACTTGCTAGAAAAATTGCTTTCAGGAAGGAAAAGTTGTAGAACTTAGTAAGACATAGAAGTCAATCTTGGTAAGAGAACAGAAGTGGTTGGTTGTGCCTCAAAAAGGACATCGTAGAGGTGCCATGTAGCTGATGCCGTGAAGAGCGAACAACCTCATAGCAGATGATGCAACATTCTTACAGAAGGAGATTTGGTTGCAGAACCGTCAGCCGAATAAACACATGCTCTGCTTTACAGAAAACAAGGTACACTTTTCCCAACTTGATGGATCTACAGTTTGGCTGACATTCAGAGTTTGTCTCTTACACACGAAGCAAGCTGCAGAATTAAGACCCCATCATATGTTCATCAGAAGAAGAACATTTTCAAATCTACCTCTCTGATATTAAGAAGTTACTCAAGAGCCTTTTATCACTTTACATCACACTTTGGCTTGTAGTGCCTCAGTTGCCTTGTAACATGAGAATTAAGATGCAAAATCTGCTCAGATTCTGATGAAAATTTACCCATAAAAGCCCTAAACAGGTGCAGCTGATCTTGTAAGTTTTCTACATGCTGTATTATACTGTTCTCGTACTTCAGAGAAAATTCTTAGAAGTTCTCAGATAAAACCAAAGAAAAATGAAAAATACAGCACTGACTGATGTTAGGCTCCAAAGACTGCAAGGCTTTTAAAAGCAGGGCTGTGAAGCATAGATAAACTGGTCAAATTTGTAACCCATGTAACTACAGTTTTACATATGCAAATGGGCAAGGCGTTACCCCTTTTTAAAGCACTGTTCCACTTTACTGCAGGCAATTTAAAAACCTACAGAACTGGCTATATTTTATTGGTGGAAAGCAGCTGGGGAGAGGATAATTCCCACACAGCACCTTGTCATGTAGAAACACAAGGCATTATTTTTATTAATTGTTAAGCAATTTGTCTGCTCCGCCACCAAACAACTTTCCCTTATGTGTAATCCACAGCCCTGCCAAGAAAACATGCCAAATCACCACTCCCTCCACCTGAAAGTAATTTTCATACTTTTTTTGTTTAAAGTAGAAACCAAATGGTTATTGTATTTTTTTTTTTGTTAATGTAGTGCAGCTATATTGTAACAACCTGTGGCAGATACACAAGACTTGGACATTCATGGTAACAGATGTTTGAGAAGGGAACAATCCTTTGTTTGGTTTGTTTATATGCCAGCAAGTCTTGTGCTGAATCTATGTAAAACCCATCTTTCTCCCTCCCAAAAATATGTATTAGAGAAAGGAATATATTAATCTCTAGTGTAACTCCACTGAAGTCAGCACTGTTACATCACCAATGAATTTGACCCTTTGTGGTTAGTTTACATTTATTTAAAAGCATAGTCATGAATCCATCTTCCTTCCCTCTGTCTGCCTACCTTCCTAAGAGAGAATGGGCTGCACCAGATAATGAGGTGGATTAGTTGTGATGGCTTTCTGACTATGTACTGAACTTCTCCAGTTATCTCAGGATATGGTTTCATATGTTTAACTTTTACATTTGGATAAAGGGATTACACCATGAGTAATGTCTAACAATCACTGCATATGGTTTATTTGCTTTGCAACATCTGCTGAATCTGCTGAAGATCAAATCCAATAAAAAAAAGATTAAAAAAAAAATAACTAAAGCCTCAACAGTATACCAAATTAGGGAGCCTGCCCTTTTGCTTGAAGACAAATGTTCCCGTGTCCATAAGCATCCAAAATGGTCCTGCTCCAAACACATCCATAATTTGCATCACTGATGTTGGTAGGAAGTATAACAGTGAAAAGAAAAATAAACAGTGGACAAACAACAGAAAAATAAGTGCAGGACTGAGCAGCAATGGAATTTCCATAAGGATGCCAAGTAATATTGGGAGAGGGTGGGAATGGAATCAGCAGAGGAAAAGTTTTGCTGGTGAAGTAATAACATAGGAGGGAGAAATTGAAAAGCAGTTGTGCATAGGACTGTTGTCTTGGACCTGCTCTAGGTTTCTTCAAACAAATCTATTTGCAAAGGGCCTGGGTGGCCTGGCAGTCTCCTTCCTTATTTTCCCTGTGAACACTGACGTGTGGAACATGTCTTTGAGGGTCCAAGAGGAAAGTGACTACATAACAGATGGATTTCCTTGTTTATTGGCAGGTACAAGTTAATGACAAACAGCAATGTAGCTATTACTTTTTGCTTAAATTATTTCCTTAACAAAATGACCAGTGCATTTAATGATTCCAAGGAAACAGAGAGCAAGAACACCTTCTTAGCTTTACTTCCCTTAAAAAAAAAGGCATCTACCATCTGTTTTTCAGCCTTGCTACTCTTGTGTTTTACTTTCTCTCCTTTTTT